>KK351012.1:1234261-1452103 GCA_000671755.1 Glossina brevipalpis
GAACGCTATCCCTATCCAATCTATTATAAGATCGTTATGTTTTAGGGAAAAGAGGTTTAACGTAATCAGAACTTGTCTTGCGTAAGTGTTCAACACACAAGTTAAACGCCATATAAGCATAACATTTGTAGCTGTAGATCTAAGGCTAAAACTAAATAGTCTCTTGCAATAGTATTCTTTTCTAATTAACTTTTCATCTACCATTTTGAGTGCTTTGAATTCCAGCATATCCCGTGCTTGTTTATTAATTATATTTATTTATATTTAAATTATTTATTTTTATGTTTATTGTAAATTATCCATTTTATTTATTTGTTCATTCATTTATTTATTTAATTCAATTATTTGTTTATTACGTGAAAACCAAATTCTTTACGAATATTAATCTTACTATCGTTACCATATAGAGTGGCTCTAATCAATCGATCAATCAACCTCAAATTTTATACTATAATCACAACTTCTTGACTTGGCCTTATTTTTTTTTTTTTTTTTTTGATATTAATTTATTGAATTAAACCTAATGCTAACTGTTATTTTCTTGATTTTAGAATTTAGAATATTAAAACTCTGGAACTTGCTTTCAAATTATACACGATTATACACGATTTATGATAACGCATAGGTTTACAAAACTTATTTTGGTTTTCTTACACTTTTCCTTCTGCATAACATACTCTTTGTAAATAGTCGATCGGGTAACAGAAAAGAGCAGAGTTTTTGGGGAATAAACAACATTGACGAAATAGTGTAAGGAAGAATGAGGAGAAATGGCGGAGGAGGAGGAGAAGCAGAAGGTGCATTTTTCTTAATTAAGAAGATTTATTAAACGAGAAGTTGCCAAAGAAGAAATACGCAACAATTTTGAAAGTTGCGTTTACTTATTTAACTTGCGTACAATTGCCAACCATCGGCTAGTTGGCCATCACTAATATATTTCCGTACATAAATTAAGGAGAATACTTTCTGTTCGTTCGAAGTTAAATTGTTAATAGATAATTAAACTTTTTAATCTTTACTGATAATCCATAAAAAAAAATTCAAGAGCCTGAAAATGCAAGCGTAGAAAAATTTGTTACAGTTGATCTCGAAAACATCGTTTGAACACGAAATATCTATGGCTGTTCTTGTTCATGTATTCTACAAACAATAGGAATTTCTATGGATATACGCTAAGCGTTCGTGACACTTGGTAATCAAAAAAAAAATTTTAAAAATATAATAACTTCGATTAAAATCTAACTTTTGCTATTTTTTCTTTTTTTTTTTTCATTTTAAGGAAAGGATTTCTGCTTATCTGCGTAGTGTTTGTGGTAAACATTCTCTTGGCCGCAAAAATGAAGATATCGATTAGAAAATCGCGAAAAACATTGGAAATTCTTTCATATTCGTTACTTTTGAAGACGGTCCAAGTCGATCACAGACCACAGTATCAAATAAGCCAGGAAACAAGCATCAAATAAACCAGAAAGCATGTGCACAGTGGTCATTAAAAAAACTTCCACAGGATTTCATAAAAATAGAAAAAATTCGTCACACTCACCCATTAAAACTTGGTTTTTTTTTTATATTTTTAAGCAAATTGTTAGTGGACATGATTGTTTTCGGCAATATCTTGTCAGATTCGGCCACTTGCTTACACAGTCCGGGCATAGAGGAAACCACGGGACACGTTTTATTGGAATTTTATTGCGAGAGAAGCAAAATTGAAACCCTTAGTATTAGTGAAGGGATCACTTTGTACTTTGCACTGATGCCGACAATGGTAAGATCGTTGTTGAGTTGGCACTGTCTTCAAGGCATAATGATCAAGCGGGAAAGAGATGAACATATTCACAGTTGGCTAAGGACAATGGCCTTAAGACGGACGATTTAAGCTCTGACGATACTCCCGGGATGTTTTCCGCCGGAAGTGCGAGTAGATTTTAGTAGGCGAAAGTCCTACACTAACTTTAGGTTCTTAAAGCTCTCCCCTTAAAAATAAAAATGAAAAAAAACTATATGATCTTGAGATAACTCAACTAAAGTGCCGCAGAATAGACATGAATGTGACAACCAATAAAAATGAACTCACAAAACAGAACATTAACGCTGAATAAATTGTCATAAATTACCAAAAAAAAAAAAATATATATATGTATATATATATATGTATATATATAATAAGTTGGAGAAAAAGAAACAAGGGAAAAGAAGCCATTTACGTTTCTATTTAAATACATCTTTCCTTCAGACCTATGCTTACATCCGACTATGTATATACATTATCTGCCTCCATTGTATCTATCGACGCATGAACAATTTGATATGTGCATATATATGTAGTTTCGTGTTGCGTTCATACTATCGTATTTATATCGGAGACAACATTGTGATAAAGTTCAACAACTATCTTTTGTTTCTTTGCATTCAAACATACATAAGGTATGTACGTACGGATTTATACGTATAAGTACAGTATATGCGTATTTCATTTTGAAAAGGTAAAGACTTAAACTGTTGAAAAGAATTCATTACGCCACCAATTCCGGTGTTCATAATCTATAACACTGTCTTCCTGAATAAGAATATCAGCTGTAACTGTGAAGGTTTAACTGTCAGTGTTTTAAGAGTTGGTCGTGTACGCAATGGCATAATATACTGGACCAAAACTAAAAAACCGAAAGTAACTAAGGGCGCTCATCAGTCAAAAGCAAACTATTTTGAAATGATTAGCTTTTAAAGTAGATTTAATAATATTGTTATACACTTCAATAATCTGTTTAGGCCAAGAAATAAAATAATCTTTATTAACTCCAATTTTACTACTGTTAGATATAGTAGAAAGTAATAAACTTCAAGGGATTAAGATTTATACAATCCCTACATACTATATACATGCGTGGATATAAAAACATGAACATTTTCCGCAAAATTACTTTCTGGTTTTCAGTACCATCTATTGTTTTCCATTTAATTTAATAGAACGCAAAACGGATCATATATTCTTTGAACCCTTCTGTGGCACAACAACCAAAAAATACAATCATACTGCGAGTTCAAAATAATTCGGTCCGTTTTCATTAATGAGAAATACATTTATTTTAGAATAAAAGGAATGAACAGATTAATCAAAGTCTATCGCTGGCTACTATTTTTTCTTACTGTTAGATATGAATTCCGCAAGAAAAATACAAGTGACACTATGGGGCTGTGCAAGAAGAAACGTACTTTTTGGGCATCATTTGTAAGAATGAAAGCCCCGCTCGACCAGATTATAGTTAATCGAATGTAACCACCACTGTTAATCAAAAGAAGTAATGTTTACTAAAAGTAGAGGGGCGTGGTCGTTTATTTCCAGTTAGTGCTGCTAAAGTTTTCTGGGCAAGCTTTGCTATGGAACCGAATTTAGTGGTGTACAAACCAAAATACATCACACACGCGGACCGCTATAGATATCCAGCGGTGTCATCCATATGAACAATTCGGCTAGCTTGCTCCACGGTTGTTTGTGGTTCGGATATCGCAACGTATGGTTTAGATTGCATTGCATTAACAGCTCCATCTTTCGAATTAAATATCAAAAAAGTAAAATTTCCCGCAAATGACGAGAATTTGGTTCATAAACAGACATTTTTAATCGAGAAAAACTTTACGATGCGAACGCAAATCGTCTAATGTTTCGATGGGGCTATCTTGACAAATGCCTAAGCTTATTGTATGACGTCTCCATGTGTTTATTTCCACCACCAAGTACCTCTGAAGTCATCTATTAGAAAACGGACAGAACTACCTTTTGCTCTCAATGCCCGATATTTGCGATTCCAATTTAACTTAATTTTCTTTGAAAATCCAATTTTTTCTGTAAGATCCTTAAATAAATTAAAAACTATAATTTTCTATAACTTTTCGTTGTAAGATCCCGAAAACTATGTATATATTAAAGAAAATAAAAAATTTTTTAAAATTTGGGCCCTAACCATATCATCGCCTGGAGGTTAGATATTATGCTTCATACCTCACTGTCTGTGCTGAACTGACTTGTCAACGATAACGCATCTTTTACACACATGCACACTCACACACATAGATGCATACATACATACGTATACATATCCCGTAGTTTTAAAAATTCATGATCTTTGGATACTTGAAATGAATACCTACTTGGGTTTACCATTTTAGATGTATGGGGAGTTGTAATCATTGGTTTAGTTGATTGTCAGCGTATAAATTGATGGATGTACGTTTGAAGGGTAGCGTTTTTTGTGCACGTGTGCATGCATACGTTATTGTTAAGTATACATGTGTGCATATATATATATATAGGTTACCACCAGACGATCAATATCAAAGATCAAAATGTTTAACATGCACGATTACAATGGTCACAGAAAGCTACAGCAGCTCCACTGTGTGTACATTACAGCTACTGTATTGATTTCTTATTACCTCCTCTCTGTTCGGTGCTCTTCATTTTTCTTCTTTTTCTTTTTTCTTTTTTGTGTTTTCTGTTTTGTTTTTTTGATGATCTTTGGATTTGATTTAAAAGATCACCATAATGATATTCCAAGATTAATTTAAATGCTTTTAAGATTCAAAAAATTTCCATTTGTGAATTGATGGAATAAGTATTTCTCAGAAAATCACAGCATTCATTATAACCGACAATTCAAATGACCGCGAATTCATATTGTATATGGATTTGATCACGAAAATATTAGAAACCTATAGTATACAAGTGATTTTTTAATCATCGATATTATATTCAAACCTAATATTAAACTATATACGTTCTCGCAGAATGCATAAGTTGTCCAATTTGCTTTGTTCACCAAAAGGATTAAATGATGTCGTTTTAAATATTCAAGAGAAATTTTTGCGATGAAACATTATGATATATTTTTTCATATGCATTTCACGCTTGTTCATTAAACCCATCACCACCGACAGTGAGGGGTATATTTCATTTTGTCCGGAAGGAAACTTCGGAGAACCCACAAAGTATATATATTCTTGATCAGCATCAAATTTATAATCTATTTAAGAATGTCCGACTGCTCCCCCTGTCCTCCTGTCCCCTTTTCCTCCTGTCCCCCTGTCTCCCTGTCCCCTGTTTTTTTCGAGTGAGTTTTCCAAGTTTGGGAAGCGAAAATAATCTAAAGTGAAGTAAAGATCGGGCGAATAGAACACTTGAAAAAGCGAATTAAATTTTAACTCTTTGATTTTAACTATACCGAGATACTGTTTGATTTGATGCACTATGCTTATGTTCGTTTTGACATTTCGTACAATTTTTTACCACCAAATAATTTATCATTTTAAACGAAGCAATAAACTTTTCTTCCTGAAAATAGTTTAGTTCGACTTTGTTTTCAAATGAAAGCGCTATGAAAGCGTTACATAGCGACAATCAACTTTTTTTATGTTTACAAAATCATTGAGAGTTAATTTTTTTGGATTTTTGCCAAAAAAAAAAAATACAAAATCTTTACAAGATTGTTACTTATGACCGCAAGTGACCGTTTGTACTTCAACTCGGGTACTAGTGAATCTTCGTCTTTTATATGTAAAAGAAATCCATTTCTATTACAAACTTGAAAAAAAAAATTCAATTTTCGTCATTTTGTGGTTGGAACAAGTAATACTTGCTGCGCAATACATTCAAGAACCACGAAACTCTAAAGTGAATTTGCGACGAAATTCTGTTATTTAATTTTTTATTAGCGACAATTTAATAGAAAATGTCTTTTTTTTTATGTGAAAAATTTAATAAAAAATCAAAGCTGATAAACAATTATTTTGTTTAGTTAATTTATAATTTTAGAAAAAATGTAAAATTAATAATTTATAAAAAAATTAAAAAGAAAATTTGAGTTTCTTCAAGAAAGATATGTCCTCACATCTAAGAGCTCTTCAGTTTATTTTCTTTCTTTTTTTTTTTTGTTTTTTTGCGCTGTTTAACTTTAAAAGGTAATCATTATTATTTAATGAATGCTTATTTGAATACATTTTTTTATTTGAATAATCAACTTTTATATAAAAAAAAAAAATTGTTCATCATCAGGAAGTTGTTGGTTGTGCTTATATTAATCCATATAACATGATCGGAATTATTAATCAATATCTTGTTGCGTTCTCGTATGTTTATATGATTATACATGCTGTCTGTATGCATGTCAGTTTGTCAGTCTAAGGTTTTATTAAATTTTCTATGAGACACACAATCAAACCATAATAATGTAAAACGATGATGACTGATGTTGTCATCCGTTTGTCACTCTATTTTAACTAACATTAATATATACATATATACAGATATATTTATAGGTACACATATACACATGCATACATACATACAAACGAGCAATAGAATATGGTGAATGCAAATTCTAAAATAATTCAGACCAAAATTAAGAAAATGTATACGTTGTAGTTATTGTTTTAATTGAAAAAACAAC
Source organism: Glossina brevipalpis (assembly GCA_000671755.1). Taxonomy (NCBI): domain Eukaryota; kingdom Metazoa; phylum Arthropoda; class Insecta; order Diptera; family Glossinidae; genus Glossina; species Glossina brevipalpis. The sequence goes on from KK351012.1 coordinate 1,240,702, forward strand.
ATATCCAACAATTTACGTATGTATGTAACACTACACCCTAAAATAGACAGACAAAAGCATAAGTTAGTGCGATAGAGTCTCAATTAGAGAGTTTATTGTTTAAGCTTGGCTTACCTAAAGCGCGAGTACAGAATTATAATTAATACCATTTAATAAGTTGAGTAAAACAACAGCAACAGTAAAGCATATGATAAAAACACGGGGTATTTTCCAAATTAACGCAATTGTATTATATTTATATATATATATATATATATATATATATATTTATTTTTTTTTATTTATTTATTTTTTATATTTTTTTTTTATTATATATTTTTTATTTATTTTTTTTTTTATTTTTTTTTTTATTTTTTCTTTATTTACTTATGACATTTTCAAACGCCAAACCTTAAAAATGAAATCCGACACCCAAAAGGAAAACATGAAAACAACCATAATTACAATCTTACAAAATGCTTTGTAAACGACACAACAAAAGATAATAAGCATTTATTTATTTGTTTATTTTTCTTTTATTACATATATATATATATATATATATATATAGATAAATATATACAAATACATAAGTTTATACTTCAAACTTTGGAATTCAGTAAGTTGGTGATCTTCTCATTTCAAACCTTTCTCTTTATATATTTGTATGCACATGCATAGGCACACAAGTGCATATAAAAATAGATGTATGCAAGAATTAAAATCGTACGTATGAAAGATTTAAAAAGAAGTTTTCCAGAAAATCAACGAATTTCATTGCAGTACATTTCACCGAACCTATTGCTTTCGTGGTAAATTTGTAAATATCAATTGTAGCTAACGTGACCAGTATACAACAAACATGTTTCATGATTCTCTTTGCTATGTATAAGTAAGAAACAGAGGGAGGAGAGATATCATGATATAAAACAATACTACAACAATATTGTCGTATTGTTGCTATTGCTATTATTGCTATTGTGAACAATAAAGTGTGAAACTGAAATCTTGATAAACTTCCCACATTAGCAGTAATGTGTCATGTCACACGATCGCCTACCGAACACTAAAACACTAAAACTATAGATGAGTAGGCTCTATACGCAACATAAAAATCTCATAACACCATCAGTAACATTTTATTACATGCAACTAATATTTCCAGGAATGAGACAACAAAGCAAATTATTTCATAGAATTTAGAATAAATTATTCTTAAATATAAACATATATATATTGTATATATATATATATATATATGTATATATATATATATATTCAATATATACATAATATATATTGAAAAGCAAAAATAACCATTTAATTCCTTCCATCATACTTCCTACATCTGTCTCTCTGTCATATATATAATGAATTATGATCGTTAAGTTTATACAAGCACACCGGAAGAAGGGCACACTATATTAATTTATCCGACACGACAAAGTTTCTTTTTCCCCGAAATTCAAAGATCCTGCAAAACAAAACAAAAAAAGCAGCATATTTCCAAGGCTGCTATTAATGTTTTTCCGCTGTAACTTAAGATAAAAAACCTAAAGTCAGAATGTCAATGTATCTGGATTTGTGAACTTAGATTTAAAAAAAAAACAAACAAAAAAGATATCACTTACATCGCCATTCATCGTTAACAAAGTAAATGGTTTAAACTTCCGTTCAGCATATTGCCCTTCCTCCTCCCCCTCCCCCTTCCCCTTCCTCTCCCCCCTACCACCCCACCCATCTCCTTGACTTTGAATGCGCTCTTAAGTCAGGGGCGTTAACGTTAATAGAGACATCAAATATGGTACACTGACTTCACTGGCTGGAAAACTTACATACAAGCAAACACGCGAGCACATTTATCATATATTTACGATATCATAGACACATCATAGACACGCGTACACACGTACGTTTGGACATAGGGTATTGTATTTATGTGTGTGCATAAAAAGTTTTCATAACTTCCGTTTCATAAATTTTTTTTTTCTTCAATCTTGTAAGTACACTAATGCAGCTACATACATACATACATATAATACATATAGGCACATAAATAGGCAAAAAAAATTTTAAGAAACAATTAATGTCAACTTTTACCAAAAAAAATTCTTAAAATATTATATATATGACTATGAATTGGTGGGTGGATAAAATTAAAGGAGATTTTTTGCAGGACTCATAAGTCTTAATACATTTTATTGTTACTTTGACTATGAAGTATGTATTTTAAATACATATATGTATATATATGTATATGTATATGTATATAAGGTATAAAAATCTTGCAATTAGATTACCGTTTAGATTTTATTTCTTTTTTGTCCGATTTGATTTAAGTTTTGCGATTCTTGTCGCTACTTTGTTTTCCTTTTTTTTTTTTTTTCTAATATAATTCGCATTAATATTTAATTTGATTTTTAAAGCAATCTATTTGATCGTATATATATATATATATGCATATGCATAAGAATATGATGTGTGAAATTTCTCTGTTATTTACTACATATATATACTATATATGATTGTTTGCTATTTTTATATAGTAAGCACCCAAAGACTAATGAGATGTGCTAATCATATCATTCCTTACGTAACATATGCGAATACCATACCAAAGCGAAAAATTCTGAAGCAGATATTTTTCATCAAAAATTCTTAATTCACTTGTGCACTTACACTAACATTTCAAGATCTAAAAAATGAAAAATAATACGCGGGCCTAAAATCGTAATAATAATAATAATACTCGTCCTTTTAAAAAGTTTCTTCTTTCAGATCGAGATAGAATAGTGATTATCATCGCTTACTTACAATTACACTTAGAATAGTAAAAATTTTGAAAGCATCATAACATTTTCTTGGTTTTTTTTTTCATTTTTTTCTCATTAACACATAAGGTATAGAAAAAAAATATGAACAAATTTTATCGTTATGGGATTAACTTTTATTTTAACTTAAACATATATATTATGATCATCCTACTTCAATTTCATTAGTTGAACCATAATTTATTTAATTAATTAGATAAACAAAAAAAATTTTCACAATTAACCTAAAGATCACTAAAATCAAACATTAAGTTCATCCAGAAAAATTTCTAGTGCTTTCGTAAGTTGGTAAGAAAATGTTCAAGCATCAGTGTGATGAGTATCCAAAGTTCGCCTGAAGGTCTACCACCTTTATTCACCTGTTTTATTTGTTAATTTTGTTTTTCTCTATAACCATTAAAGGATTTCTATCCCATTTAAAACGGCTCCATATGACCGTAGAGAATTCTAATTGTTTTTCAGCATAGATGGTAACTTATAGATCATTTTTTTCGCTTCTTTGTACTTTTTCTATTTACTTACGCCTGTGTGTGTGTGTGTGTTTCCGCGTTTTTAACTTATCAACAAATATGGCCATTGCCATTACAGCAAGGCGCCATTTTTAGATTGCTCTAGCACATTAATGTTGCACCCGTGGGTTTGTTTTTTCTTTGTTTTTTTTTTGCTGTTTTTTTTTGCTTTTTTTTTGTGATTTTCTTGATGAAATCTTTTTATGGAATTATGACTTTGTACGCTGTGCTATTGTCTGCTCTTGAAGTGTTGCCATGACAAGTGTCTGTGTTGTACATTCTTTAAACGCCATCTCTTTCTCTCTCTCTCTTTGTATATGGCTTGGTCACTTGTTTTGCCGGCCTATTGATGGTAGACTATCCTGAAAGTTTTACTGATTAAGTATTATGTGATGAGACAACTGTTTGTGTTTATATATACACACACACATACACTTACGTATCAGTGATTTATACGTTTTCACATTAATGAAAATGTCATAACTTTCCCATGAGTCTTAAAAGACTTTAATTCATATATGATAGTTCTTAACAATTAGTTTTAAATCGAAACGTGGATCATAATCCACAATTTTACCAGACATGAATGGAAAAATCGTATAATTAACTTATTTAAAGAGAGCACATTACGAAAAAAAAACGGGTTTCGGGTTTCGCTTTTAAACGTCGTTAAGAATGCATGTCTTGCTATCGAATTATAATATTATCAAATCACTTTTGTATCATTTTGCTTGTAATTTCAGAAGTTCCTGACTTGATCGTTATTGCTCGAAAGAAATAACTCGTAACGAAAATCATAACCTTATAATGCTTGGAAGTTTGAAGTTCGAAAATGCTACATCCCGTACTACTTTGGAAATTTACAACAATAAAATAGTAGATGGCAGAGTTTGAACGAACCGAGCCGTAAGAGCGGCCCATTGTCACCAAAGAAGAGTGACTACAACAAAAACGATAAAGGATATCCATAAACAGTGAGCTGAAAATGCGCCGGCTTATAGATACACATTTTAAAACGTACAGTACGCCGGATATTGGATAAAAATTTAGAACACAAGAAAGTTGAATGCAAAATGGATGAAGCGTTCGTGTAAAAAGAAAGAAGCTAACATGTAAAGAATATTTCATCCGAGTGCAGCAACCAAGCGAATTTTTTGAATCGTTCCATAATATGATGTAATTATCCTTTACTTCAAAACAACGGCCAAAAGGAGCAAATCGGCTATGATCTCATCTTGTTTTTGGGGGAGAGAATCTACTATATTCAGAAAGAAAAAAAATCAACGACGAGTACGGTAGGAACGAATTGGACCGTTTAAGTAATGAAATCAAGAAATATATTCCTTCGTCAAGACAAATGCGCTAATTCATACATTCTTTATTACGTTGAATAGAATCAAAATGTTTGCTATCTTTCCCAGATTTAATTTCTTCGGATTATTTTCTCTTTCTAAGTAAAAATTTGCCAATAAGGAAGAGGTGGAATCTGCGCTTAATGGATGTTTTGAATAACTTGAAAATTCTTAATATAACAGGACATACGACCTATTCCATATCTTTGAAAAAACGTATATTAAATCCTCATTCTTCTGGGACAAACCTTGTAATATACATATCTAAACCTCACGTGAAACGCATAGACACACACTGCAAACACAAATCTAAGAAAAAAAACAAACAATTCCTGAATTTGTCACAATTGTGTGTGTGTGTGTGTTTTTTCTTTTTTTGCTATGCGAGCTGGAGTTTGGAATCTTCCAAAGATACTACCGGCCCGTGCCAGTAGCATGCATGATTCACCATCCATGGTGCCTACGTACTAAACCTACCCCTTACACACATTTCGTTGACGACTCTCCTCCGCGGAACCACCGTAAGGTATTACTTCGCGTAGGCTGGCTGCTGTCAGTGCACTACGCCTGATGATGGAATCTTAGTGGAATATTTTCTAATTAATTCCCACTACATCTTCTCTCCAGCCACTGCCTTTCCAACCCTCGTAGTTCTTGAGGCATCTTGCTGATGAAGTTATTGACCATCGCCCATGTTTGAGGGCATTCGTCTATGCCTTTAGGTACATCGTGAGGACGCCATCCCAGATGACTATATGGCGCAAATCTTGGACAATTGAACATAACGTGTTCAGCGTCCTCTTCCACATCTGCGCAGTTTAAGCACGCTGATGAACTATCGTGTCCGAATCTGTTCAGGTAATTCCTAAAACAGCTATGGTCAGTCAGAAACTGCGTGTGGTAATTGTTCACCTCCTCATGCCATCTCTTCGTCCTTTCTACAACATCGGGTATGAGCGCGAATGTCCTCCTGCCTTTCGCTGCATTCTCGCACCTCGTTTGTCACTTGCGCATTGATATACAGCGCTCCTCCGCCTTGAAGGCAGCTCCTTTCGCTTTTCCCCTCTGCCTCTTTTCATACGCGCAACGCATTTCGTCCGCCAGGATATCGATGGGGATAGCTCCTGCAACCAACAAGGCCGCTTGTTCCGAAATAGTTCGGAAACCGCATATTTGTCTTAACGCGCTGAGTCGATATATCCTCACCATTTTCCTGTATGTTTTTTTCACTGTGAGAGCTTCGGCCCACACTGGACTTGCATACAGCAAGGCGGATGTAACCACGGTGGATGTCATTTTTCTTGTACCCGTTGTAGGTCCTCTGATGTTTGGCATGATTCTTGCCAAAGAGAACAGAATACCAGCCGCTTTGTCCGCGGCATAATAGACATGCTCCTTGAAGTTTAGACGATTATCAATTATCACCCCTCAGATATTTCAATGTAGGGGAGGATGGAACCGTGTGTGTGTGTGTGCCTATAAACTGCTTCATCTATTTTTGAACTGAAACTAACAAAAGCAAGAAAGAACAATTCCAGTTCATACAAACCTTTTTGATTGTCATGCCTAATAGATACTATAACGACAGATATAGAACTAATAGTTGTTGTTACAGTTTAAAAACTTCACCCATCATTCTTGACGTAATTGCATTTCTTTTAAACTCAGAATGTCTTTGTTCCTTTCAGAATATTTTACATGTGTTTTGCATCTTTTCCTTCCCTATCCCAATTGTTTGTAGTGGCTACTCTTTACTCATTAAGCGTATTAAAGCCAAATGTTAAACCATAAACAAAATAACCAGAAACAAAAAGCAAAACACAAACAACAAAATTATTAATCATAACGTTAGGTTTCATAATTTAATTTCTTTTGTTAAGAATTAAACAAATTAAAAACAAAAAACGTCCAGTACTAACTTATATGAAATGATAGTGAACTCATATGAAAACTTAGCAAAAAGAAAAAACAACAACTCAAGATTCTTAATGCTCCTATATACTTTTAGGGGTTAAGAATACGGACAGTTAGCGACGCAGGTAATATTCTAGTGTTTGTTTTGAATTAGGCGCCTCGTATATCTAATAGAGTAACTTGTATACACATATTTATGATCTTTTTACTGTTGACTTTTTTTTCTTTAGAAGGACTAAAACAATCAATAATGTTTGAATGTTTTTTATCTGACTGTTTAGATAAAGGCGATATACAAATCGAAAATTTACACGTGCATCTCTATCCTAAAGAATTCATAAGAAACTAGCTGTACTTGAATCAGTTAACACACACAATCCTGCTGTTTTGTTTTCACTCTCTTTGTCTTTTTCATAATAAACTCTAACAACGTGGACATTCGTATTATTATTATTGAGATTTTAAACTATTGATAAAAAAAATTTAAGACTTACACAATAATCAAGCAGACAAGCAGGCAATGAATCTGGCTGCGGCTAACAATTAAGTTATCATACTGTTGTGTTTTTTATTTAATAACGACTTAAAACTTGTATTGCTTTGCTATCAAAGAAATAGATATAACGACTGATATCCTCAAAGCCAGGTATTTCCGTTTTACCGGGAACTCGAACAGCACCCACATGAACGCGTATCGATATAAAACCATGAACATGAATATTTCTATGTACAGTCATTTAATCTCTTATGTATTGGTATGTAACATGTGCAACAAAATGTTAACACAATCTCTACACTACGTGTCACAAATATATTCGGCAACCAAACAATTGAATGCGGTTAGCTAGTGAATTGATTGCAGATTCTGCAGACAGTAAAGTTTTTGTGATTTTATTACATTTAAATTTCTAAACCATACCATACACTAGTACAGGGACATTTTTTAACATTTCCATACCCCACCACTTTCTGGTTCTTTTCTTCTCTTCCTTTCTTTCTTGCTCCTTATCACTTTGTCTCTTTTACATAGTAGCACTCACAAATTCATATACATACATTCTTATATATATATATATATATATATATATATATAAAGTTTAAGTATATATATATATATATATATATAAAGTTTAACTTTCCCTCTTGCTCCGTGAGAAAGTAACCAAAAAAAGAGGAAATATCTTAAATTGCATGCTTTCAGCCGAGTGATGAATGTGGTTTCCATGCTTGCATAATTGATGCACAAGTTTGCGGTTTGTTAAAGGATTTCAATCATTTCTTTTTTTTTTTTTTTTGTTTTTTTTTGTTTTTGGGTTTTAATTATTGAAAACGCACAGATTTTAGAAATTCACAACAACAAAGAAAACGTCCTCAAAAACAAGTTCTATTCGACTTATAGCGAATCATTTCATGCTTATTACTTAGCTAGTTATTTAGAAAATCATTTCTTGTATTAGACAAGCATGCTCAGTTTTTATTGCGAGATATATTTGAGGCAACAGGAAGAGCTTAACTTTTTAACTACTAATTATTTCCAGAATAATAAATAAAGTTCAGTTTCATTTCTTAATTATTGATCATCAATAGGATATTCAAAGAGATTTGACGCGTCTATAGCACACCGACTCACAATATCAATCTTTGATGAAGAATATAAAAACCAAACGCAAATAAAATTTGCACAAATTGGTATAAGGCATCAGTGGACAGATTGTAACAACAGTTTATTGTAAATTTAATGAAAACCACAACTTTTCAATCATCACTTCGGTTTTGAATGCAAGCAGAAGCTATTGCTCAAGTAACAGTGTTTGCACACGTGCATGTGTTTTAGAAACTTTCGAGAAATAAAGTTTAAATAAAATTTGGAATGAAGTTAAAAAAAAAAAAAAAAAAAAAGAATGCGCACAGCTCATATTTATAGGAAAAAAACCTTTTAAAAGAACAACATTTTTGTATCCATTATTTGAAGTAAGCTGGATTTACTAAACTTGTGCAACGCCTAAAAATATGCATCAGCATAAGATGGTTTGATTTGATTCTAATCATCTTCAAGTTCGCTTTAAAAGTGAAATAAATCGATTCATAACGAAAACCTATAAGTTACTTACCTGATGTTGTTGGCTAACAATTTTTAACTCATCTTATGATCGGCCCGTGCCTGTGAATTACATTTACAACTCGTTTGAAACAATATCTTCATAAGACTTTTTTTAAGTTTACAGGTTTTTTTTCCACCAAAATTTTTAAAACCATTTTTTTGAATATTTGAAATTAATTTTACTAAATTAAACATGTTCTATTCGAATCGATAATCTTTCGCAATTTTTCTGGGCAAGTCATTATGATATTATTGTAGAAATTCTAGGATTTGTAGACGAAAAATTGATCAATGTGGCTTTTATTGATATCTTTTGGGGACAGATTTTCCACAATCAAAAGAGTTCTGCAAAGAGAGAGAGAAACATCAATGATACCCAAGTGGTCCAAATTGGTGTTACCTTATTATAATATAATAATTCTTTTCAATTCCACTAAATACCCGTCATTGGTTTACGTAATTTCGATCCAGAATTTTTTGCAAATTTTGCTTCTCGTAGATCGCAATCTTTTTCGCATATTATAGACGTGTATGACCAACTTTATATTGCCCGTTATCAATTGATTCACATACGGAAATTCGGTGTATTAAATTTCTCATTATAGATTGATATGGCATCCAAATATCAGGATATAGCATTCATTGATATTCATTCACGATGACTGTCTTAATTTTTTGCATTTCGTATGCACATGTGTGTTCTACTTGTTCCACTCGTTCTCTAATAATTATCACGGATGTCTTGAAATCGTAGAAAATCGATTTTTTACCCTTCTATCCGAAACAAGTTTAATAGAAGAAAAATCAGATGATTGATATGGCCATTGCATAATTTGTAAGCTTTTAATTTTTTTTATTTTATTGTTAAGAAAGTTCTGGCATTTAGGATCATTAACCTATTGAAAAATAAATCCAGAGCCAATAAGATTCAATCCACACTAGACATGATAAAATCCTAAAGGATTTAAGTTTTTCGGTTATCCTTACAAGATTTCCGGATTTTCTGTTACCAAAACACCCACAAACCATGTTTGCCTTCTGAAGCATACTCTTCTTCGTTTGTCCGGCGTACAAACACGCATCTATTGACACCGAAAATTTGAAACTTTGATTCCTCACTCCAAAGGATATTTTCCTACTGGTCTATTGCTTAGTATTTATACGCTTTTCCCATTCTAGTCTATTTTTTTTTTATGTCAATTGTCAGTTTAGATTTTCCACAGTTCCGCAGACAGTTGTTATTGAAATTTGTATTTTTCGCTTACAATTCAGAGCTGCAACAATATGTGCTGTAGTTAAGCGCCGATTGCATTGTCCTATGGTTTCGTTGTGGATTTGCGCTTACGAAAACTTTCTCTATCTTCATTTTTCTCAGTTTCTTGCTTACCAGCAATTGTATCGAAGAATCATACCAAGAATTTCTTAGAATTTGATGAAGATGAGATGATAATCTTTTTGCTTTTTTAAAAAACAATTGTAAAAGACCGTAAAGCGTCATTTTATTGATAGACTTTATCGCTTACGACCGGCAATTTTTTGTTTTGTTAAAAAATAGATATTCTCCCAAGCTTTTAGATTGGTAATGTACGTATATTAAAATATATATTAAACAATAATATGCTTGAGAACGAACCATCCATTACCATTACACCGATCCATTGTTCAGATATACAAGTTCATTATTTTCTGAAAATATTACCGTCAGTGGTTGTAACGCCAAGGTTATGATGGATTTAATTGAAATGCTCGTTATTATCTCATATTATCATAATCGATGATTCAATGCTGAAAATATGTTTGCATACCGGTCCAAAAGTCTGATATTTTCAATATGCTATCGGTTTTTATAGCTATTGTTTAATGATTTTAAATTTTAAATGACTAACTTCAATAGACTGTAGATGTTTAATGTCCCATAGCATTAGATAAACCAAATATGACATTCTGTCACGAGTATAATTTGACATACATTGCAATCCATAAGTTCCATCGTTAGATAAACCTTTTTAAACTTTCAATAACTTAAATTCTCCATAGGCTCTCTTAGTGCGCATATAACTGTTACAATCTGTTCAAAAATTGCATCATATGCAGACCAGGCCGTTCTTTGCAGCCCGGAACCAATCGGGCTTAAAATTTTGACACCAACGTAGAACTGTGATATTAGCATTACCTATTTCTGTCGTATATATCTGTACACGATATGCCCCGAAATCATTAATGCTACTTAGTTGCCTTCAGATATCTTTTTATCATTATTTTTTTGTAATATAACCTTTGGTTTACGATTGTGTTCATTTTTAAATGGCACTTGTCCAAAACATCATAGCACACATACATTCATATACGCAGTTTACAAAATAAACAAAAATCAATGAGGAAATGAAACATGCGAGGTCACCGATCAGCCAATTGAAATTTTCTTTTCTAATATATTTTCTCAACTTTTGTATCAATCACACAAATCGTTTCTGTTTTTAATTTCTGTCACTTTTTTTGATTTTTCTACTATTCATAAACATTATTCTAGTTTTAATTATGTTCCTTATATTTTGTATATATGTGAATTAAATGATAACCAAAGAAAAAGCGAGACAAACAGAAGACAGTGGCGAAGACTAAGCGTAGACTGACTTAAAAACTAATTTGATGCCGATCTCATGTCATCGGTTTTTTCATTGCATTCTTTTTTTTTTGTTTTCAAACATAAGCAACAGAATGCAAAGAATGCTGGATTAACGGTTAACCGGTATATAAAGCAAATGCACTTTTGATGACATGCAGTGAGAATAAAAGAACTTTCCGGTTTAGCCGCGCTAGAGCCTTAAGTTTGGCTATTTTTCGACAATCGGCTTATACTGATGATACCAAATTTCAAAAAGTTGTTAAAAACATTTCTAGAAAACGAAATTTGAATTTATGCAACTTGCTTGAAAGGTGTTTTCATACCGATCCTCGTGATATAAGTGAATATAGTTGAAATCTTATACTTTGGTCGCGCTAGTGTTGCAAATTTGACTATTTTTCACAGTCGGCTTATGCTATGATACCAAATTTTGAAAAATTTGTTGAGAATAGTTTTGAAAAGTGAAATTTGAATTTGAATAGCTTGCTCAAAAGATATTTTCATACAGATTCAGTGGATATAGATCAATATGTGCGTAATTTTCTAGTTTGGCCGCACTAGTGTTACAAATTTGAATATTTTTGCGATGGTCGACTACCGTTAACATATCAACTTTTAAGCATTTATTAATAGGAATTCACCAAAGAAACAGATAAATCTTTTTGTATAATTGCAAAGGTTATCTCATACAGATTCATATGGCATTTACAAAAGTGTCATAGATATTTTAATTTGGACGGACTAGTCTTCCAAATTCAACTATAGCTTGCCGTTAATTACTGTACAGATCTATGCTAAACCTTTTACAGCGCTCTGCTAATATACTTGGTAAATGTCTTTGCTAATTAAATTTCGATATATCTTCATACCCTTACAATTAATTACAACAATATTGTGATAGCAGCTCTCTATTTTCTCTCTATAATACTCTGTAAGTGACAATTACAGACAAAAAATGCAAAAATTTAACACTTTCTGTCTCTGTCTCACTAATCGCTAGCTATTACTTTAGCTATCACAGGCTTAGTAATCTTTCATCTTTTCACGGTTTTAGGAGTTCTCATCGATCCGAAACTGAAATTTGAAATGCAAAGTCAGTTTGTGAAAAACAAAACTTGATATCTTTTCGGTTTTGTTAAGCGTTGGTACAAAGAAAGCTCTTTATTATGTTAATAACACCTATTCTGGACTATGCATTGATTGTATGGGCACCAAACTATAATATATACATTCACCTCATTGACTCGGTTAAAAAAATCCCTTTTAGCTTTTTATATTACGCGGATTGAGTTGGGATACTCATCGAACCTTGTCTTCTTATCATAGCCGTCCAAAACTTACAACTTTGCCATTTCTACCGAAAAGACGTAATTGACTAGGAGTGTCCTTTATAATAAAATTAATAAATAGGGAAGTTAACGTCTTTTCTGCTGCTAATGAAATAAATGAAGTAAGTGTTTCAACTCAAACCAGCATCATTTTAACCAAGCTGACTTAGTAGCGAATTAAATATGAATTGTTTCATACTTTAGTGCTCAAATTTGAATTAATACTATAACTGGTACGTTGGGTCTTCTCCGTCCGTAAAGTATATTAAAGATGCCATAGTAGGAAAAGTTCAAACAAGTCTGCCCCTCCGGTCTATTATTTTTTGATCATACATTAATCGTAATTCATCTTGTATATTAATATTACTGAATTTACTCCTGAGGCCTATATCAAATTACTTTAAGAAATTCTAACTGTATCATATAGAAATCATTGATATAATAAGTCTTGTATACTTTGTTTATACTCTATTGAATATCTGCAATATTAATCCAAAATGTTTGTTTACTAGCAATATCTATTTCATATATATATAGTTTATAATTAAACTTATAGTGTTTATTCAATTATTAGTAATAATTATTTGTTATATGTAGTGACATGCCTTTATTATATATAAAAATCTCTTATTATTTTATAAACCATTAATTTTTACTTACATTAACTTTAGATATTAAGCTAATTATAATTTATTATAATTATATCGTTGCAGACGAATTGTAAAGAAATAAAGGAATAAATAAATGTTAGTTACGACGTTCTAATCCTTCTTCTAGATTTTCGATTTCTGCTTTATATTTTCTAGTAAGTGAAGCAAGCTGAAAACGAATCAAATGATCTTATATATATATATATGTAGTTTTATATTCACTTATCGTAACAATAAAAAAAATACCATTGTTTCATAAGCTTGCGCCTGACATTGTAATTGAATCTGCAAAAGTTTTTGCTTTTCCTCTTCAGTTTCGACGAAAACAGTATGAAATGTATCTAAGAAATCGTCTCGTAAACTCTCCTGTTCCTCTTTGAAATTCTTGCATATGTTTTTCCCGTTCTTCTAATTGTACGCGCAAATATTGTAATACCTCGTGCAAACTAAAAAATATAATAATTTTTATGTAATTAATATAACGCTCAGCAAACCGTGCGTTTTCCTCCAACTTTTCTTGACTACAATCATGTTTTGCTTTATTGTTTGTTATCTAAATCGCAACGGGTGTTTTCCATGAAATTCGAATAACGTGTGTGCTTTTACTGATTTACTACTGATGATTTGAAAATTATATTTTTAGCAATTAAGGCAAAGTTTAAGACATTTGCATTTTCTTCATAATATTTATCTAATGCTTTTACATTGACCAGTATCGTTAATTTTTCACTACCCTGGAGTGCCGCTTGTAACAACATCATTAGTTTCGAATCACGAAATGGTATGTGTTTTCGCTTGCTATCATTTGTATTATTAGCTGCCTCCAGGCAACGTCCTAAAATCATAAGCGATGTATTAATGCGTTGAGCTTCTTTTAATCGAGAGCCAAAATTTCCTATTTTGTCTACTTTTTCAGAACCAGTCAAATCACAAAATTTATATGAATGCTGTAAAGAAATCAAAAAAAAAAAAGAATAAATACACTCTTAAATAATTTAGAAAAATAAAGAATAGCATTAATGATTAACGAGAGCATTTTTGATTACAAGTACCGTTATGTTAAACAGACGATAATTTACCCTTTTAATGACACCATCCGGGAAATACTTTAATACATCCACTAGAAAGATGCAATGAGACCGACTGGAATTGGCATTTATTGATGTTGACGCATACGCTAATTTTTTTCCACCGTAACGCAATAATTTCAATGCTTCCAAACTACTTTTTATATGGATCGACGTTATAGATTTAATAGACACTCATCCATCATTGCAAATTATTTTCAAGTTTGTTTTAGAATTATTTGGCTGCATACCAGATTTGGAAACGTCGCTTTCGGGCGCTAACAGATCATGTCATCGGCAAATCATACGATTCTAGTGCCGCTAGGGTTTGACATTGGATGGCCGATCCCTTTGGGACCATAGTTAAGTGTTACTGGCTGCAGTTAGTGCGCTTCGTTTGGCAGGACCTTAGTGGATTCCTTTATTGGTCTCTACTACCTCTCTCCACCCGTTGCCTCTTCGACCATCTTAATTGTTTGAGCACTTGGCTCATGTACGCGTCCACATTGTTTCAGACTACGACACCACCGATAGCATCGTGCAGTACGTCGCTGAGTGCCATTTGAGGTTCTTTCCCATCGCGATTCACTCATATACACTATAACTGAAGTTATCACAATTGCTGTAATTTTCCCCTTAGCTTTTTGCGGTCCTTGAATATTTGACGCAATTCTTGCTAGAAATGTTTAGACGTCCGAGGCTTTCTGCGCCACATATTCCACATGGTACTTAAAATTAAGTCTGCGGTCTATCATGTCCGAGGCTTTCTGCGCCACATATTCCACATGGTACTTAAAATTAAGTTTGCGGTCTATCATGACTCCGAGGTATTTAAGTACAGAAGATGATTGTATAGCAAGTCCCTCGTCTCGAACAACACAGGTTTCCACACATTTTCGACTGCTTATTAGCAATGCTTCTGTCTTGTGATTGGCTAGTTCTAGGATCTTCTCTCGCATCCATTCCTTTACTGCTTGTTTAGCTTTCGTCTCCACTTTTTCGACATGCTTTTTGACTACTGCGAGTGATACATCATCACCAAAACCCGTGTTTACTGCAACGTTGACGTCTACGTCGTTGTACATTATGTCCCACGAAAGTGAACCAAGGACCGCCCATTGTAGGACTCTCGTTGTTATCTTATATATCTCCGTCCCGTTGTCGCTCTCATACATCAACGTATGGTTCGAGAGGTAACCCGTTATGGTAACCAGTATGTATCTTGGGACTTGCATTCTTATGAGAGCGTTGCAAAAGTTCCCCTCAATCCGCCGAATTAAAGGCGTTTTTTACGTCAAACGTAATCATTCCGCTATATTCCTTGACTCCGCGTTTTCACCGCTCTTCAGTTATGGCTTGCGATATAAGCGTCACTAAGTGCATCTATCGCGGAGATCACGTTTCTGTTTCCTTCATATTTTCCGGACAAATTCGTCTAGTTGCCGTAACTTTGGCTTTATTTTAACTCTGCGGAACATTTCATCATACGCCCTTATAACTATAGCGTCTACCTTTACTCTCGGAGTTCTTTCCTTCTTTTTACTTTTTGGGATTACCTTCTCCCACCTTGAATCGCGACCGTTCGGTGGCTGGCTGGTCGTTTTTCCGCGGTGTTTGGTCGGCGTACTTCTGCAACACCGCCTAAGATATAGTGGCATCTTTGGCACTTGGTATCCCCCCATCACCGAGCTGCTTTCTCTTCGCGTCAATCGGTTTAGGCTCTTCGCTATTCTCGTACATCTAGCCTAGACGATGGAATTGTCTGGGAGGCGTTTTCAGCCCTATCTCTCTTTTTGGCTACCGCATGGTTCCTTTCCAGTGCGCGCTGCTCATATGCCGCTCTTATACCATCAATGGCATCCCTCATGGCAAGGAGCGGCACTTCTCCTACAAACTTCGCTGAGTTATCCTATGGGTGAGTGCAGCTGGACTCGACGTTGGCCATCAACCGGATCTTTGCATTTTGCTACTCACTTTAAACAGGTTTTCTTGGCTTGCTCTGCTTTATTATTTGTGTTTATTTGTCGCGTACGTATTGTATGTTTATTATTATGTTTATTAATAATATATGAGTATACGTGTGTTTGGTTATTGTAGCTATTTTATATATATATTTTATTTTTTCCTGTTATTTATCTATTATTGATTTTTGCTTTACTTGCATGATCACGCTTTCGCCGTCAGTCAATGGCTTTATATACAAGTTGATTGACCAGTAAGGCTTTATATACAAGTTCGCCTTAGAATATGCTTCGCTTTTGCCATGTTCGCGCAGGCGACTTTAGAAGGGTTTGTGCCTATACTACGCCAAATAAACAATAGCTTTTGCAAGTGCTCTGACCAAATGCAAGTGTGCAAAACTTTTTGTCGTCTACTTTATTTTTTATATTCTCGATGGTGACATTGAATAGTCCCGATAGAATGGGGAATCACACAAAATTAAAGAAGAAAAATTTTAAATAAGATTCCTTACTCCTGATTAGTTTAGTGTTTTTTTTTGTTTGTCTTTATAATACTTTCCTCAAAACCGAATTCATTCTATCCAGATTTCGCGCACTTTTCCGTTAACAAAAACGTTTTTATAATCGCTTTTTGTCCTTAATAATTCAACGTGGACTCGCAGAACACTTAAAAACACGTTTTACAGCTACGAATTCAATTCAATCATGAACGTGTGTGTTATTTTTATTTTTATTGAACTTAATAGAAAACTATGAACAATTTAGAAGCGATTGATTAAATATTTAAACGTCACATTTAAAATATTATCCTCTTAATTTTATTTGATTAGTCAACACAATAAACTTTTTTTAAACAGTTATTAAGATTTTTGTTATTCAACAAGATAAGATTCGTAATCGCAATAATTATCAATAGTATCATCCATAGAAGAACAAAAATAAGCGATTTTAAGTGTGAAGGTTTGAGGGAGAAGTCAACTTTGCTATCATATCATTGTCAGCGTTCAAAATTAATCGAATTTGCATTTGTTCTATGCATTTGACTTTTCGCCTTCACAATAACTTAGCACGTAGAAAGATTTCGTTGCCTTAATTTGATGTTTATGCATATTTAAGAAGTAGAGGTGCATTTGGCCTATACTTTGAAAAAGTGCAATAATGGAATTAAACAATATCAAAAACTTCAACCCCAAAGAAATATTTTTGTATTTGCTACTAGGAAACATAGGTGAATTGGAATGTGTTTCCCCATAGGAAGTCGCAGTAGTGTTGTGTAATAAGCAAATAGAAAATTGAAAAAATAAGCCAGCTTTTCACTTCATTTCAATTACATTTCTTCATTCTCTACGATGTTCATAGCCGTAATAGTATTTGCTTTTGCAGTATAATCAATTTGTGTGCTTTATTTTATTACCAAATAATCCTTCAAGGTTTTTGCCTCTGCTTACTTACTTCAGTTCAAACGGCAACATATAGATGGCATTTTAAACTTTTTAATAAGACTATCATGGCAACGAAAGTAATTAAATTGTTATGTTTTACTTTTCCTTTTTTGTTTTTGTTTATACAGTTATTACGATTTGCAATGGTTTTAAACAATTTTTATAAAAATGAAAAGAGAAAATAATCTCAGCAGAACATGGAATTAAATACCAAATTAAAAAAAAATTAATTTATCGGATATTTTTAAATATTTTTGTAGATCAATAAATCTGGTATCCGTTTGTTCTTCGCTTGAATATTTTGGATATCTCGCAAAAATAATAATCAATAACCATAAAATATATTTTTAAAACTAAACATTTACTTTTTCTATCCTAATCTAAATACGCAAAAATATAATTTGTAATAATAACGTAAGTAAATAAATTGAAGAAAGAACTTGAAAAGAATATGCCTACTGTGCGTACATTTGGCCGAGACAAAAAGCCACCTTTTCTCATCGATAATCAGAGCTCAGACGCAAACAGACATGAAACGAATCTAACCGGAATACATTTAAATTTAAATGAAGGCTGCCCGGCGCTACCATGCAAACTACCCTTCTGGTGGTCCTCAGTACCGCAGGCAATTATTAAAAAAGTTTCGAAACGCCGAAAGTAAGTACAAAATTACTTTAATATAAATAAATATATATGCTTACATGTATCTAAACATTAAGTTTTCAAATGAAACGTAAAAATTAATTTTTTTAGAAATCCTTATTGTTATGACTATGTCGTGAAGTGAACTTAAATAATTAACTAACTAATTTCATTATCAAACTTTATCGCTCTATATATATATGTATATATATATATATATAAATATAGCTTGCTAAGGTGTTGTTAATTCTTTAAAAATCAATTTTCGCTCAATGGAAAATTCATATATAAATATTTTGGACCAAAAATTTTCTTCTGAATTCCAGTAACCGCGCACATATCTCTGTCATGTACAAGGCACTCGCTACACATGATAACTTAACTTACTGCTTAAAAAATTCAATATACATCCCACCTGCGCCATAACAGAAACGAATATTAACGGACTAAATACTTTTTTTGGCAATTTCGAATATAAAAAAATGACATCGCTCCATTCTCTGGAGACATCGTGAATTAACAAACAAACAAAAAAGTGCACGAAAAATGTATTAAAACGATAAATTTTTGCTTGCATATGCTTCTTGTTTTGTAACATGTGGTAGACAGGGATGTTAAATGGGATATAAAAGCAAAGTCAGTAATGCTAAACAAAGTATAGAGGGTAGAAACACGAAATGCGTGTTTGCTTCATTTAAAAATTTTTGTTTACATTTTAGAGATGTTGCACACTAGTCCAAAGTTGAATCAAAGAAAACGAAAAAAATCATTAACGTATATATTTCTAGCTAGTGAGTCATGTAGGAATTTTTAGAAATATTGATTTTGTGTTCAATTTTCGACTAAAAATTTTATTTTATTAATAAAAAATAAAATAATAAAAATCTAAATGCAGATAATATTTTTTTGAAGATACTTTAAAAAATAAAAATTGTTCAAGTTAAGCTGTGTGCCGTTTTAAAAAATGGTTTTGTAGACATGTTCGTCCGTTATAATCAATTTATTAATACCATCAAATTTCTCGTTCATGATGAAATATTCTTTCCTATTTTCTGTCGCCAACGATTATATGTTTGAAATTGCCTCCTTTACAGCATTTGTCGAATATAGAACGACGTTTTCTACAATTTACGAGAAGCGAAATTACAAAGAAAAAGCAAAAAATATGTATTTCTAAGGTGGAATTCATAATCAACTTCAAAAACGTGATCCTATATTTTTAATTTCTTGGCAGAAGTGATGAAAGCTTTCAAATAGGTTTTCGCTTCACACCTATGGAACGGCCGTCTAAATAAAAGTACACTAACGTATTTTCGCTTGGATGGCTCTTTCAGCGAACAAAAAAACTTTATAAAAATCTCTTATCGTATTAAAGATATTAGAAATCGCCAACTTAGACATTAAGGTATAACTTCTCAGCAGAGATTCATTAGGCATTCATAGGCAGTCTTCTGAAAACACTTGAGCAACAGGCAAAAAATTTGTTGTGGATAATGAAGTTTTCCCACATATTCTCGAAGATTCAAAACATCTATGAAGACAATAAAAAAAATTGTTTTGGAAGAATTAACAGAATTCTTAGCCCTTAAGAAAACTTATAAATACCTTGGCATAAGCAGGTAATAATAATATCGTCACCCTATCAAATTTAACGAATGAAATCCAAACGCCCCAAACTTTCTTTTTACTCATTATCTACTTTATTATCTATCTATGTTATTTTTTTATCTACTCCACTACCCCTGACACTACTACAAAATCTCTACATTTTATCTACGGCCGTGGAGTACTTAAAACGTTGCAATCGAATGTATCTTATTTTCTGCTTTGTATTAAATCAAACATTAAAGTGCTATTATCACACTTGTACACACGAATATGCACATAGCCTTGCAAGGGTACATTAAAACTATAATAATTTATTTTTGCATTTCCGGTCTTGGGAGTCCGTAAAATGGGTTTCAAATGAAGAAGAAAAAAATCTTAGGCCACGAGTTCAAATATTTCAATGTTGCTAACCTGTGCATGTATACATTTTTTAAAATTTTTCATGCCTTCTTTCAAGCTTTAGCAAGCACTTGTCCAGAAAAAAATTTCAGTGCCTTCCGTCTCTCACCGAAATGTATAAATTGTTTCAATTATATGCGGTAAAAAGACAAAGAAAGCAAGTTCAGGGCAAAATTTTGTAAAATTTCATTCTTAAATAAATAAATAAAAAAGTTATGAAATATTTCATGTATAAATTATCAAAAAAAAATATGCAAAAATTCATGTCTGACCTCTATAATCTTCACTTCAACCGAACATTATCTACGTTATCTCTGATTGAACAAATTGAAGTTTTGTTTAATTATCTCTAATCAACCTTACTTCATAAAAGCAAAGCAATTTATTAACTTAAGCACGAAAGGTCATAAGTTTGAAGGCCTTTTACTTCGTCATGAATTAACGGAATGCTCGGTCATTAACTATTTTGTTTATCGTTACAGAGAACCACCGCCTCCTGAGCCTTATAAGAACGTTATGTATGATAGAAGAGTTGTCAAAGGCCCTAATTACGGGGTGAATTCACTTTTGGTAAGCACAGCAAAGCTTTTGAAATCAAATCAATTAAACGAATCCTAAGTGAGTTCATCAAAAGGGGAACAATTTTTGAATGAAAATAATTAACGTTAAACTCAAAAGAAATATTCTAATACTCACCCTTCTAAAAAGGGTGTCGTAATTTATTAGGCTCTTCGGTTTTAATAAATAGAGAACCATCCATAAAGTATATATAACATAGATATATATTATAAAGTATCGCGAGAATCCAAATCGATGTGTCAATGCCTGTCTATTTCTCTGTGGTCGCTAGAATTCTCAAAATTGCCGTATTTAATACAAAACAAGAAAAAACTTTATTCAGACTAGAATGAAATTACAGCGGCCTATGTGCGATGTTTTACGGTAAGATTATATACGAATTTTGTATGCAAAAAAAAAGCGGCGGTTTTAAATCATGTCTTTATATATTAAAATGAAAAAGCATTTTGAAGTTAACAGTCCAGACAAAAGCCCATATTTACAACTTAGGCCTAATTTACATATAGTTTTCTTCTAATTATAATTAGTTGACTTAGAAATTGACACGGAAGAATTTAAGATCAAAAAATCGAAATCTTCTCTATTTTGTTAAAGCAATTTGGAACAAAGCTAAAATTATCATTTTGTTTTTTAAAGAAACGGGCGAGAAATAAGAGGAATAAGGAAAACTTTCTATTCCAATTAGTTTTCTCACACGAAGTTTTGAGATGGTAAACGTAATTTCGTCTTGCAGACGGACTTGGCCATATCGATTCCGCTATTCGCGCTAATTATAGACATATGTACTTTATAGCGTCTTCATTGTATTACAAACATTTGGCGAACTTAGCTCATTCCTTTTTGATTAGCACAAGCTTTAAGTCGAATTAAGCAGATGAAATTTGAAAACATCCAACACATCATCATAACAAGTTCTCACAAAACCCTATCTGTCATTCGATTTACAAATATATATAAGAATACACCCTTTAGTTAATAGTAATTGCTTAATTTTTTTCATGTGTAGGTGGAATATGAGCCATTGGACAAATTCGTCGAAGCGAAAAGGCGCTTGACACTACGTAAGAACTTAACTTGTCACAAAAATCTGCGAAATGTCTTAGGAACACCACCCCCTGTGCACGGTCGACGTCATGAAATCATGCAAACCGATCAATATTTAGAAGAACTTATATCACGTCCGCCCGTATATGACGCCGAAACTCAAACAGATTTGTTTCTTGAAAAACCAACGGAACCGCTTTACACACCGTCAAAAATTGGAGTAGATGTCGGCACTGAAATTGGCGAGGGAGAACTCTTCCACTTCGATGCAGAAGCTCAACCAATTATTGAAGTCATGATCGACGGCATCATCGAGATGACAATGTTAGAACTGGCGCATGAACACGAAATTGAAACTATACGAAAACGACAAGATGAGTAAGTATAACTTTGGAAAAAAAGGAAAACATCTTTCAAAAATTACTAACTGTTAAATATATATAGATTGCTCACTCAACGAGAAGCCAAATTGGCTGAATTGCGTCGACTGGAAGATGAGGAAGTATGTTTAACGGCCGAGAAAGAAAGACATAGGCGACAAGATACCATTGCCAAGCCATTGGAGGATGAAATTCAGAAGGAAGTTATTGCCGCCAAAATATTACAAGGACACATTGCTAGTATACTTCCAGAGATTTTAGATCATTTTGAACCAGCTACCGATGCAACTAGACGACAACAACTCATTTGCAGCCTTTGCCCGTGGTTGGCGACTGGGGTTTCTGAGGAAATTGAGCAGATCATCGACTGCCGCGAAACTCTTAAAAACCTTATTAAAGAAATTGTTAAACAGAGGGCCGAAATTTACGTTGGCCATCGTGAAGAAGAAGCAAAAATCGAGGTTAGCTACGCGGGAGCGCGCGAAGAATGCGAAATGGAATTACACATTGAAAAACCTGAAACTGATCCTGGTTGTCCTCCAAAGACGTAATAAACTTTGACTCACATTATCATTTTATAAGAGCATAGAAATATTTTTTTTTTGTTTTTTTCAATTTTATGAAAACAGTGAAACCATTGTCAATTTGCTGACTATTTTTGCTCGTACACCATATTTTTTGTATTCTATCTAGAAAACGATAAAAATCGTTCATAAAAAATATTATTCAATTATTTTTGTTGTTCGTAGTTAAGTCAAAAATCAATCAAGATTTTAAAAAATATTTCAAATCTTTCATCTAACATTATTTCATACATTTTCACTTTTATATTATATTTTAATTTGAAACAAAGGATGTAGACAATCAAATTTCGATCATGTAAATAGTTTGATTTAATATATTTTTTTTATTTTATTAAACATCTCATAATTATTTTATATGTTGCCACCTTCCTACCATAGTTTACTTTTTTTTAATCTGATTTTTTATTTTTATACATTTCTTTTTTTAAGACATAGATATTTTAAAATATATATATAGTAAATAAATATTAACAAAAAAAAAAGCAAGCAAGAAACTTATTTTCGATTCTGCCTAATCTGTTAAGCTCACCACATTTATATAAAAAAGGGGGAGAAGAAAACTACATTTCAGTACTCTCAGTAATATTGGGTAGTCGTGATAGATTTTCCCCATATTTGTAAAATATCGTAAAAATTTTTATTGCATAATCTATGAGTATTGAGTCAAAGATCAAGAAACCAGAGGTATTTTCAACTTATACTGTAAACGTGCCTGCATTAATTTTGGCCAGCAACTTTTACAGTTAGTCTATCTAAAATTACAACTTTTCATTTAGTGTATTGAATTATTCATTGTATACATACGCTAATTGCAAAATTGCATTTTCGACATTCATTACTTTTATTGTTTTGATTTGAAGGAATCTGCTACTGAGCTCCATCAAACACTTTAAACGCTTTCGATGATGCTGCTGCGTCATAACTCAATTCTTAGTTTTGGTTTCAACGGTTGAAAGCTTGGTTGGTTGAATGGTGATGATGATGACTTTAATGTCAATGACAAAAAACGTCCTGGAGAATCAAAAAGGTTCGAAGGCAATGGATTATAAGATTTATTGGACGAAAACCCAACCATATCTCTCGAAGAACTTTCGAAATGCATATCAATTGATAAAACAATTGTTTCTAGACGTTTACATATGGATGGATGGAATAGACGCAAAAGAACCATTCAATATTAAGCTTTACTTCTTTGCCAGGCAAAAAAATCAGAATTTTCTATCCCGTATTGTGTGACTGGCTGTGAAAAGTGAATCTACTACGACAATCCCAAATGCAGCAAATAAGAAAATTATACTCGAATATACTTATGCTCACCATCTTTGTCTTAAAAAAGGTGAAAAAACAAATGGCGATGGGTGGGAGTGGCAGATTTTTTTATTTTGATAAGATAGGAAACAGGCATGTTTTCTAGCTTATTTGGTACTGTAACGCATTTTATATTCTAAGCGTGGTCTGTGATAGCAACGAACGTGAAAGAACTTCCAATGTTTCTCTCAACGTACGTCTAAGCGAATCCCGAATTTAATACTGATTAAGAATATATAAACTTTATGTAGTTTTTGAAGCATCTTTCTTAATGTTACACGAGTTTTCGCAAAAATTATTTTAAAAAAAATAATAATTGAATAATTGCTACATCGAGTAGGCGTGGTCGATTTTTTACACTTGTGCACGAAAACTACGGGATAGCTAGCGCAATGTTTGCGGAAATTTTTATAATTCTATCTGCTTTAGTTTTTGAGTAATGAGCAAAACACCCATTTTTTTCCCTCAAAGCAAAGGTGTTCTTAATTTATGTTGTACTATGGACGCGCCATTTGATCGATTTTGCCCATTCTTAATACCACGGACCTACGTACAAGAGCTTTAATATGTTCGATATCTTTATCTTTGCGACTAGGAGCACGTTTATCTTAGACATTGCCTAGGTGAACACACGGACAGATGGACATGATTAAATCAATTTTAGATTTGATTTAAATCTGATACTAATTTAGAATATATGTAGTCTATGGGCTCTCTGAAACTTCCTTCCGCATATTGCAAAAAAAAAAAAAAAAAAAATGACAAAAATCAATATACACCCATCCCTCGGTGGTGGATACAAAAAAAACTAATATATTATATCAGGGAAAGTCGATGTCAATCAATGTTCTAAATCTTCTTCGCAAACACTAAAAGATAAGACCCATTGATTTTTATATGGGAGGGGTCAAAAGTTCTACTCATCGCATATACATTTTCCACATTCATTTAGTACGCTGAAGCATTATTCTTTACCGATTTTGGTCAAGCAATATTAAACAGCTAACAGCTAAACTTTTTCATATAATGACTTCTTCAATATATAAATTATTGCATTTCTTTTTTTATGGGAAAATTCTACTTCTTTACTAATGCGAGCGAATTTTGTGAATTCTCGAACTGAATATGAATTTTATTAAATTTCGTAAAGGGATTGATAGCCGATATTACTACCTTAGAAATCCCAACAAAATATACATTAATTATTAGAAAAAAAAAAAAAAAAAAAAAAAAAAAAAAAAAAGATTTGTTGTCAGTTAGTATTATAAATTTTTGTAAAATCGTCAACAAGTCCGTATCCATACGTTCTTTTTTTTTTATTGCTTACATATCTTCAAAACAATAGCAACCAATAAAGCCGCACAACACATTTTTTTAGTCAAATATCAATCAAATTTGCAAATATTTCATAAACAGAAATAAAGGAAAAAGCCGAAGAAACGCGAAAAAGAAAACTATGCCTACCGTTCCACCACGTACCTTTGGACCTAAAAAAAAGCCGACAATTGACAGCAATAAGCAAATGATTCATTTTAAGAGAAATTTTAAAAAATCAGACGACGATAGTTTTGATTATAATTACAATTGCAAGCGAGTATTTTCGTGGTCCACAAAACCGAGAACGATGGGCAAAAAGAAGAACAACCTCCAACAGTAAGTACTCTCTTTTTTTTAGCATTACACATAGGTACCTATCTACGATTAACTGAGCTACCTGAACGTATTTGTCCATATCAAATAAGTAAGTAAATATATACTAAAGAATAGTTTATATGCACTTAAACTTAATCTTAATCTAAGAGAGGGTCAGTCAATAAGTGTCACGTAATTTTTGAATCGATTCATAATCAGTTTTGAAATTAACAATCGACCAGCAAACTGTTGGTTAAAATAAAGAGATGACATTGAAAAATTACTGAACACAATCCATTATTAGCTATCGTCAACGACTTGCTGCTCTATACGTTAGATATAACACATATAATACACATACATGACCGCGATACATATACATAGGGAATTAAAGCACCTAAGTTGCTAAAATAACAAATTTATGCAAAAAAAATATTTAGAATTAGTTTCCTTAGGTTGACCTTAAGCACTAGAGTAATTGGCCGACACACATACATGTGAATTCTCTCTCAGTCGCAATAATCATCATTTTGTTGTGCGCATATTACGCTTCATCAGCGGCGACAACTGGCCATATTGACCTACGGTATTTTCTTTATGCCGTATACCAATCTCTTCTAATACACAAGGAAGGCTTGCATACATTCTGGTCATTTCGTGACTGAACGTTGACCATACAACACGCACGAACTAGTAGTAGCTTTAGTATCTTAAAAATTACTTTTTTTTCTCTCATAGTTAGCCGGTTATATGAAAATATTGATTTCTGAATTTATTTTAAACGTATGTGTGCAGTGCGGTTCGCGAATATGTTTGAAAAGCATAAATTTCGTATTCGTTAAATTAAAATTTATAAAATAATGAAAGACTTTGATATTAAATTGGAAAATTTTAACGAGCATTTTCCCTCTTCAACTATTGTAACAAATCTAATTACGGAAGGAAATCAAAATATTCTTCCCGTCAATACATCAACACAAAAAACAACCATTTCTTCAGATCATATATCAGCCAGCGGTTGTACTCTACAAGAATTTTATTGTTCGCAACCTGTTCAGACCAAATTCCGTGGTACTGCATCGCAATCTACGTCCAGCTCATTTACGGTGCTAAATAACGATTACGGTTCATCACTTACAGACAAACCCAACGCCATTGTGCACCCTATACCACGTACAGATCGCACGGCTTTGCCGACTAATAAACATGTGTATAACGATGATTTACGTCTTTGGGGCACTCAGATACCATCAGGGCCTTCGGCTACAGTCTCAACCACTACAACACTGTTTAATGAAAATTTTGCTGAGGAACTCAATCGAAGATTGCGTAACCTAAATAAAAAAACAAGGCGCAACTTGGAATGGTCTCGTTCAAAGTATTCCTTTCAAAATGTACGATATTACCAAACTTATGATTTTCGTATACATACATATGGTAATGATCATCGTATTATATTTTTTTAGAGATTAGCAAGAAATCCATTAATAATTCAAGAAAAATTTTTAAAAACAAAAATATTTGCTTAAACTAATTAAAACTAATTATAATAGGAGACTATATTGGAAAATATATTTTTTTTTTTAAATTTAAATAATTCTCAATGTCTTTCGAAGCTTTCGCTTCGCCAATATTCTCACGTATACATCCCTATATATGCATATTTACATATTTTCTTTACAATAGAGACGATGCTATAGTTAGACGAATTTCTTATAAACTCTCTTAGACATATATATTAACTCCTCGTACTTCTCCGTATATCCGTCATTAGAAGAAGAATGTAAACGGATGTGTAAACATTTGTATAGACACTTTGATTCTTCTCAATTTTGTTCATATTATGATTAGATTTCATCATCAAAGTTTATTGATCTTCATTAAACGCTGGACAAAAGTTTATTTCAGCAGCAATCATTTCTCTCTCATTTTTTAATTCTTTTTTCCTACGAAGATCTCTAAGATCTCTTTTTAGAAAATATCACAATAATTCTAATGAGCGATGAAAATTTCGACAGAGCGTGAGATAACAGCTCTCTCTAGTGCATTTTTCCTTTTTTTGGTTTTTTTTTTGTTGGTTTGTTATGACAAACGGCGGTCTTAGAAAAAAGAAATCGAGAAAAATAATATCATTTTTGTTCATATTTTGAACTGATTAATATTTTTAGGACAGCAATGAAAATACACTTAACCAACGACCATTATTTATAACTACGGTTCCCCGTGGTATCTTTCTACCGCCACCCAAGGAAGTTTTTCTGATAGCGTCGCGACAAAAGAAACGTCTTTATGCCTATTCCTCACATCCTGTTGTGTACCAAACGACACATAAACACCAGAAACCAGATATGTACAATACGCACACAAAACTTAAAACTTTCAATACAGCAACAACAACAACAACAACAGCTGCAACAGCAGCAACGATGACGAAAACTACAACAATCACACCATCAACATCCAATTACCATAACACAATTACTAATAAAAGTCGTGTAACGCTTTCCAAGGACAAATATCAAAGTGTTAAAAACAACAATAATGCTGACGATATTAATGACAATGGTGGTCGAAATAGAGAAGGACCGATCGCAATTAATGATAAAGAGAAAATAATGACGATTGGTATATACAGTAATAATAATAATAAAAACAGCGGAAATACTAAACAATTGTGCAAAAGCAATACAAGAGAAAAATCGAACCATCAATCATATGTCCCAGTTATGGGCGGAGATGTCGTGGACAATATTGGCATACATATCACAAAGCAACAACAACATAAGCAGCAATTATATCGGACAAAGAGGTAATAAAAGATAAAGCAACGACACAAATTCTGATTACTTGTGTGTCACTCATTATAGGCAAATATTAGTTACGAAGAAAGATTGTATCGCTTATTAGTATCAACGATAATCGAAACGAAAATAAGAGTCTCGTTTAGTTTTTATGTATTAAAATTTTTTCATTCCATTCTTTAATATTAATCTAGATCATTCGTGCAGATTATTAAAAACACAGAAACGTGATAACAAATATAAATAAATAAATAAAATTAATATATAGTTATAGAGAAAGCTCGATGCGCGTCAATAATAAAATTCAAGAATTCATTGACAACTTTAAATAAACTTAACCTAAAACTATAGACAAAACGTTCTTCAAAAACTTATATAATTTTGGGGAAAAAGCAAAGTTTTTAATTTGGTTTGAAGAAATAGTTCAAGTGTAGTTCTATTAATAGTTTTAACTTAAAGAAGTTGCATTTATTCGTTTCCTCCTTTTTTTTTTTTTTTTTTTTCTTTAAATTCTTGAAAAATTTTCTTCATAAGTACAAATCGCAATCAAGATTAGGATTGACATTCTATGACACAACCATAAATATTTAAAATGAAAAAATTCAAGTATTTAATGATAAGCTGCCAATTCGAATATTCGTTCGGACAGCTAAATGCAGAGATATGAACTATACAGGTCTAAACTATTATAATAATAAATTGGGACGATTCAAGTTTCATTCTTCTTAATTATTCTCCTTCGAAATTTCCTTTTTAATTTGAATAAAATGTTTTAAAGCATCGATTGATGTGGCTTCAATTTCAAAGTTATTATTATTATTATTATTATTATTATTATTATTATTATTATATTTTCTAAACTAATGAAATCAATTCTTAGACTGTAGAGAAATTAATTGAGCACTTAGCATCAAAGGCTATCGGCTCAATTTCAAAGTTAAAAAAAAGTCTATTAATTAATATACGACAAATGTTAAAAATGAAGCTTTTTCATTTCATTTCATTTCAACGGAACTGACTAATGCAATGTAAAGAACTCCGTATGTAATCTTTCGTAAAACGCTTGAAGGAAAAGCACTCTATAAGTTGCATTCAAATTTAGTCCGAAATCTGGTCTTTTCAAATAACGCAAAATATCAAATTACGTTCAGAATTTTACACTTAGAGAATTAATTATTCATGCCGATCGTTAGAAGAATACTTTTGACAATTGTGTTGTGTTTACGCAACAACGTACTATATGGCTCTATTGGTATGCTGTACAAGTTGTTGTTGATGTAGTAGTTGGTGTTCCATTTTGCTTTAATAATTATTAAATATTTACAATTTGATGTTTTCTTTTCTCTACAATCGTTTAAACACTTTAAATATATTTAATTATAGATTAGTTTAGTCTGTGTGTGTTTAAATCAATTGTTACTAATTTACATGGGAAGATCAATTGTTCCAATACAGAAAGAAAAAAACAATATTATGCACATATAAGCGTATGGAATACATATTTACAGTGAGTTACACCGCCATCCGATACTTAAAATGTAAAATTTAAAAAAATATTATTTTCTGCTTTAAATCACGCCTAATAGTGGAGCATTGCCTATATCAATGCATCGCTCTCTCTCTCTCTCTCTCTCTCTCTCTCTCTCTCTCTCTACCTTTCTTTGTATCTATATCTCTAGTATCTAGCATATACGTGTACAGGTCATTTACATTTGCACATGTGCATTCACACTATTTCGTATTATTATGTATGTTGTATAGCGTATTTTTGCACTTCCGGTCTTGGCAGCCCCTAAAAAAAGCTGTAAAAATTTGCATAAGCAACGAGTTCAGGTTCTTCAATGCTATTAACATTTCTATATATATGCACAAAAAAAAAAAAAATCGAAATTGAACTTAAAGTAATGAAAATGTAGAACTCCTCTTCGATGTGTTATATTGATTAGAATTTGCCTTATACGGTGTGATACGACATAAGAAGTATAGGAATGTGAGTGAAGGAATCAAGTTTCATAAACACAGCTTATTATATTTCGAAAAGAAAATCGAATACATTTTCTATACATTTAATTCAATGGGTACTTTAGATTTTCAGAGTTCGAAATAGATTCTTCTCTCTAAGTTCCTTTAAAATTGTTAAATCCAAGAAAAATATTTTCTATTTTTGTTTTCTAATGTTAGGAGAAAAAAAAAAAAAACGAAGGATGGGCATGGGATATATGAAATCTAAGATCAGTTTAATATAATATTAATATCTCAATATTTTTCTTCTTATTCGTATGATCTTCAGTTAGTTAAATTAAAATTTTTTTAAGTTAACATTGGACGAAAAACTGAAAAATTTATAAATTTTGAACACGAAATCGTGTAGATTAAAGGATTTTTCTCTCTAAATATTTGAAAATTAAAACTATTTAATATAAAATTTAAAAATTGATCGACAATTTAATATTTTGTTTACTTTCTTAGAGAAATACCACCAAGTGAGTCTAATGAAAGCGCCGTAGATCAGAAAATTGAAGATAAAAATCCGCTTACGAATCCATTAGCATTTTTGGTAAGTGAAGATAAGAAATGTTAATTATTTCGGGTTAAGTCGCTTCGAATTGAATTTAAGCGTAACTAAAACAATATCTTACAAAAGACGAAAAAATATCATGCTTCACTCGGACTGCATCGTTCACATCCGGCAAATGGTTAACTGTCAATTTATCAAGCTTTTTTTATAAGAGCATTTCCAAAATGTCTGACGGCAGCGAAAAAGTTAAAATAATTGGGAAATTGTTACGATTTAGTCTGGAAATGAATTTCGGTCTTTCTGTTGCTTATAATGTTACTTCGTTTTGTCTTCTTATTGGATTGCGTCGAATTACCTACATTTTCCACTCTTTTTTTTTTTTTAAAAAAAACTGTTGTTTTCTTTCTTTCGTCTATCTAGTTCGAATATAGTCCATTTGATAGGGCCGTGGAGTCGCGAAGGAGGCTAAGTTTACGCAAACGTTTTGGTTGCCAAAGAAAGCAAAAAACTCTCGGAGCTGCACAAGCTGCAAGTAATCAACATCGTTATACACAGAATAATAAATTCATAGAAGATAGAACACCCGAGCCCGTTCTAGTACATCAATCAGAGCTTTTTTTGGAGAAACCACCTTTAGCACCGTACGTACCGTTCAATGTTAGCGCGGATGCATCCACTGAAATTGCTGAAGACGAGCTCTTCCACTTTGAAGCCGAAGTTCAACCAATTATTGAAGTTTTAGTCGATCACACTATAGATTTGAGTGTAGTGGAAGTGGCTCACGAAAGGGAAATCTCAACTATACGAAGAAGAATGGATGTGTAAATACCATCACAGAAAACCAGTTCTATTTTAATAATTTACATAATTGCGATATTGACAGGTTACTAGCTGAACGTGAAGTCGAATTAGCTGAGCTACGTCGCCTTGAGGTCGAGGATACACTTCTAAAGGCCGAAAGAGCGAGACGTTTACGACAGGAGGCAATGGCCAAGACAATAGAAGAAGATAAACAACAAGAAGTTATCACAGCCAAGCTGCTGCAGGGTCACATTGCTAACGTTCTACCAGAAATTTTGGATAGTCTTGAACCAGCTACTGATGCGGACAAAAAAGAAAAGCTTATGAAGAGTCTTTGCCCCTGGTTGTCTGCTGAAGTAGCAACGGAAGTTGGCCAGATTATCAATTCTCGCGAAATTCTTACAGTTATAATTAAAGAAATTATCAAGCAGCGGGCCGAGATCTATGCTGGATATCAGGAAAAGAAACCAGTGACTAGTGAAACTATTGGAGGGGAAGAGGAATACGAAATCTGTGAACTTGAAACTAGCTTAACAGAATCCGAGTCTACAAAACCTTGTTCCCCACGTGTATAATGTTGTCAGAAACCCAATCAAATTTCATAATAGTATGTTTTCATTTTTCCCCAACATGTCTTTCGAATCTATTTCCAAATTGTTGATAGATTTTATTAAAAATATTTTTAGGATTGATCTTTATAGGTAAATGTATATAAATGAAAATCCTTTATTGCAATTTACCAAAGCGGTTTGTGATGAATGATTTTTATTTATTTATTTATTTACCTATTTAATTTTTTGAGCAATATGCACAATTAATATTATAATTGCATAATGTAAATATTAAATATTATTTATAGAAAATAAATTCAGAACATTTCCACGATTACTTACACAAAGAGACTACATAACTCAAGAATTAGTTGTTGCAATAACACGATAAATAATTGCTTATTGAAATTCAAATTGTAAATAACGTGAATGTGAGCCAGATCACTTTTAATTCTTTGTCTCACTTACGATTCGGCATTTTAGAACTCAAAATGAGATACAAATCGAGTCAAGTGCACTATTTGGAACGTTTTTTATTTCTATTGAAATCATAATCGACAAGTCCATTAAATCTGAACGAATGCAGAGATGAAACTTGCGTTTGATAAGTGCGAAATGTTTCGTCAAATATGTGATTTTAAGTAGAACGTTAAACATTCTCACTCAACATAGCAGTGTTATAATTTTTAAGCATAAATATTATTCCGAGCTACGTCAAAGTTGCATATTCTAAGTTTAACATTACAGGTACTATGATTTGATAAAGATGAAATAGAAATAATACTTTTTCTTTAGGTTAAATTAATATAATCATTTACATATCATTGCATTCGCATACTGTTTAGAAAATTTTTGAACGTTCACTGTATTTCTTTATTATTAACCATAAAATATCCGTTAAATGGAAGCCTGAAATGAGCCCAAAAAATACAGTGTTCTTGGCACAATTGTACTTAAAGAACATTTACTTTAATTCCTCATCATCTATGCTAAACAATAAAGGCTTAGCACTGATATTTTTTTTTTGCCATCTTCTTCTCGTCAGGTAATGGTGTTGATAGTAGCGTTACCTACGGTTTCAGCATAACTAACAGTAATGGTGATGTTAGCGATTATACAAGAACGACTATAAACGAGTGAACAAAAAAATACATGACCCCTGTATAAAACATGCGAAAGTGATGCGATGCTATGAAAAAAGAAATTTGTAATAAAAATATAATAATAATATTATTGAAATATCAATTTTATACTCTCTCTTCTATACAACAGTAGGAATTTTATATGCTAGAAAAAGTAGTGAATAGTCAATAATGATTAGCGTCTAAATAAGTTTATTTGCAAGTCAATAGCGAATTTATGCTTAACTTGAATAACTCTCACATAACTTTATCTAACGTTGTTGCAATTATGTCTTGTGCATTGACCAAACTCGAAAGTGTATCTAAAATCTGATGTGTTTGACGAGAAAATGGTTTTTTTTTTTTCAAATATTATCAAGAAAACACCCTTTATAAGTGACACGATTAATAAAATTTTCTCCAATTTAAATATATATTCATATATATATTTTTAGACTTAGATTGGCTTATTTACAAAAATTGTAACAGTTGCAAATTAAATAAGTAAAATTACATTTTGATATATAAATACTGGGGAGTCATCATATAGCTTTTTGACAATCATTGTGTACATTAAAATACAACTTTGGAAGAGGTTGTGATGTTAATTTTTCTTTCTGTCAAAATTTACACGATGATGACCCCCCCCCTCCCTGTTTTCGTAATTATAACAATGACGCATTTTTCAATTCGACACAGGTTTGCATTTATTGGGCACATTTTAATAAATGTGTTTTGGTTTACTTTTTCTACGCAATAGTGCTATTACGCTTTTGTAATCGTATTCCGTATAAATCCAGCAATTTTTTTAGAAGCTTAGTTAATTTCTGAATTCTACTATACGGAATTCTAGAAGATGTATTATTTTATTTTTGTATATGTAAAACAGCACAATATAGTTAGATAAGACCGCAAATTTCTCTCTTGATCAGTGAAAGATTTTAATTGAACTTTGGAAAATAGAGATTTGCAAGGCCATTCCAACAATCAATAGAGGGAATGTGTTTCTGTGGAACATATCTTAAGTCGGAATATTAATGAGGCATTGGATGCTGTTTTAAGACAGTGCAGAGTCTAAGTCTATTTCGTATGAATGTTTCTAAATTTGCATCTATGTATATCTTTAACAAAAATAATATATATCTATACATATTTGTGCACACGTTTAAGTATATATTTTCATTTACAAAAGGTCGAATGCATAAATAACTAAAAATATTCGCTTTTGATACATATGTACCTAATATTTAAATCGTTGCTTAAGAGATGATTGCGGAAAATTCATAGCAATTCATAGTTTTATTTTGAAAGAAACCAATTTTAGGAAATTTTTGACGGAAGTGTTTAATTTCAATTCGTAAATTGATTGTGGTTTTTATAGTAACTTTAAATTAGTTTAAAAATATCATTCGAAAATCGTCATCATGTCAAAAATATTTACGCCTACAAATCAAATTCGTTTAACTAACGTGGCCGTGGTACGTTTAAAAAAGGCAGGCAAGCGATTTGAGATTGCTTGTTACAAAAATAAGGTTTTATCCTGGAGAAATAACGTGTAGGGTTTTTAATTAATCTTTAAATTTTTATCAAATTAATAAACTATAACTTACGCAGAGAAAAGGATATTGATGAAGTATTGCAAACACACACAGTCTTTACAAACGTTTCAAAGGGACAGGCAGCCAAAAAAGAAGAATTAATAAAAGCTTTCGGTAAAAATGATGAGACCGAGATATGCATGGAAATTTTAAGTAAAGGAGAACTGCAAGTCTCCGAAAAGGAGCGTCACTCAGTAATGGACACGCAAATGAATGGCATTATAAATAGTGTAGCAGTTTTATGTGTAAACCCTGAAACACGCCGACCATATCCAGCAACCATAATAGAGAAATCATTGAAAGACGCGCATTTCTCCGTAAAACCTAATCGTAATACTAAACAACAGACTTTGGATGCTATTAAACTGCTCAAAGGACACATGCCCATTGAGAGATCTCGTATGAAAATAAGAATTACATTTGCTGCTAAAAAGGATAACGGACCCAAATTAAAGGAATCCATTCTAAAAATGGCGGCCAGCATAGAAAATGAAGAATGGATCGAATCAGTTTTGCAAGTAACTATATTCGTAGACCCTGGAAATTACAGAGCAATCGACGACCTAGTGCGTAACGAAACTAAAGGTAAAGGATTAGTCGAACTCCTTGAGCTTAAGGACGTTTTGGATGCAGAGGAGATTTTTTAATTTAATTTCTTTTATATGTCATTTAATTTTCTAAATTATACATTCGTAAAATTTAATAATCGCATATAGATAATTGTATGAATATACATATACGTGTGTCTATATGATATAGTTGACTTTTATTTGCGTTTTTTAAGATTCTCAAAACGACGAGCTAAATCATCAAAGTCAATATCATCATTATCAGGTTTATTTTCCTCCGAAGGTGGATCCGGCAAATCCAAAGGAACGGTTGGCAATTGCGGTAATTCTGCAGGTGGTGGATCTATAGGATTCACAGTTGACGGGAATTTACCACGGGGTTGAGGTTTAGGTTTGTTCACGTTCTGTAAGAGTTTAAAACGGTTTTGCGATTGTAAATTTCAGGCACTTATCAATAATTTAAAAAAATTAATAAAAAAGACGAAAAAGATTTACAAACATATTCAAAAGCATTGGAAATAAATTTGTAAAACTACCTGAAAATTAACGGGATTAATAGAAGTATAGCTTGGTGGAAGATCGATGTGCATTTGTGAACGCTGTCCAAACAAAAAAATTTTAAATAGAAATAAACACAAAATAAAATACAATATTTTTTTTTTACATGCAATGGGCACAGTTTTGAAAATGAACAACAAAGGATTTACATGCAGCCAGAAATTATAACTATTAACAAACATACCGAAATATTTTGATTAAATCCTTGCTGCTCGTCATCATCGTAATTTATAGGTGTTGATGACGTTGAAGATATTAATTCATTACTAGACTCTTCCTACAATCAAGTTTGACAAGCAAATACATCATGCAGTTAATGTTAAGCATACAATTTAAAATTGGAAATATAAGAATTCCACAGACATAACCAGCAAAATGTATCTTTGAAGTTCACTTTGTAAATATAATAATAAACTTACGTTTATGAATTGGGTGTTTAAATCCTTTTTTTCGTTGGCGATCTGCGTGGACGACGAACCAGGTAATATATTATAGTTAAATGGATATGGGTTTAATTTTGTTGCGGCATCTCCACTTCCACCGCTTGGAGGATAATTAAAAGGTTTGTTTGAAAGTGGCGGCGGCGGCAATGGTAATGGTGGTACACCAGGATATTCTATAAATCCTATTTGCGGTGGTGCTGAAAGACCCTTGCCGCTTAAATTATTTCGGTCCGACAAATCAATCAAATGATAATCTTTTCCTAAGCATAATTTTTCAATTTAAAAGAATGTGAACGTAAATTTGCTTCCCATAAATCACTTACCTTCTTCTTTGCCTTCGTTCATAATTTGAGGGTCTGGTTCATATTCAATATTGTAATTTTTAGCAATTTCAATTAGATATTTTTCCACTAACAGCTTTGGAGGGGCTTGAAGCTGCAATTTATGCATTAGCTTTTCAGAAACACGATGATCTCCAGTAGCAGTCCGTGCTCTTTCAGCAAATTGAAGACCGTATTTTTGCACAAAAATGTCACATATGACTTTCAATTCAGCTATGTCACTTTGCAAACGTGGACACACCCATACTAAACTAGAAACAGCCTCAGCTATGCCATCGTCCAACTCCTTCATTTGCGTAACTAAGCCGAAACGAGCCAGTATTAAATCGCAATACATTTCTACTACTTCCATAGCTTCGACTAAATAGTCTTCCCTATTAATTGTTATAAATCATAAACTTTCTGGTGATTAAATTTATTCAGTTCCTATATTACCTGATTATATGCTCAACACGAATACGGGCTCTTTCTGTTTTTCCAGTAGACAAATAATCAGCAATTTCTTTGCGTGATTTCTGAGCGATTTCTGTTTTCTTCTTCTCCAATAATTTTAAACGATTTTGAGCCAATTTTAAATTGGTCTTCAATTTTGTATAATTAGGACCGCTTGAGAACATTCTTACTTAATTACGAAAAACTTCTAATAAACTGTTTTAACAAATGAGTCATTAACGCTCTTTTATTGTTTGGTGGTATATAAATTACAGAACCCCTATCAGATGGCATGGCTGCCATCATTATATAATTTATTTATTCGTTTCACACTCCCTTAACTCCATTGCACTCCCTTATGAAGAAATCGCCTTTAAATCATTTAAGTCAGTGTTATCTAGATTTAGAAAACTTTTCATATGAAGAGTCTTGAGGACATTATACGCGGCAAATAGTCTACACAATATAGAAAAACAAAAGTGAAAAATTCTGGCAACTCTATTAATTTGCAAATAGTTATGAAAGAAAAAAAGAGAAGGGAAAAGAGCGAGAAATCATGAAATCAAGGAAGAATAGAAAATAAACAAAATAAATCATATTAACCTATAAATTGTCATATACATGATTTATGTTCCGAAGAAGTGCATGGTTTTCTCGTGTACATATACATGACAGCTATAGAGTTTCAGTTATTTTTTCATGCTTAACTTAATTTATATTGAAATGCATACATTACTAATTAATCGTATATTAATTTCGCCACATATTTATGTAGTACCCGTATATAAATGTAAAATAACAAATATATAAAGTAATCCCTTCGATTTTTGTATACCATGTATGTTAGACGAGCATGCATGCGGTATATAACTAAAATGCTATTTCTTTGATCTAACAGTGCAAGAGAGCAACGGGGTAGTTTTAACAAACCAAGCAATAAAAAAGCGGTAACAGAGAAAGAGAAAGTAGAGAATAGATGCTCTTGCTTGAACGTATGTGTTTTGCTGCAATTTTTCACAATACATTGTTAGAAACCGATGATGATTATAGGCTACATTTGTCTCTTAGTTAATAACATGATGAATAAATATATATTTCTGTAAGATCATAACAAAATCTATGACAATATGATAATGACAGAATGAAAGTCCGCAAGCAAAGTCTACTCCGCCAACACGCGATAAATTTGGAAACCTCTAGTACTGTGACTATCTGCCGAGTATTACTAGTATGCTGATGCTTTATTGATATTCTCTAGTTCTCTAGTTCTCTCTTTCTCTCTTAAGAAACACAAAGCATAACAACAAAAATCAAGAGAGTAATAATGTCGATAGGCATTCATAAGAAAACCTTGTAATAACTATTTCCCATGTAACTATTAACCAAACTTTACACAATCAGTATACATGGTAATAAGCATTAGTCCTATGTTTATGCACATATAGGCGCATTCTTGTTTGTAAGCAATTTAATGGATGAAATCTTTTATACATACATGGTAGCCACTTAAGGCCTTTGCTTACTCTTTACAAAACACCAACATGTATGTATTTCTAAATTTATTTATATGTAATGAACTATTTAATGGGATATAACAAATTTAGATTCAAATAAATACCCGACTTTAAGGATCAATAAATAAATCCAAAGTCTATCCCAAAGAGTTAGTATATACATGATGAAAAAGCAACTGATAGAGAAACGAAGCAGATATATAAAGGGCGGGGGAGATTTTTCCAAACAGAACACCAAAGTTCTTACGCTACTCCGTCTTTTAAACTAAAAAAATGCTACTACTTAAATTTTTCAATGCAAGTAATTTTGCTTTATTGAGGTTAAAGAATCGTATCCACATATTGGAGAATTAATGACGTTTTAATACAGAATTTCATACCATCGCCCATGGATAATCTATTTTTTTGCGTTAAACAAATGTATCATAAAATATATATTTACACGATTTTTAGAAAAAGTTTTGATATTAACCGAAACGGAAGAGGTTAAGTTCCTGTCTAGCTATATATAAATGATCAGAAACGCTTTCAGTTCTTCTGCTCTTATTCAAAATCTTAGCTACTAACTTGATTTAAAAAAAAAAACAAATAAAACAAAAAATTTTCAAATGTTCACTCCTGGCCAAAACAAATTAAATGAATAAAAACAGAGGGTATGAAAAGATTATTATATATCATGATTAACTCAGCAGGACGCTAGAAAATGAATTTCATTTAGCAGACAGACTGGGGGTCGGATTAAACTTAAGACAATAAAACAAATTCCGCTCAAATTTAGGTAGAAAGTTCCCAGCTTTCTAAGTTTTAAAATTACTGATCTACTTTACGTATTTTAGCGAGACTAGATGTTCGCTGTGCCGGTGCAATGGGTGGTGTGGTGGTACCGGTTGTGTGAGGTGAAGTAGTCATATCTGTGTTTGCAGTACCAAGCTGCATACGCCTTTTGACGACTATTTTTCGCCCTTGAGTAGGCACCAATGTAGTACTATTGCTGGCCTGCGGCATCTTAATTGGTGTTTTGCTTTTGCTGGTATCATCAGTAGATAGTTCGGTTTCCAATTCGAATGTGGATCTTTCATCCTAAAGCAAAAATATAATCATATTGGTGCAACATTACGAAATTTATTTCCCTTATTTCACCAACCTCATCATCTTCGTCTATTTCATCCTCTTCAAACTCAATATTATAACCTTCTGCTTCAACCAATTGGCCGTTAAGGGTGGGAAAGGGTATGTCGGGTAGCAAAATTCTATTGTTAGGTCCATTAC
Organism: Glossina brevipalpis; assembly: GCA_000671755.1. Lineage (NCBI taxonomy): Eukaryota > Metazoa > Arthropoda > Insecta > Diptera > Glossinidae > Glossina > Glossina brevipalpis. Next base: position 1,281,154 of record KK351012.1, read on the forward strand.
GCTCATTCATTAATTTTTGCAGCAAATTTGATATATCTTCACGTTTACGTGTTACTGTTATCGTGTCAAACCAATTTGCCAACTGCTTTATTGGAATGCGGTAATCCCGTATGGGGTCGTTGAAAAACTGCTCCACGTATTGGAGCAAGTACAAACCGCAGTCCGTAAAGTTATTCTGCTGAGGCACCTTCACACAATGCCCGGGCATATTGTCCTTGTTAAACGTGTGAGCAGGAATTTCAGGCAATTTCACTTTATACTCACAACTCAGGTAGTCTCGTAGAGTTGCCACAACACGACTACGCGAGGCGCCAGCTAATGAATCAAATATTAGAATTAAAGGTTGCTTGATCGCTTGTTGTGATGCGGTACTGTTTGCCACTGTTGACGGGCCAGATACGTTACTCTGAGAGTTACTAGGAGCATTGGAACTACAGTTATCATAATCACTATCCTCTGAAGCCAGATCGCTCTCATCCCCTTCAGCTTCATCTCTTTCGCTATCGTCGTCCCCTACCCCACAAACGTCTGCCAAGACACTGGCACTCTCACGTTTCGACAGTGGCGTAATCGTCGTATTCCCGATTTGTAAAGATACCTTTTTTCCTTCTTAAAAAGAAAGAAAATAAAAAGAACAAAAATTCAATAAATGACTTGCTGCTTGGCTTACTTGTTTTTTTAATCGGTTGCAATTCAACTGGAACATGAGTATCAAACGTTACTGGACCTTTAAGGCCTGGAAAGCATATGATGGCCAAAAACCAATGAGACTGCTCGTTGATGGGGATAATTATGAAGTCTTTTTCAAATAGATTTACATTTTTGGTCCAGTTTTGAACACGAGCGTGCCTTTTCTGCGCCGCAGTTTGCTTTACATCCTTGTCGGGATTTGTATGCCGTGTAAAAGTGGTTAAACGTTCATAGAAAAATGTACTAAATATAAAAGTTCGATCCTTTTCAGTTTTTGGAATGACGTTATCATGCAACCATTTTAAATAGAAATCAATTATAATATCATTCAAATACTGATCGGTTGCCAAGCACAAATAGTCTTCAGTATTAATAGAAATACCACCTTTACCAGGGGGGTAAATTAGTAGCTGTCGTATATCGTTGGGCTGCAATTGTGTTGTAGTCGGATTAGTTTCACTATAATGTAAACGTAAGACGACATCAGTAATTATTACTATAAATCCGCACTTAAAAATTATCCACCTGTTTTGTTTGCTGTCAGCAAATTTACGATCCGATTCCGTTGCACGCTGTATCAAATCTTGTGCATCCGTCAAAGAAACTTCATCCAAAATATCCCATATAGAACGAATAACGCTTTGAGCCTGATCTTCAATGGAATCAAGTTGCAAAATAATTTTTCGTGTTTGACACGGACCATTCGGTGCAAAGTATGTCACTACGAGGGAAGAGTGAAATCTAATTACTCAAAATATTCGAAACCTTAATTCGCATCTTAATACTAACCTCCATCCACTGGGACTGTGATGTCGGGCATTTGCAAAGCATTTTTGATGTACTGAGCGCATTTGCGCAAGGAATAAAAGCATAACGTAGACTCTGTTGTTTTCGAAAAGTGTGCTATGATTTTAACCACCTCTTTAGCGTAAATATTTAACGTGCACACCTCATTGGGGTTCGTTTCCAAAGGTGCAACAATACGTATTCCTTTTGAAGTTATAACTACCGGCTCTCTAGGTTCAAAACTATAGGTACCCAAACGAATAACTCTACAAGAAAGGGTGGTACTCAATTGATCACTGCAATCACTAAGATCGGTTACATCTCCTCGTTTGAAGTCTGCAAAAGTTCAAACAGAAAGAAAACGTGTTAGCAGAAAGACACGTAAAAACGCACTCAGCAAATTAAAATGCGTTTTCTTTTTTAAAAATATTTTTTAATTCATTCAATGCACACCGTTGCACTCCATTTTGGGCAGATTTGTTTATTTGAAATTCTATTTTTATTGTATGAATGTTTATATATATCTTGTATAGTTTTTCCTACATTTCTCCTTGACACTACTTTATTTGTCTTGCTTTTTACTCAATGAATAATGGCGACATTATTGTCCCGGAGACATCTAGCGGCTGATAATGAAAAGAGCAATCTATAATATATTTTAATTCACTAAACGGTGTTGCCAACACACATTACAAAGCGAAATTAAATTATAGAACGCAAGGGTCAGGGTTCATATATGTAACCTTTTCTCTGTATTAAAAAAAAAGAGGTTTTTGAGCTTACCGGTGTATATAAGAGATTCATCCTTTTCTGGTATATTACTTTCAAAGGGCAATGGTTTGTATGTGGCAAAAGACGCTATAGACGAAGTGTTCGTGTTACTGACTGCACTTAGCTGAAATAAATTTAAAGTTAAGCCGATAGTAGATCAAATGCAAACGAACCAAAAGCAGTTTCAGTTTAAATGCACTCACAATTGAATTTCCCTTATTAGAAACTTCATCATCGTCTTCGTCACTGCTTAATGTAAGAATAACGGGCTCGACCTCTGCTGGTCTGCGACCGCTACGCGTACCTCGTCCTCGTACAGTTTGAACGCTTCCTCGACCTCTTGAATTTGAAATATTAGGATTATATTGCAGGGGTGTTTTTCCTCTTTGCACCACTAATTCCGCAGATCTCTTTTTATCAACTTGATTGGCAGAAATACTTGAAATATTTTCAGCATTACCTGGAGAACTCGAGGCAGTTGAACCAGTAGCAGCTTGTTTGACGGGTACTTTCTTTGGAGGTTCCATAAATACCCTTTTACATCGTTCACATTTAGCGTGATCGTAACCACTAAAGCCGCAGCTCTGACAAATTGCGTAATACCCTTGAATTAACTTACGCTGTGGCAATTCTTCACCTTTGCTAGTAGTTGTCGTTGATTTAGAAACACTATCTTTTGTTGGATCATCTTGTTGTGTAATTCCTGTAGGCGTGGAAGAGGTGCTACTCAAACTCGACGAACTAGATTGCTGGCTACTGTTACCTGGCATGGCATTATTTACGTTAGAAGCGTTAGCTGCAGCAGTAGCGCTACCATGTTGCGCCATGCTCTCCTGTTGACGGCTCATTTGTAAGCTTTGTTCTGCCCGCGAAATTAATTCGCTAGCAGATTCTTGAACGGAAAAACCGACTGTAACTACAAAATCGATATTCGCTCCAGGATTTTCCACACATTGTATGGTAGTGTTGCTATCAAATGGCACGCCTACCTGTTCAAGCAAATCTTGAACTGTACACGACTCCCTCGGTAACGTAAACGTGATCAATCGCTGCTCACCCGAAACAAGTATAACTAACATTTTGGCGCTATTACGATCCTTTTCCGCCATTTGTTGTCCGCTTCGATTTTGTAACACATGTTGAGTTTGAATTTCATAATTGTTATGGGAAGTCTGATGCACAGAGGATGCCGGTGCAGCTACAGTTGTCGCAGCTTGCGATGCCTGTTGAGTCTGCTGCTCACAAGTAGTTTGATGCTTTTGTGGAGCCACTCGAGCAACGGGAACGGCGTGCATGGACTGTCCAGCCGTTGGAAGTGAAATTTTTGCCCCACCTGGTGCTTGATGTAAGGTTTTCATACCAGGGTTTTGTATATTTTGAGCTCCTGCGTTTCGCTTTTTGTACTCAGCCAATGTCATGCATGTGCCATTCTGCATTTTAACCATGCGATTGTCGTCGTCATCTTTAGCACCGTAGTACGTGGTAAGAGTAGTTCCGCCCATTTGGCTATTGGAGAGTACAGGATTTATAGATTTTTGACCGTCCTTTTTTACGAATACAGCTTGAATGCTATCTTCCAAGTCCAGTTCAAAATTGCCTCCAGATGCGGATGCTGCTGACGTTGATGGTGTCTGTGGAGACTGTTGAAGCGATTGATCGCTTGTAATAGGTGGTGATCGAAATCGGGAAGTGTTATTCGCAATACGTGTCGGAGGTTGAGATTGTACCAAGTGTAATTGTTGGTGTTGTTGAGAAACGTTGTTGCTGTCACCTAGTTGCGTACGATATATTTGTCGAATGCCCTGACCTGACATGTTTTGTGGTATAATCTTACCCTGCTGGGCTACTCCACCGCTTAAAGGGCTTGTATTATTCACCGCTTGAGTTGTTCCCACGGCTATTTGAGCACCACGTCCGGCGACAATTGTTGCTCCACCCCTCGAACCTCGAACTCCACGTGTACGAGGTGGAGCATTTGCAGAAGTGCTACATCGTGGACGTGGTGTACGTAGAACTTGGGCATTAGTCACCGGCCCACCACCTGTCGCTGCAGCAAAAGTTGGACGTATTTCCGCTCGCGGAACTCCTGGAATTCCAGGCATTCGAGCAATCATTGTCCCTCCCATTGCTCCTCGGCCGGTCTTTCCTCCTCGAGTGCTGGCTGTACGTATTAAAGTCGTCGAAGTGTTTTGACTTGATGAAGTATTCATTATTTGCGTTTGCTGCTGTTGTTGGATTTGCAAGTGCTGCTGTTGTCCTGGCTGTTGTTGTTGCTGGACGATTTGAGTACTTACAGGCGATTGCCCTTGAAGGCTCTTTTGCAACGGACCACCTTGCACTTGTATCTGATGATAAACGACATTTTGCTGCAGCTGCTGAGGTTGTTGTTGAGAAGGCGCCGTTGTTTGCTGAGGTTGGGTCTGCTGCTGCTGCTGCTGTTGTTGTTGCTGCTGCTGCTGTTGTTGTTGTTGTTGTTGTTGTTGTTGTTGTTGCTGTTGCGCAACTCTAGCCTGCACTAAATGGGCCTGCGTATGATGCATTGAGCTAGTTTGTAATTGTATGTGCTGCTGTTGCTGCTGATGTTGTGGAGATTGATGTAAAATGGTTTGTTGTTGTTGCTGAGGTGGCTGCTGCGTGGAGTATAATACCCGATTATTGTACAGTATACGTTGCTGACCCATAGGTTGTCTCATAATAATTTCCTGTTGTTGCGGCTGTTGAATCAGTACTTGTTGTCCAGAAGGCTGCTGAACAATAACATGCGTATTACTCAAAAGTTGTGTTTGTTGTTGTAGTTGCGCAGTTGGCTGTTGAGTCTGCATTCTATAGATAATTTGTTGCTGCTGCGGTGGTTGCTGGTGTTGAGCGGGTGGAGAAACCTGATGGACTTGTTGTTGTGTATGTTGGGGACTTTGGAGAATATGCTGTTGCTGCTGAGGGGGTGCTTGTGGTTGGTGTATCAGTTGATGTTGTTGAGCAGGAGCTTGTTGAAATTGCTGTTGCAACGTTTGTGGTTGTTGCTGAATATAAACTTTTTTTTGTTGCTGTGCTTGTGTCTGCTGGGCATGGGGAGAATGTTGCACGATAGCATTTGGTTGCACCAAATGCTCGGTCGTGTAATACATTTGCTGTAGTTGAATATGCTGCATCTGATGATCGCTTACTTGCATGTGTTGGGTTTCTTGTTGAATTTGATAACTCTGAATTTGATGCGGCTGCTGTTGGTGTTGTTCCATAACTTGGTGTTGCTGCTGCTGCATCAACGCTTGTTGTTGTTGATGCTGTTGTTGTTGCTGTTGCTGATTGATATCTTCTCCAAGAATAGTGTAGTGGGCACCCGCTGCAGGTGGTTGATATTGTTGCGACTGTTGTTGAGGGGTTTGATAAAGTACCTGCTGTTGTCCGTCATTTTGCAAAAGAATTTGTTGACTATCATCCAACACAATTTGCTGTAATTGATAAAAACCAATATACATTTGTATTCGTTCCTTCAATTTACTTTTCGAAACATCAATGTATATTAAGAGCAATATAATTTTAAAAATCATTAATCAATATAATTTCAAAAGTAGTTTGCATTAGTGGGTTAGTGAAAATAACTATGAACCTGTGGTCTATTTGGATTACTGACACCGACATCATCACTGGCCACATGAACTACTTGGACATCTGCATAAACTTGCTTTAAATCATCTATACTCTGTATTTGATAGTATGCCATTCTGGCAGCACTGAAATGAAAAGAAACACCAATGCACATCAAAGAGAAAATGTAACATACCTAAAATTCTTGAATAATCTTGGAATTATTTTTAAAATTAATGATGTTTTCGGCTCCTGCACAAATAGTTTTTAAGTTTGACATTAATTCCAAATACAATTATAATCATATAATTGTAACTTGCTAAAGGAAACAATGTTACAAACCAATGAAAAGAGCCATTATCACACTAACAAGTAGAAATATCTAATGAAAAAGTAGGAAAGATACAAACCTTATTAAAATATTATTGTGCAATTTCTTAAGTTTCCCGTTGTACTGTGATACACTTGAATACTCTTTTTCAGTATACACTGGACATTTTAAGGAAGTTCTAAAAATGCAAGTCAAAATCTAGTTTCTAAGTCAAGAAAAATTGCCTTTTCTCCAGCACAAAAATTAAATATGGCGTGCTACTCGTCAATTTCACACCACCATACATACTCTTCGGTAACGAAGGGCAATGCCGTTAGTGTTACAATAATCAAAACTCAAAACAAGCGCACCTAGCGGGCGAATGCCAAAACTCTTATTTGCTTATGTTCTTTACAAATTTCGTAATTCCATCTTCACACTTCAACTTGTTAGAGGTACCACTAAGTGATATATATGGTCACCCATATTCCGTGGTACCACTATATTTTATTTTAATACTCTTTACACTTAAATAAGCACACTTAACTTTTTTGGAACACATTTTTTTTATTCTTTTTTCGCTCCTCTATTTTAATTCTGACATAAATTAGGAGTTAAATATTTAAATAGTGCTTTAGTTTGTTTATTTTATTTCTATTAATTGCAAACGCGACGACAACTGTTTTGAGAGTGAACAACATTTTGTTTCACGTCATTTGGTTTTTTACTTTATACTACTGTAATATAAAATGAAGGTTGCCAGATAAACTTGCTACATTAAATCTGTAAGTCGTATTTCAGTTTCAGGAATTAGGTGCTTTTTATAAAATAAATGTTTATATTAATTATAAAAATATCTTGAATTGATTTTGTAAATATTATTTTAATATTTTAAAACTTTACGCGAATAATTAGACAATGCCGTAATATTATTAGGGTGCAAACCGATTAATATGAAAATAATACTGTAGTTTATGGCCGCAATAGACAGATCGCTGTATTACATTGATTTTGGCAACACTACAAGGGACGTGTCAAAAAAAAAATAGAAACTGCCGTGCTGAAAAAAAGAGTTTGCCGTTCAAACATAGCATAGAAAAATTAAATGAAAAATATTTAAACAATCAAGTAATAGAATAAAATTGAACATATCCGTAAGAGGACAGGTTAACATCCATACCACCAATAGTCAAAGATATTTCATATTACTTTGCCGACTATTCAACGTGTTCAACAAGTATTCTTGTCAACCATACAAAATAAACCGAACTACGTTTGCAGTGGAACACAACCATGGCTGGTCAACAATTTCAATATGATGAGAGCGGTGGAACTTTTTATTATTTTATTTTGTCATTTTTGGCTTTGGTGTTAATTCCTACAACAATTTATTTTTGGCCACGCAAAAAAAAAGAAGGTGAGCAAACAGCGCGAATATATTCGTAAATCAGATTTGGGTCAAACCAACGCTAAGGCTGGTTAATGCAAATTTTCATAGCGTTACATTCTAATTATTCACATCAAAAATTGTAAATGTATGATCAAGACAGTAGTGAAAGCGCTGCTGTCACTGCTCAATCAATCTAAACAATGCTGAAAAAATAGTGAATGTATTTCACGCTAACAAAAAGTTTCGAGCTACATATTCATATAGTCCCATTATTTCACGCACTATTTCCTAAATTGGCCAGTTCTTCAATGCAAAGAGGAAATATTTATAGAAAATTCATTTTTGCCAATTGTATATTATTAAAAGTCATTCATATCATCAGAGACTAAAAGATTTTAGATTATTTTGTTCTTTAGATCCCGAAAAATTAAAACAAGAATGTCAATGTTCGGATTGCTTAAAGAAGAAAGCCATTCTGGCCTCAGCTGATCCATACAGAGTTCTAAAATCCTTTCTTGTGAAAACAATCTTAGTATTAGGATGGGCTCTGTTGATCTTTCTTACTTATCGAGTATCACAATTTGATTACGAAATGGCCAGCTTTGATCCATTCGAAATTTTGAAAATTGAACCGACGTCTTCAATGGCGGAAATTAAAAAAGCTTATCGCAAACTGTCTGTTGTTTTGCATCCGGATAAGGAAACGGGTGATGAAAAAGCTTTCATGATGCTTACGAAAGCCTATCAAGCTCTTACGGACGAAGTAGCGAAAGCCAACTATGAAAAATATGGTAATCCTGACGGCCCAGGAGCTATGTCATTTGGAATCGCATTACCGTCGTGGATTGTAGAGAAAGAAAATTCCGTCTGGGTGCTAGGTTTATATGCATTGGTCTTTATGATAGCTCTACCTTCCGTTGTTGGTATGTGGTGGTACCGTTCTATACGCTATTCAGGAGATAAAGTACTCTTAGATACTTCACATATGTATTTCCATTTTATACTTAAAACTCCACATATGTTACTTAAAAGAGCTCTAATGGTGCTGGCCGCTAGCTTAGAGTTTGATAAACGTCATAATTCACAAGTAATCGAACGGCAGTCGGATAACGAAGAAGTGCCGGCGGTAAGTACTAACTACTACCCAATACTTTCAATAAATAATTTTTTATATTTTAGCTGATACGCCAACTACCAAATCTCAATGAAAAATGTAAAGAACACCCACTTTGTCGTATGTATTCTATCAAAACTCGAGCCATTCTTCATGCTCATCTCTCGCGTATACCCCTGAATTCCGAAACATTGGAAAAGGATCGGCAGTTTATTGTAAAAAAATGCCCTTATTTGGTGCAGGGAATGGTCTCTTGTGTCCACCAAATTGTAATGCTTGCTTACGCACGTCGCGCACCTCGGTTACCCAGTATTGAAACAATCGAAAATTGTATGAAGATGCTGCCGATGATTATACAAGCTCTCTGGGAATTTAAATCGCCGCTTCTACAATTGCCGCACATTACCGAGGACCACTTATACTTTATGAACAAGAAAAGACACGTAAAAAATCTACAACAATTTGCCCAATTATCTTCCGAGGAGAGTCGCCATCTCGTCAAAAGCTTGTCAGATTTTGAGTACGAAAATATAATGAAGGTTCTGGGCCAAATGCCTTTAGTTGATTTTTCAATACGCTGCGAAGTTATAGATGACGAAAACACGAATGTGGTAACGGCTGGCGCTACCGTCACTGTAACTGTCACATTAATACGCCAGGATATGAAAACATTATTTGGAAATTCCAAAGTGCCACAAAAGGAAAGCATCAGGTAAGGCTAACAGAGGAATTTCAATTCTTAGAACATTAATATTCTTATGTTATTTTGTAGAGATGAGGAAGAGCGTGCCGAAGAAGACGGCGACGGGGTTGGCGTTGGGGCAGCGCCAATTAAAAAACAAGCTCCGTGGAGTAAGATGCGTAAAGGCAAAGGTGGAAAAGGTGGTAAGAAACCAGGACCCAACCAAAAGAAGAAACCTAATCCTCCGAAAAATGCTGCTGCTAGCAGTAACACTGATACGCAAGAACAATCTAAATTAAACTCTGAAGTGGATTCTGATGCAGATGGTAGTGACTTGGACGAGAAAGATTCAGCTTCGGGTAGCGAAGATGAAAACGATAAACGAACGAAAAATATATCTTCGCTGGCAGTTGATGATGACGACGAGGAATGGGAGAAACTTCAAGCCAAATTAAATAAGCGCGAAAAGTTCGAAGGCAAATCTCGCATTTCACACACTGTGCATTGTCCTTACTTTCCGGAGAACAAACAGGAATATTGGTGGACTTATATCTGCGATCGTAAATCACGTACTCTGTTGACGGCACCCTACTATGTGACAAATTTGGTAGAAAGGGAGGAGATACAATTGAAATTTACAGCTCCAAGGTGGCCTGGTGTTTACACCTTCACTGTTTGTCTTCGCTCGGGTAATTGCAAAGGACACAATTCTTCTTCAATTCTTAATTCTGAAGATTATATATCTATTTATTTTCAATAGATTCGTATTTGGGTATGGACCAACAACAAGAGCTGAAACTAGATGTACAAAAAGCTCCAGCACCGCCTACCGAACATCCTCAGTGGGATTTAAGCGAGTCGGAACCTGAACATAACGATCAACAAGAGAGTCTAAGTGACTATCCAACCGATACTTCCGATGACGAAGAGAATTCTGAATAAAAAGCAATAAAAAAAAACCATACCAATGCGCGAAAAAATCCCCCCTAATATCTTCCTATATTTTTAGCAATGAAAAAAGAACTACACATCCGCATCGATAACAAGTGGTACATTCTCTTGTATCACTAAAATAATGGTCAAATCTGACCTTTTTTCCTTCCCCACAAGACAACAAAACTCCCTTTTTCTTCCTTCCTTCCTCCACAATCGTGTATAAGAATTTAATGAAGTGTGTTGTAAATTTAAAGGATATACAATACATACTCAGTTTTTACTAGTTTTTGTAATAAAAAAATAATATTATTTCAATATATAGTCAATTTGAGAAAAGAACTGAAGATAAATTATAAAATATGTTCCATGCATATTTAAAGGTTATTTTAATCTGACGTTGCTTCCGTTTGCTTCCTTTTAACAAATTCTTCCATTATATCTTTAGTGACATTTGCCTTAATCGGAGCACATGGGGAAGCGGGCGATGGCTGATGTTAGAAATTGAAAATTAAAAGAAAAGAAAAAAAACATCGTTTAGACAACAAACGTACATGTTTGTCTGTGCATTCGTAGTCTTTGACAGTTTATTTCAGTTATCGGTTTAACCATTATTTACAAGGATAATTTCTAACACAGGAAGGCCAGTGTTCAACAACAATGTAAACTTGGTGGGTGTGTAGTTTTTCTTGATGTGTGCATATGTACTGCTATACTGCTAGTTATACTGGTTCATTAATTTGGGTTATTAAAACGATTTCTGTTCAGAATTAGATATATGATTATAATTTCTATTATTGTTTTTCTATTTTTGTGGTTTTTCTCTCGCAACAACATTCTCATCAGTTTTTTTGTTGCTTCACTTTTCGGATTTCTATGATGATTTACTGTCTTGTATTTGCGCTTCGTTCTCCTGTTCTTCGTCTCCTGTTTCAATTGTGTTTTTGAAACTTGTTTCAAACTTTTCTGTTTCAGATGCCTGGTTTGATTGTAACGTAATCAAGTTTTGCTGATTATGAATTAGTTTTGCATCATCATCATCATCATCACATTCAGTTCGTTCGTCAACATTTAAGTCACTCTGTGCAACTTTTATTTCGTCATTGACTTTGAGATCTGGTTGTGATATTTGACAATCGTTTGATACAGAATTATGATCTGGTTCATAGGGATTTTCGTATTCTTTATTCATTGTTTGCATTGTATCTTGAATTGATGATTTTTCATTATTAATTTTAATCTCTTCTAAGTTTGTTTCTACTTTCTGATCGTTCGCCTTTTCATTAGAATGAATTGGAATTTTATTTTTTTCCATTAAATGAATATTAGCTTCGTCTCCTGGTGATATGCTTCCCAACGCAGTAGCCTTTCTTGTTGGAATTGACGTTGGTGACGGATAGGAAAGGAATAATGGTATGTTTTAAGTTAAAAACAAGTTTTTTTTTTTTTTAAATAAATAATACATGCATCGTTAATAGGGGATAAGTTAATTGTAGATAAGAGATTGGACGTTAACTGTTAATAACAGTTAAGCAACGACGTTTGAGTATAAAAATTTAAAAAGCATTTCGTTTTTAGTCCAAGCTGCGCGTATTTAATATGAACGTACCTTCTCACCTTCTCCTTCAACAATATCAACCGCTGCTGCTTTTACCAAATCATTTGTAACCGTTATTGTTCTTTCGCTATCATTTACTTTTTCGTAACAATTATTATTATAGTGAAAAATTATTAATTAATTAAAAAGAGTTTACGTTTACCTGAAGTCAAATTAATTGGGGTTATCGAGCCATCAAGTGGCTCATTATTATTTTCGTTGACTGATGATGAGCTTTGTTCTTCTTTATCGTGATGTTCACTCTCGCTATCACCCTTATCAGTAGGAGCATCGACTTGTTCATTGTTCTTTAAAAGTTTTATGGAAATTTTCATTACTAAGATGACTTTACCAGCTGCTTGGCGTAAAGTTGAACGTTGCAAGCGCTTACACTGAACGTTACGTTACGTTACGTTACATGCATGCAGAGAAAGAAAGACATATAGCTTATAAAGGTTAGGACAAACGGCGTATATTCGATAGCACAATTACAATTAGAGTTTTATTGGCTTACTGGTTCAGGAGGTTCACCCCAATTACATGGAAAGCATTTTTAACACGCCATTATAGCTAGAATTTGATTCATTCCGGTACGACCTTCTCTAAGAAAGCAAAAAATTCGAGGCTGATTTTTGCAAAAAAAAAAAAAAAACAATCGAAAGCCCCTTGAAGTTATTGACAATAAATTATAATCTTCTTCAAAAAGGAAGATAGTTCATAACTGTTTTTTATGTTTTTGAATTAATGCATGTTAGTCTTTTTCTTCTTTTGCAATTTTCGTTTGTCTTGTTCAAAATACAAATTTATTGTTATGAATATTATTATTATTATTATTATTATTATTATTATTATTCTCATATACATATGGTTTAGCTCTTTGTTAAAAACATTGCCGCCTAATTAAACATATACAAATTTATGCATGTATGTGAGTTGTTGTTGTTGTTGTTGTTGGTTCATGTAGATGCAAAAATACATAGATAGATAAATAGATAAACAGATGCGAAAAATGGGTATGAGTTTTACTTGTTAAAACTTGTATATAACTTTGCGTCCGTTTCACGGATTTATGAAAGTGAATGCGTTCGTATGATTCAATATGCGCGTGTTGTGTTTACAATTAAGTTTAAATCTGTCTTTAGCGCTCTTTTTTTTTTTATTTGCTTTCACATAAACATCAACAAAATATTAAGAAATCATATAAAAATAAATATAGAGCATGGAATGGAATATAAAATAAAGGTTATAAAAATTTGAAATAAATAGAAAAAACACTATAAAAATAAAATCTAAAAAAATAAAAAAATGTTATGTTAAGGATGCAACGAATTCTTTCCACAGATATACTGCAGAGCCTTATGTACTTGTGGTAATAAAAGGACAATGTTACCGATACCCTCAAAAGACAGCTGTGTGTGTTTGTTGTGAATAATGACCAGTAATGATGAAGTATACATTAAGTTTTGTTTGTTTGTTTGCAATTCAAATTTAAATTATATATAAAAAAATATTTCCGCTTGCATAAAGTAACTGAAAAAAAAAAAAGGAATAAATTCAAACCTCTGGCTTCTCAGAATTTTCATCATCCTTGTTAGGCTCGGTGCACTCATTCTCTTTATTCTCACCACCGTTGCCGTTAGCTTCATGTTTAGCTTCACCATTCTCTTGTTTCAATTCTATTTGGGCATTAGAAACCGCTGTAATGTCTGCAGAAGCCACCTTCAGAAATTGTTCCAAAGTATCGATTTCATTTGCCAAATCGAAGGCGTCGTAATCACCACAATAATTTTCTTCATTAAAGAGTTGTGGTGGCAGCGCATGTCGTGGATCCGGATCGCTGACAGTTGCCCCATTGCTGGTCGATTTATTCTGCATAAATTCCTTATCCGACTCACGGCCGGGTTCTGTAATATCAATCACCTCATACTGAATATTCTTGCTGTCGAGTATCATGAGAACGCGTTGCTGGCGTTTTTTCACCTGCAAATCCAAAGCAACAAAATAATGCACATCTGTACCGAATTCGGCGAACAACCGGCTTCAGCATAACTTAAAATTTTTTAGTGTTTCATCAACTATTGTATTTGGATTCGACCCCTTTGCCGTTAATAAATAACAAAAATTCAAATATTACAAAATTTAAACATTTAAAATCATGTACACGAGTTTCACATCAGTTAACCAGTGCCATTAGTTGCATCTGAAGAGAGACCTTTTTTGCACTCAAAAAAGTCGAATCGTATTTGGTTCGTTTATTATAAATTAAAGTCATGCAAAGAAAAATGAAAAGTTAATTACTCAATGAATTACTAATAAAAAAAAAAAAGGTAGAAAGCGAGATAGAAAAATGATTGATTTTTCTCATTAACTAGTAAAGGAAGATTTGATAAATTTATTCGAAATTGGATATAAGAAGCATATTTATACTTTATATAGTAACTTATACGGATAAATAGGCTCGTTTATAAAAATGTAATTCAAATAATAAAAATCACTTTTATTAGAAATGTCAAAACAGCTCTTTTAAAAGTAAATTAAATGATTGTTAGCTGCATATGTCCCCCAATTCTTCGATTATTGATGGACAAGAAACAAAAATTCAAGGAATTTAATGTTCATCCCTTTAATTCAGTTCTAATTCAAAAACGATGCTGTTACAAATCGAAGGAAATAGGAACTTTAGTGTAGGTTAAAACTTTCTGTGTGAATCTCTGATTTCCGTTAGTTATTTCGATAGAGTGTTAACAGGTTTAACAAGTTGTAAGCATTTTCTTTCCAAAATGGCTGGCTAACTTTCTCTGTATAATTTCGATGGCTCACGTAAATATTACGTTTGAAATTCTGAAAAAAATATTTCATTTGTCACTTATAATTTGACAACTTTCTTTTTCTTTACTCAGTATTAAGTATTAAGATCGGTAACTTTAAGCGCACTATCTGTATGACGCGGCAGCATGTTCAGCTTTTGCAGATTGATGTTGTTAAAATAAAAAGCACGAACATCGATTCGTGTGTGCATCAATATCTGCATGAAACAATCAATTTGAAAATATCTCCTTTTATCTCCGTCCATGTTTATTTAAAAATTTCATCCGATTTTAGATCTTACAACTTCATATATCACGTTTGTACGTGTAGAACAAAGACATGTTGCTATGTTCTCACGTTTTCCTCTTCGGATAATCAAAATTCATTAATAAGTTACATAAAGAATATTTGATCAATTTAGTTGGAAGTGCACATTTGTTCTAAACAATAAATTACTATTATTAATCGGTAATTTTAAAAACTTAAAAAAAAAGTATAGAACACAATTGAAGATATCAAATAATAATTCTTGATCGACATGTGCGTAGCTAAACAGAAATTCAAAGATTCCATATATGATGTGGCATTTTTACACTGCTATCAACCTTTCGTTCTTGCATCAAAACAAAAGCATATTGGATATGAGATTAAAAATGATAACTATTGTAGGAAGTTAATTATCAATAGCACATACACAATAATGAATGCATGTGTATTTCAGCGGTGCATATACACATATGCATTTTTAATACGAATAATTGGTTTCACAAACATAACATATTACGGTGCCACGCCCACACTGTCAAGGTTATATTTTAGAAAACACATCGTAACACTTACCTCCTTGTTACCAGACATACCGCTAATGTACACTTTCAAGACCATGGCTATAGCTTTTCGTTTATTATTATCAAACGCTATATCCAATTATTCGCGATGACTTTGTAGTGGTTCTTTTTTCTATGCGAAATTTCCTCTTTAGAGTACAACAAGAAATATTTTTAGATTTTTTTATACTTCTGCTGCGCTGGCGTTTACGTCGCTGTATATCAATTGATTTATCGTTAGCTTTTTTCACTTATTATATTGTTGACTTGTTTGCTTGTTCTACTGAACTGGGCAGTGAGTGAGTATGTTTGCTTGTCCGTTCTTAAGAATGCTTTTTCTTTAAAGTACAATACTATAAAGTGATACGTAGTTCTCGTTTTTACTCAATTCTTAAAACCATATATACAAAATTTGTAAATAAATGTGCACTAATTGTATATTAGCTGATGCCAGTTTACTTGCTATTTTCCAGGGTTGCCAAAACTACGTTACATGTGCCAATATTTTTAATTTGCATGTGCGGCAGCCCACTTTTGCATAGCCACCAAACAACGTGATAGTCGAATGCATCAATTCATTGTTACATGCATTACTTGCATGAGATTCTAATTTATGCTGGAATATTAGCACCTTCGAGATGACTTCGAGATTATTCTCCCATATTAGCTTTAAATTTGTTTATGGTTAAATATAAACATCGTATAAGCTTTCGATACGATGGATACATTTAATTGGAGGACTTTTTAACTGATGAAAGCAACATAACACACACACACACAAATTATGTAAAATTATTATACCGTAAACAATTTTGAATTTTTTTGTTTGACGTTTTTTGGTTAATGTTACCAGACTAGAAGTAAACAGTTCACTACACAATTTCGTATTGTTATCCGGCGATATCACTCGTCTGTGAGGATAGTATTATTTATTAAGCTTATTAAAGTGTGAGTATTAATTTTCAGTGGAGGAACGAGAAATGATTTAGTTAAGATATTCCAGAGACCCACAAAACATTTAAAAAAAAATGTTATCACCAGTTAGGTTTAAGAGTTTATTAATGATCATAGTAAAATTTTGCTAATACAAATAGTGAAACAAAAATAGTAAAATTTAACCAATAACAATAGTAAAATTTTACCAATTACCGGTTATAATAAAATAAAATGAAGCCGTGTTAACTGAATACATTGAAAGCAATGCAAAGCAAACTTACTGAAATTTTTAGGCTTATCTAGTTTGAAAACCTGTCAAGCTTGGTATTGTCAAGATCAGCAAGATGTATAGTTTTGGATGTAAGCAAAAAAATAAAATAAAATAAAATCGGAATAAGAAATAGGAACGATTTATTTGGAATTTAAAAATTAAAAGGTACTTGCATTATTTTGCTCATTTTTTCACTTGAAAAATAACTATTTATTAGGAGAAATTGTTACAATATATGTTATTAATTAACTGCTAGGTTGTTCGAAACCTCTTTGAGACTTTGACCTGGGTTTTCATCATGCAATTCACTGTCTTCGCATTTTTTTGGTTCTACAGGTCGTTTTGTGTCATCGATATCAAAATCAAAATCAAATTTTTAAACCATTGAAACCAAAATCGACAATTGGGATATGATGGAGCAGCATCGCCATAAGTTTCAAAACGTTTTTGGTAGCAGATTTCCTCAAATCAAATCACAAAAGTAGAGCAATTTTCAGCGTTTCATGATTAGCGTCTATATAAAGTGAATAACTTAATAATACTGAATGGAAAATTGTAATTTTAAGTAGAGGAACGTCAAAACCAATGAATTCAACGCTTATATCCACTGGTATTTCACATTGCTTTATCACTTTTACCTGTAGAAGTTGCTGGCCAAAATATACGTAAATACCTAATATAAGCTTTACTTTCACTATCATATCTTATCGTGATATATTCAAAAGATATTTTGTACAGTTTACGATTTTTGTTCTTTAGCTATATGCACTACGGCTGGGTAAAAATGTCAAATTGGAATACCGCCCGTTTAAAATTTCTTAAGGAAATTTCTTTTCATCACGACAAGGGACTCTATTGATTAAGTAACAAGTCGCGTTGCCAGCTTCAACTCAAAAACGATGATTAAGCCCACTATTAACGAGCTTATACCTAAAGACATTCTATCAATGGGCGATTTAATCTCTCCGCTGTAACGTTTTATTCTGGAGAATATGCGTACGATCTTTGATAAATCACTCCTTTGTCCTATAAGAAAGACTCAAAATTTTTATTTACATACTTACGTGCCTTGTTCGTTCTTCGAATTTTTGTTTTTGCTAAAGACTGGTGGTTCTCGGCCATTTTCTTAAACCTCTTGAATGTTTCAAGAACATCAGGTTTTCTTTGAAGCGGAAAAAGGAATAGTTTTCTGGAAACGTCATCCACAAATGAGTCGAGGAATCGCACGTCAATAAATGAATTAATTTTAATTGATCTAACACCTTAGGAATACACAAGTTGTAATAAATTTATGGCTCTAGCACCATATCGTCTAATTTATTTATTTTTTTTTTTGCCTTTAATGTACATTAAACGTGACTCTCTGGCTTTTCGGAATGAGAACCTAAAGAAGATTTTTTAAGCTCATTTCAATTTTTATCACAAATATTGCCCATTCGTCTATACTATACACTTATTTCTTTTTTAGCAGCAAACAATTTACTTTCGTTTATTTTTGTGCTTCACTATCAAAGCGATACAAGTCGTTATAAACGATAGCAGTAGTAAAAAGTGTATCATTTTTATTCAAAATACGAGATGTTTCTCCTTCAAAAATAATTTTTTAACTTCTTTAGTCATTTATTTGCCCTACAGAAAGGAGTTTTGCGCATAAATTACTCAACTCAATCTTTTTTCACCGTTATCGCTACGTTTTCTTTACTCAAAATATTCAAGTCGATATCGACAGCACATTCAACGTATAATTCATTTCTGTTAGCAACAACTACTTTTTGCCATTTATCTTGTGTTTGTATTATTCTACATTAAACTGCCTTTATTCATCATGTAATTTTTGTAGCGTCATTATTAGAATTTAAACACGTAAAATTATTACTGTTCTTGTAACGGTCATTTTAGAAATATTCAATATTTTTCTTCTTGTTTTTCCTATTCGGCTTAGCATTAACCTCATTGTTGTTGTTTTGGTCTTTGACAATTTGTCCAAACTCTTTGCAATTGTATCAATGAATTGGTTTTTTATTCTTTTCTTTATAACTTTTTGTATGTAATGCGGCTTTTTTCCTTCGATCATGGAATATTCAATTTGACATCTGGAGGAATTAAATTCCATTATTTTTAAAATTCGAAATGTTAAATAAAGTCCTGAAGTTCATATAAGATTGGATGGATTTCTTTTTCCCCAACCTAATTATATATATTCATATAAACAGTCAGTTTGCATCTTAGGAATTATCGACGGCCATTACCAACGGCTTAAAATTATCCGACAATCCAGCTAATGGTTAAGTTAATGGTACTATTAGTTCGTCGACTATCTTAAGTCCTGAATTCTCTATCTTTCAAGACAATCAACACCAATTCGTTCACGTACTCCAAAATTGAACTATAAGTTAGTTAGTTTTCTGTTCACCTAACTGGTTCACCTATTGAGTATTTTCGATTTCCGCTCATTAACATATCCGAGGCTTCTTTCCCTTTCGAGGCTGGTTCAATGTGTTCATAATTACAAAGTATCCACCATTAACGTGATATTAGCTGTAAAGAAATCAAATTCAAATTGCTAAACTTAATATGCTTTTTCTCGCCTAGCAAGACGTAGAGTACAAGAAGTGCAATTATTATTTTGCAAGTATCCCGTCATAATATAAAAATATAATAACTATTTTTATTAGTCACCGAAATCAAGACGGAACTAGAGATAATAATGTATGTCTTTATTCTGCAAGTTAACTTATATATAATTCAAAAAAATTCAAACTAAAAACAAATGGCAAAGCAGCAATCTTGCATAATTTAGTGCATGTAGAGTCAAATATGTAAATCAGCAAAATTTAGTGATATACATATTGCAATTGTAATATTTTGACCTAGATAATATGAGTTGCGAAATTTCTAAAAATAATTTGATCTATGTAACCTTTGTACTACTGAAAAAACAGGTATATTTTACAGCTAAGGCACATTCATTCATTCATTCATTATATCGCTTTGACTAACCGGTTTATACAACTATCCAGTAACCCTTAATAATCAAGTAAGTCTCTTCCACATGTTGAAATTTTCATCTCCTCTTAGACGCTCCAAAGAAAAACCTATTAGAAGAGTCATCATCACCTCTTTCTTTGCTTTCCGAAAAAACAATTTGGAGAAATACGCCTTCATTAGTTTAAAAGCACGAGCGATGTGCGACTCCATAAACTGTTCATTTATTTTAGACTCATTGTTTTTGCAATATGTATTATTAGTTTATCATAAAGCAAAGTTGTAATAAATTACAATAGAAATATTGTAGATAAGACAAAATTTTTTCGTTCATTCTCAACATATTCAAGTTTAGGGGTTTACTTTAATTATAAATGAATTAATTTTATTATTATCAATATTTTTAAGGATTCGATCTAAAACAATTGTGTCAAAAAGACGTAACTTTCTCTTTGTAATATAAACCTAATTGTTGCAAAAATGTTGCTTTGCTTTTTTATTATAATATCCTGAATCTAAGTAATCCATTCCTTCCAAAAATAGCTGTATTGTCATGAACGTGTTCGGACGTGTTCTATACGCAAACAACTGATTATTTTATTTGGATTGGAAAGAAATAGATAATTTGTATAAAAATACAAGGGAAATCACTAAGAGCATGATTTATATATTTCTTTCAATCATAACTCATTCCTAGTTCGTCACTTGACTAAGAACTTCATCTTATTGATTTGAACGCAATATCACAATATTGAAGATTTGTTTCGAATGTTTTTCTCGAACGCTGATTTTTGAAGAAAACTCAAAAAATATAAAACCATAAATGTATATAACATTCATTGTTTATGTTTTTCTTTTTATTGTTCTTTTTGCTTTTTTTTACATTATACATTGACCTTATTTTACGTTCCCATTTGATATATCGGATTGAGTTTTTTGCGCACCTGAAAGTTGATTCTTTAGAAAGATAGATTATGATTCCATCCATTCCCTTCTACGTTTATACGTTTATTAAAAACTGAAATAACCGTTACTAAAACTTTTCCTCGTTTTGATTAATATAGTGTTTTACTGCTAACGCTACTGCGTTGTTTACGCTACTATTGATTGAAATAAATAATTATACGCCCTGATTGTCTTGGTTTGTTGTTATTTTCCCTTTAATTAATATTTCTTAATGACTAAACGGACTAATAATCATTGAATTATTTCTAAGAAGTTACCGATAAACACTGTCGATATCGATTGGTAATAAATAAAATAATGTGACTGAGCAACACTTATCAAAACTTATAGTTTGAATGAACTTGAGAATATTATATTTGCCACTTTGCCCACTTCCGTGGTAAGTTAGTAAAACTTTTGAGTTCCTTTACTAATAATAACAACAATGGTTGAATGTTTTAGAGAACTGAAAAAGTTCTGAAAAGCTGAAATGATTCGTCTTCTTCCTTTTTGTTTGTTTGCAAAAAATGGTATTCTTCTAACCGTTAATTATAAGATACAAATAAAGTAAAAACGATAAGGTATTGAGATTTCTTGTTTTTTCCTTA
Source organism: Glossina brevipalpis (assembly GCA_000671755.1). Classification (NCBI taxonomy): domain Eukaryota; kingdom Metazoa; phylum Arthropoda; class Insecta; order Diptera; family Glossinidae; genus Glossina; species Glossina brevipalpis. The sequence goes on from KK351012.1 coordinate 1,302,392, forward strand.
CTTTTAGACAAATTAAAGTTTTTTTTTTTTTCAAAGAGGAAATAATTTAATCAGTTTTAACATGTTGGCTGTCGTGAATACTATAGCATTCAAATTTTTTACCAAATTTTACATTAAAAATTTGATCTGTATCGCCGTGAATGAAATTGATATAACGTTTAAAATATATATCATGACTATACTTACAAAACATGTCTAATCAGATTTCGGATGTCACACAACTAACTTAAAACAAAATTTGCATATTTTTGCAGCCGACTGAAATTTGTAATGCCAGTGAAAATATTAAATGACAACAAGACAAAAGTAGAAAGCTTTCCTATTTTAAAAATTGGAAAAATTACGATTTTGCTACTGAATAAAGTTTGTAAAAGACACATTTTTCTTTTTCATTTGATTTTGTTTTTCAATTTTTTTTCTCGTTTTATTTTCAATTTTTTATGTATATATTCATTTCGCTTCATTTTTTTAAGTCGACCTATAAAACTACATTTGACATATTTTCCGCGTTTTATTTTAGGCTGAGGTTATGAATTGAGTTATGAGCTACTCATTATTAGCACTTATCTTAAATATATTTTGTTGCGAATTTACTTGTCTTGTTTGTCAATATACTTTAGAATAATGAATATAAATAGTATGCATTTTGCCTTTTCTATTGGATTCTTTTCTCTTTTAGTCAATGTTGTAATTATTTTTACATATTAAATTACATGTCTATATTTATTATTATTATTATTATTATTATTATTATTATTATTAATATTATTTATAATTTAGTAGTAAATGTGTTTTCTATTTTTGTAATTTGTAGCATTCATTAGTTGTTAAATTTAGTGGTAGTATACAGTACGTTGTCCTTTAGTTATACGCAATTCAAACTTTAATGGTTTACCTGCAGGTATATTGAGGTGATGCTTAAGTATTAAAATCTTTATTTGTATTTAACGTTGGTCAAATCAACAAATGCAACAAATTTATAAATTGTGCATAAATTAAAGTATATATAAAAATACGAAATATACGAAATATAACGAAAATATTTCTTTGACAGTCGTGGCGTTGATAGGATTAAAAGATGAAACATTAAGCAACGGGGTATTTTGTAGCGACTAGTAATATAGTGCGCCTGAGGTCCGATTACGATAGATCTGAAACTCAAATATTGTTAACTGTCTTAATATTTGAATACAATTTTAAAAACTTACAGCTGGGAGCAGCCTCATAACGTCTTATTATTTGATCGTGCGTAAATTTTACGAAAGCATCGTATTGCTCTGCTAGTTTGGTGTTTAGAACGGCATCATATTTTTCTCGTAATTCATCTTCACGCTCTTTTAACATGCGTTCACAAATTAATTGCACCTGAATAAGAAAAAATTGTCTTCAATTTTAATAATTTTCCTAAAAAAAACTCCATAAACTCACCTGTTTAAAAGTAAACAACCCTTTTTCAGGGTTTCGCATAATGTTGGGAGGACTGTCGGGACGTCGGGGACTATCGGAGCCCATTTCTGAGCCACTAGATTCCGAGTCTTGCATACGCTCGAGCGCTACCGTAGAGAACGGTAACTGTTTGCGCCTGTGCAGTCTTTTGATCTCATCGCGTATATTTTGGGACATTTTGGTGGGCGACATGGTTGACACGCCTGCATCGGCAAACGGACTTAATTGAGATTCTTTAACAAAACGACAGCTGGTGCTTGAAGGATTTAAGGCGTCACGAGCTGTCTGGCAAGAAGCGCCACTTGCACGGGACGGTGACACGCTACCTGCTTGTCCATATGGGTTGCACCGTCGTCGCTTGGTAGGTAATTGATTTATGGACTCCCAATCAAGTGCACGTTTTAATGTTGCACAAGCCATATCTCAGATAAGTCTAACGGATATTTACTTGGAAGCAGCTGTACTTTTTTTGGCTTTAAATCTAAGTTGGTTAAATCAACAAAAATTCAGGAGATTATTATAGACGCTTGTAAGATTAAATTTCTACTTTTAAAATTAGTTTGGAAAAGTTGACAGATTATTTTATATGATATGTTTTAATACACAAAATAACCAAAAAATCCTATTTGTTTCTCATACACACCCACTCCAAGAAGCATAAGTGTAAAATGTACGTGAGATAAACCAATTTGTAAAGCCGAGTTATAAAATGGAAGATAGCAAAGTGACGGCGAGAATGTGGACAATTCATATTCTTTACTTTTAACATACATAAACGAAATCACTTTGTTTTATTGATTGAGTTTTTGAAAAAAATAATTTTTTCGCTTACTTTGTATTATTACTTCGTAGATTTTTAATGTTCCTGATTTCTTTCGTAAAAATATATATTTTTCTCTTCACAAATAGAGTTGAAAGGCCACTATAATGCTTAATAAGATTTATTTTTAACTTATAGATTTGGAAAAATTTGGGCACACTCATCAAACGGTGAATTTATTTAACTTCTTTCCAAGAATTAATTAGCAAACCATAAAATGATCAAAATTTTAATTTCTCATCACAAAACGATAATGTATTTTAACTTATAAAGCAATGTGGCTGCATGAATGTTGGTATCCGTGATTTTCGATGCTTTCTGCTTTCGTTTATTATCAGAGTTTCCATCATTTTTTCTTGATCATAGTTACTTCATTCACACAATTGTTAGCGTTTTTGAATTGTACAGAATTCTTTCGTTATATTATACTTTAATATATAAAGTGAGCAATTTTCTTATGCATAACAGTATCAATTATTGTAATTGGATTCTACATACTGTCGAGAAAATATTATAATAATAATATAATCATTTTGTATTTTATTTTAACACTTTTTTTTTATGAACTCATTCTAGTTTGGAAGTTAAATTCTGTGTTGATAATTGAGAATGCAATGATGTAACGCATAATTTATGAACACAACACATGCATACAAAAGTGCATCATGTAACAAAAATGTCAATATATGAGATAGTTGAAGATGTACATTAAAGGACTCGCTAAACTAAGGTAAAATAAAAAATGGTAAGAAAATATTGAAAGCAAAAGCTCTGAAAAAATAAACAGAAATTATAAGCCAAAGTGCGCTTTAAAAGCGAAGCATGCGTTTAGAAATTGAAAGCATTTGGAAATTCTTATCCTAACATATGCTGAGAGCGCATCGTTTTAAATTCGTCAGCCGTGCAATAAACACCCGTTAGTTATAAAAACAAAAAAATAAATAAATAAATTAGCAACTAATGTAAAAGGTTAAAAAAAAAGAAAAAATAAGAAATACGGACAATGCCAACGTTGTAATGTATTAAACTTAAAATATATTTATGTAAAAGAATGAAATTGAACATAAAAACAAGGAAAAAAATTATGCTGCCACATTGATGCAATCTTCTTAAAAACGTAATGTTTAAAGTTACAAATTATGTATATCAATAAAAACTGATGAGAAATCTCTAACCATGTAATTTTTTGACAGTCATTATAGCATCATATTAGCAAATTTAGCTTGAGATCATCATATAACGTTTTTGCTATCGGTCTCCTGATGATGTGACTTAGAAACTGATATTATAGCTTAATGTAAGCAAATTGAAGTGGTGGGTTTCGCTTTGTGTGCTCTGTTTTTATGTCAAATATGGCCACATTAAAATTGGTGTGACTTTGAACAAATTTGGATTAGTATGAGTATAAATGAAGAAAAATTTCCACAACAATCTTTTTGAAAACTGTATTTGTAAGAAAAAACGGGATATCGTCATCATAATTAGTGTCAGTTTCAAAAAACCTGATTCTAACATTTTGCAAGGTGATTGGTGGTAGTGAATTTCATCAGCATCATATACCAGTATTGCTAACTTTCTAATAGAGTCGGGGAAATTTTCCAATATAATGAGAGAGCCGTAAAAAATGAGAGATAAATTGACGTTTGTTTGTTTTTTATAAGCAAACTGTACATGTTAAAAATTAATAAGCATACAAAACGAAATAATAATAGAATTTTAGAAAAATTTAATTTGGAAATTTACAATTCCTTAAATAAATTTCTTATTTTTTATATATAAATGTATTTTATTTCTTTTATATAAATGTAGATAAACACATTGTTCTTAATAAAATGGACAAATTTTAATTGCAAAGGTTGAATAACCTGGCACATGAGGATCCCCAGATTCCTCCATTTTTCCCAATAAGCAAATTAAATTGATGCGAAATGCATAAAATTTCCTATTTACTTAGTTTGGTGTGCCCAAATTGTTGAATATCACGTAAAGAAAAAAAATCATCATGGCTCCCGATCGTTATAACCGGTACCACTGTCCTCCAGCTTTTATAATTGGTTGACATCTTCGCTTCTGATTTGTTTCGTTGCGTAAAGGTAAATTTTCGTGTATATTTTACAGCTGTTGCACGATGTAAACAAAAATGCACGCGCACATGAAAAATGTACTGCCGCACGTGCTATAAGAACAAGAAGAAGTATTTGTAAACAAAACAAATACGTATTCTCTTTCATATATGTGCGTATACTCCGTTTAATAACACTATCTTTGTTCTTTATGGTCCATTTAGCATTTTTGTCTAGCGTAGGTGCTTTTAGAAAAAGAAGCATTTGTAAATAAAACAGGGGTCATCATGTAACGTGATCAGAGATTCAATGAAAGGAAATAGGCTATATTGTCTTATATTAGTTTAATTACGATCATATAACAGAATCTCTAACTTTCCAATAGAGTAGGGGAAATTTTCCAACATAATGAGAGAGTCGTAAAAATTGAGAGATAAATTGACGTTTATTTGTTGTGTATAAACAAAACACATATGTTAAGCAATAGCAAACAGACAAAATTAAATGAAAACCAAAATAGTAGAAAATTTGTATGAAATTTTTAAATAAAATAAAATAAATGCAAATTTGAAACAAAACGCGTATCGATTATTAAAAATTCTATGTAGGTAATTCATTTTTTCTCAGGGCGACGCGAAATGAAAGGAGCCAACAAAAATTACCAAAAAAAAAAAAGCACGGAATTGGATCAGTTATTCTCCTTTTAGAAATTTAAAATTGAAAATCCGAAAGAAAAAGCTTTTTAAAATTGAAATGACAGAAAATAATATGTCTGAAAGTTTTAGATAAAATGAACTAAACCTTGAATAAATGCATGAAAAATTTTGTCGTTTTCGAATTATTGTTTGCGCTATACCATTGTGTGATAAAAAAAATGATGATAAACTTGATACCCTCCCCACTCAACTTTACCGCAAGAAAAATCCAATAAAAAGGAGAAAAGGATAGAAGAACACCTTTTTTAAATCAAAGTTTCATTTTAGAAACCCTAAAAAGTTTTTGCAGAGGTTCGAGATTCTGATCAATTCAAATTGGGTTATATTAGTACAGGAGATTTGAAAGTAAATTTAAAAAATACGTTTTTATGTTTAACATTCACATGTTAAATATCTTAAATATCTATCAGAGACGATTGCTATAATTAGAGGCCTGAAATTTCCATAACGACGAAACCCACCCATCTCTTAGTTCAATTCTTTCTATCTATGAACATTCCTGAATCTGTAGTATTTTCATTCACAATTTGCAGATATGAGAAAAGTTACCACTATCTGAATTCTATAATCGCTAGAAATCACAATCAAAAAAAAATCTCGACTTGAATTTCAATAATGGTATGGCATACATCTTGAAAAGAAAACAAACACGTATTCTTCGTTTACATCTATATTTGTTACACCTACCCTAGCCTCCCTGTCTTAATTCTATACTTACTCTAGCCTCTCTGTCTTAATTTCATTAATAATTTTATTTACAACTTAATTTTTCTTTACAAATTATGCACACGTTAAATGCAGGCTTATTTGTCAGGTTACAAAGCAGCGATTGCAAAGGAAAAGAGTAAAAAAATTAGCAAAATTAAATTAAAATTGATACAAAAATTTTTATTAAATTGGATATAAATATATATATATATATATATATATATATATATATATATTATAAAATTATATATTTTTTAAATCATACAGAAGAATAAAGAAAAATAATACTTCATATTTTAAAATAATAAATAGCAAGTTACGACGGATACTTACAGCAAGCAAGTGTAATCTCAGTATTGTCAAGCATGTGCTTGTTAAATAAAAAAAATATATACTTTAATGCGGCATTGCGGAATTTTACAACGATGTAATATTTGTTTGCATTGCTGTTTCAATAAAACAAACCATTTGTTATGGTAATAAAATTTGTAACTTCGCAAAAAAAATTTCTTGAACTATTATAAAAGAATGCATTTAGTAGTTATATCGGATGAAATTGAATATGCGAGAGGCCAGTTTTTAGTGTGTTGTTGAATTCGAAGAAAATAAATGCACGTGATAAAATAACGTAGAATACATTTTCGTTAAGCAAGTACAAAAAGCGATCTAATGGAAGAAGACATTAAAAAAAATAGCGGTTTCCTAGTGAATAGTGCATAGTTAAAAAGCGCTCTTGAATGGCATTCAAGCTATGCACAATGTGGCAATTTAAGTACTTTAAAGTAAATTAGTGAACTATTTTTGCAAAAAATAAAATAATTATCTAATAAACTGAGAAGAATGCACACAAGTATGTTATATATAACATGTTCAGCCGAACAATATTGACTAAAAGCGAGCGTAAATTGTTCAGTGCTCTTTGAATTTTATTGAATAACAGTAACATCTTAAAATATTTCCTTTTCTTTTGATAACAATTCTAACAATGATTAAGTCGTGATATTGTAACTAAATTTCCAAAATGAAACAGTTTCCTCTTCTGATACACCTTACACGAGAAGGTTAATCTTTGCAGTTGGATCAAAAGGTTTACTATGGTAGCAAAATTACCTACATTAAGAAGAGCGCAATCATTGTAAGCTAACCTGTTATTTTGCTTAGCCCAAATGAAACGAGACCATGTTTTTTTAGCGTAAGTTGTATGAATAACTACAAACAATGATTGGTCGTATCATTGATACGAAACAAATTGAAGAGGACACCAAAGAAATAATTGATGTGAAACTACCCCAAAGGGTCGCGACTGCATACGTAAAAAAAAATAAAGCACTTGTTTATTTATTATGGCTTTATTCAACAAACTCTTCTTTTCGACGCCTTCATCGTCCACATCTGCACCTAGCAATCCAATGACTACTACGTCGAATTCTCTTTCTCAGCAGCCAGTTATTACGTCGTTGGCAAATACTATTGCCGGTTCATTGTCGAGTGCAGCAGTCACAGCCACAGAAACATATTCAAGGCGGACTAGTAATCAGAGATCAAATCGTAATCAGGCATTGCCTTCAAAAAATGATTTAACGTAAGTTTAATTACATTCGTACAAATATTTTGTAAAGGGGCTTTTGTGGACTCGTAAACCATACCATCGTTTTTATTTTGACATGCGATACGATCTCGTGCAAATCGCAAGTCGAGATTTATGTACTGCACTTCTCCGTAATACAGCCTAATATCTTCTTTACATTACATTTTTGAAGTCAGTCTATTTGTGTGTGCGAAGTTAATTCGTTCTTATAACGAATCCGGTACTATTACTTGGAGTAATTCTTCACTCATATGAGTAATAGTGCTCATTGCTCATCTTCAGCAATAATGTAATCGTAAATGTTTAAAGAACACATTTACAGTTAGATGTCTGCTAATAATATCGCAATTGCAATGAGTATAAAAACGAGAAGAAAAGTAAAGGGTCTATTTTTTTTTCAGGCATTAAGAAAAATATAATGAATTTAGTAATGGCACGCCTGCTTCTATTCGCTACACAGATATCTGAAAATTATAACGTTTTTATAATGCAATATATATATTTAGTATTTATATGTGCAATGTATATATTTACATATATATATATATAAGATTACATATATATATATAACATTACATATATATATAACATATATATATATATTAGAGTAGTTTTATAATGCAATAGAATGTTTGCTTGTTGTAATTATTTACTTAATATAAACAACAATATGAGGAATAAGGTGTTCACACACTGCTCGTCGGTCGTTCCTATTAATTTCTTTATATTTATAAATATTTGCAGTCGTTATGTTGGCTAACAGGCAGGCAGGCAGGCGGGCAGGCAGACCGGCACGATTTATTCACGAACGTAAACAAACAAAAGCAAAACAAATAAAAATTATTTATAGTTCGCGCCGAATTTTCGATACGCGTATTTATTGCAGAATTTTTCTTTGAATAAGAACGAATATGGTTATGGTTATACACACACACTGAATTATTTTTATTAGTGGCGGGTATAAATTAAAATGAATGACTGAAATATTCAGCCATATTTTGGCGTTATGACGACCGATCATTAGTTATAAGAGGCAACAAAATATTTTCTTATCATAGTGTTTGTAACACATTGCATCAAATATGGTATTCCATACCAATAGTCCTAATAAAATTTTAAGATAAATTATATTGGCAGAGTCAAGCAAATAAAAAAAAAAAGTTACATTTGACGTCTCTTTGACGTTGTTTATAATACGCCTTATTATCTTCATTGTATATATAGTTTGCATTTACTTAGCTAGATACACTTTCAGGTCACGATAGGTGTTTCGATACAAAGTTCATCTACATTTATCATGCGTCTCTAAGCGTTACAAATGCATTGATAAAGTATGTAGAGCCGCATTTAATGATATTGAATACATAATAAATGAAGAATCACATGACGTTGTTAATCGCTCAGTGACTCTCGTGATCATTATGTCATTCCAATATAAACGATATACAAACAAAGAAAAGAAAACACACACACACACATATATATATATATATATATATATATATATAGAATATATATAGAAGGAAGAAAATATATATATATATATTTATTTATTTATTCATTTATTTATTTATTTATTTATTTACTCATTTATTTATTTATTTATTTATTTATTTATTCATTTATTTATTTATTTATTTATTCATTTATTTATTTATTTATTCATTTATTTATTTATTTATTTATTTATTTATTTATTTACATGTTTACGTGCGTTAAATTGTTTTATTTGATTTACATTAATACTATAAAATTTTCATAGAACATTTTTTAAAGGTTGCTCATCTGTTTGTCTGTCTGTGTGCGTTTGTTTTCAATATTTATGCATTTTGAATACAACATAAACAATTTGTGTTCTACAGAATGTTTATTTTGTTATTATTGTCGTTTAGAGAGCTTTTTATTAAACACGTGTTCGTTATACGATTAATTTCCAAATGATTAATTATCCTAAATATTCGTTGAACAATGTATTAAGAATTAGATTATTGTATTAGGTGTATCCATAAATTCTCTGTATTTTGTGACGAATATTTGTTATGAAATTTAGTAATAGAAACATGCATCATCTATTTATGGTCGTTTGCTTCTTATCGGGTAGAGGCAATGCATGCTCTTGCTGTATAGGAATCGTGTGGTTTCGATGCGACACAGTCATGGAGTTTTTTTTTGGACCATATTATATATATATTATATTGTGAACCGTTGATCTGCTAAATAAGACTGCATTGATCTGAACAAATGGTAATTAGAAGGAGACAAATCTAGAGAATGCATGACAATCGAGAGAAGTTCCGAGGCCAAGTTGAAAATGATTTCCTCGATTGCTTTTGCTGCGTACGGAGGAATGTATGCGAACGTTTATCGTCTTCAAGACTAACATTTTTTTTGCACAAAATCTCATAAACGATTTTTTCTAACTGATTCATACTTTACTGTATTCTCACTCTAAGCTTACTTAATCATTTCCATAGATTGTGCAGCATTTTTCTTCGGAAATAGAGGAACATACAGTACCGTTGTTGATATGCATCCCTCTACAACTCTTATACACAAGCGACGACAATTTGTAAACAACTGAAACTTATACCGTACAAATATCAGTGTCTTAGTTACGTATATCCAAAATTATGGAAGAAACTAACGCGTCAGATATATTTTATGAAGCAATCAATTTCAACACAGAGAATTTATTGATACAACTATGGTAACATTAAAAATATATATAAATATATTAAAAACATATTTTAAACTCAGATTTACCCTTACGTCCTTAATGGACCAAAAGTAGTAGTATATATAAATTGTGGATATGCATTTTTGGTTTTTGCCGACTGAACTTATTCTACCTTCAACATTTTTTGATGGATATAAAAATTATCCAGTAATTTGAAAACATTTATTATACAAAGTATACTCAACAATGTTATCCTTCAGTATTGAGAAGAGGAAAAGTCTCAGCAGACGAAATCTGATGAATGCCATCGCTGAGGCATGATCATGGTGTTGTTTCAGTCAAAAAAATGAGCAAATTTTGTAATTTAAAAACAAACTTCCGAAAAGATTGCATAGCATTAGCCAATCGATTTGGTGATATCCTCAGCAGTTTCTCTAATAGTGGTTCGGCGGCAATTCTCCATAATAATTTTCTTTAATGCTTCAACGTTGTTGACGTGCTGGGGCATCCAGAGCGGGCAGCATCATTACTATCTTTTCGATCTTCTGTAAAGAGCTTGTGTTGTCATTTATAAACATTGTTTTTTTTTTTTTTTGCTCAAAATGGATTCGCCAAATGCCACAATGAAAACTTGAAGTGAATTTGAGTACTATTTCACACAAAGTTGTTTAATACAGATTCTAAAAATTGCCAAACAAATTAAAATACCGTTAACCTTTATATCTGCGAAAAAACAAATAAAAAAAAAAAGCAAAGGAAATTTTCTTTTTTGCTGGCAATTCCATACTCATCTATGTGTTACATGACAAAACTAGTTGAGAACTTTGCAAATACTTCCAATTGTACGAATTGTTCTTTAAATTTATTTAAATGATTTAAAAAATGTAGAGTTTAGCGAGAAAATCTAAAATAATATTACAAGATTGATTTGAATGCTTGCAATGGGTATTATTATAGAACGTTTTGTTTTATTTTGTAAACATTATAAAAATCATAACGAATAAATATGATTCCAAAACTAATCGAATAATTTTACGTTTTAGGGGAAGTAAAAATTTTAACAAAAATTTCATATATTCATTCATATAGATAAAGATTGCTCCTCCATTCATCAATTTCTAAGATGTCTAGATGTCTGCTATTGTATCTCAACAATTTCAACTGCACGACTGCACGACTATAAATTTTAGATGAATAATGTTTTTGTTGCTGAGATAAAAGAAATAAAGTAATCGTAGGGGTTTCCTTGTAATTTTTAATGCGCGTGTTAATAATTTTATATATAAATAAAAGTAAAAATGTAATGTAAGCTTACTTATATGTATTTATCACCTCTGCTTGCTAAATTATCAATTGTTTACATTCTTCTTCTCAGTATTGTTACTTTTTTTGCAATCTATATTCCGTATTTTGAGAAATATCCATACTTTAGATAAAAGTTGCACTTGAAAGTTCTTAAAAAGTGTTATCAATAGAGTTATTAATAGAACTTACTATATATATATTCTACATCACTTGTGTTAGAGGGCATACTAAGTTTGCATGGACAACGTTGTGCAACGTTTTTGAAGGATATAATATAGACTCACTTTTTACTATTCCGCTCGATGATTCAGATTCATCTTCTGAATTGATTCAAGTTTGTATCTGTTCATGTAATCTTGTATTAAACCTACGGGTCGGAGTTTTAAATATATTTTAGCAAAATTTGGTAAATTGGTGGTGTTTTGGCCAAAGGAAAAATGTTAATGAAAATGGATTCGATCAAATTATTCTTATGACTGACTACTCCCCATACAAGGCCCAATTATTCTTATGACTGACTACTCCCCATACAAGGCCCAATTTGAAAAAAAAAGTGTAAAAAAATTGCAAATTTTTAATATTTGAAAAAGCAGAAATTTGCTTGGCCACGTTTGCCAAACCAAATATTGCGAAAAAATGAAATTGATTTTGAGTTAATCTTTGGTCCATGCCCTTTCTAATGCATGTATAGCATGTATCTACTTTTGCTTGGAAAAATCTTTTTAACGGATTTTGAATATTGCTCTAATTTTTCCGAGCAAAACTTTATACTTGCTATTATACAGCGTTGGAAAGGGTAAGGATCAAAGATTCACCTATAATCAATTCCATTTTTTTCGCAATACTTGGTTCGGTCACAGTGGCCTTCCGAGCTTTATTCTTATTTTGCTCTACATAGAGCAATTTTCAAAGTTCAATAAAAAAATTTTCCGAACAAAACTTAATATATATTAATACAGCGTTGGAAAGGGCATGAATCAGAGTAGCAGTACGTGGTTTGTGTCCACAGCGGCCGAACAAATTTCTGCTTTTTCAGTCTGATATTTGACATAGCAGAAAAATTTTTCTATGAAATTTTGCTTAATAAGCAAAAACTCAAGTTTTTCTTATTATATATGCTCGAAAAAAAATTCCAAATTAGTTCTACTTTAATTTTAACTATATTTTGATATAAATCCTTCCACGAGGCTTTAGTTAATAGGATTATGTTAATCGCCTAACTAACAGGCCTCTGTGTTGAAGGCTTTGGTTTATAACATTGCTAGATAAATTTGAATTAAACTTCGCACTGTTGAATTTTGTTGAGTGTACACATCGTAATAACTACGTAAGGCATAAAGTAGTCGACAACTGATCAAAAATAAGTGAAGATTAAGATGATAATGATAAAACTAAAAGAAACTTTAATAGAGCTGTGTGTGTGTGTGTGCGTGTATGTGCGAAGAATCAATGTTTAATCAATGTTACATTAACATTTTTAAATCAACATCAACTCATGCAAATATAATGAATATACTGTTTATGCAGAGCAACCAACCAAGTATTCAAAACGGCAGACAAGACTAATCGTTCCTATTAAGAGACAGATATGAAAATTGGTTCTCAAATGATTAAGATCAAAACACTGTACAATTTACACGAGGTGTGTTCAAAAAACAAAAAAAAAAGGTGACCTTTTGAAGAGGGCTGTACATTCGATTTTCATTTTTTTTTTTTTGTTATGTTGGTACAACATGTCTCTAACATTTGTCTTGACATTATCAGTCATTTTTGCATTTTTGGTTTGCTTTTGACAAGATATAAACATTAGATGAGTTTGGCGATTTTTCTGATTGAAAAAGTTAACAATCGATTTAAATATGTCCATCTGTCCGTCCGTCTGTGTAATGTCCGTGGTAAACACTCTCCTGACTGCAAAAAATGAAGACATTGGCTTCATATTTGGCAGAAACATTCTAAGTTCTCGCACTAACATTGGTATTGAAAATCTAGACTAAATCTGTTAAAGGTAACGCCTACAATACAAAGTAAACTGAGAACATTTCGTGCTTTTTTAAAAAAAACTAAATTTGAATGTTTTGCTTGTTACTCATTAGCCATAGCACATAGATTTATACAAATTTTCACATTTATCAAGTTGGCTATCCTCTAGTATCAGGTACAAAAAGGGAAAAGATCGACCGCGCCCACATTATATAATAAAGTATTGGAATTAACTTTTTTTGTGGAAGCGTTTATAACATTAAGAAGAATCCCCATAAGATGCACATATTTTTGATCAATATGAAACTCGGAACCCACATAGACGTATCCGTCCGTCCGTCCGTTTCATCATCTATCTGTATGTTTATTTGTCTTAGATCTGCGATAACCATTTTCCTGGTCTCACTCATATTAAAATATCTGGTTAAAATTGAAAGTTCTTTCACATACTTTGCTCTTGAAAATGGACCAAATCGGTCACAGGACATGCCTGAAACGCTTAATATGTTTACTTTCCGACTTCACTTGGCGAGATGTATTGATTTTGTAATCCTAATCTAAAGTGATAGGCATGCAGATATTTTGAAATAAATTCCGATATTCCTTCCGATCAAGAATACTACACTGGTACTTAAGTCGTCTCAGATTCGGAATTTCTTACCTTACAATTATTTCACGAATCTAACGAGAGTAAAATTTGTGGGGAATTTTTGCTATGGTATCAATTAGGAGGAATAATGTACGTGTCAAACAATCTGGATTGGAATCTTTCCTACATTAATCTTTTAGATGATCATAGGGAATATTTATAGCAAATTGCAATTCAGTATGTTTGAAAATGTTTTAAATCGTAAGCTGTAGTTTTCTTACCAAAATCACATATTTGATGAAATAAGCGTTGAAAGCTGAAAGCTGAAAGCTGATTAATGTTATTGAAAATAAAATTTGCCAAAAATTGAAAAGTAATAAAAGTAAATTAAGATTTTCGATGCCTTATCCGTGTAACGATTAACCACAAGATTAACAAAAATACTTTTAGAAATACAGCGAGAAAAACGATTAAGAAAGACGTGAAGACAAGATGTTTATGAAAAAAGATTTTTTTGTTTAAGCCGAATCACTTGAAGAGAAGTATTATTAAAACGAGTGTTACTAAATATAAAGTTTCTTTAAATCTATGAAAAGTAATTCTTTAATTAATTGCACAAAAGAAACTTACGCTCTCATGGTTCGTTTCAAGGCGAATATCGTCGTTTTATTTATTTATTTATTTATTTATTTATTTATAAGAGAGAAAAGTATCTTCAGAAGAATAACAGAATGAAATGCTTTTCCTTTTCTCTCTTGATTGAATATAATACAAATACAAAAACAAATGCTCTCAATCGTAGTAATAAGTTTTTTTTTTTTTCAAATGAACTTGTCACTAAGAATTATGTTGACGTTAACAATATTGTTCACGTGTCATCTAAATTTTAAGTATTACCTCGTTTAGATACTTTTTCCATTACTATGCTGATGCACATATATATATGTAGACGAAAGCATTTAGGTTTGTAAAACCAATTCAAAAGAAAGAAGAACACCCGTTTCAATTTCGTGTATATGTTTAATTATTCTAATTAATTCTAACAAATAATTACGAACTACAAACTAAATGCATTTATTTATATATTTTATATTTTCTTTTTTTGATTTAGTCAGTTTCCCTTCGATACGAGCCAGGTACGAGTTTTAGTTTTTCGCGAATGCGATAGTCGAGGTAGACGTCTTTTATTCGATTCTCGTGCCTTGGAGAAGGTTTATTCCAATCAAGAAAATGTATCAAAGAAAGTAAACGAATGTAAAATGACGCATAATCGAAAGGACTCAAATCATAGCTTTAAAGACAAAAGTCAAACAGATCAAAATCCCAGAAGATCTTCAACAATTGGAACGAGCGGCAACTTTATAGAAGTGTGTAAAGAATATGGCTACAGGGTATATAAATAAATGTTTTATTGTTGGAATAAGCATTTTACTTTATCTTATTTTATTAATAGCATAACCGGCCTGATTCAGTAGATATTACAAATATTGGAGAAATGGTTTTTGGAGCTTTGGCTATGTCATTTCGAGGCACTTCTTTGAAAGTACATTGGTTGCAGAATCCCGCCAGAATGCTTTGCTCTCAGGTATTTTATGCACCGATTCGTCCCACAAAGGGACCATCTCCGTTTCCAACAATTTCAGGACGAAATATTGCTGCTCCTCGGCCATCAGTATCTACAGAGCAGGGTTCCGCCGATGGGGTATCAATGAGTTCATTTTCTATGTCATTCGCAGCTGGCGTGCATCAACATTCGAATTTAACCGCAAACGATTTCTGTTCCACAATGCCTATGCCGTATGATACACGGCCTTCAGATAATGAAAGCAGTAGAGATAGCAGACCCCGTTTATCATCAACTTATAGTACTGTTACTGATTCAGGTTATTCGGCTTCAAGTCGTGGACAACTTCCCAGCGATCTTTGGTCGTCTTCCTATCAGTGTTCGATTAGGAGTAGCTTAGGCTCAGTGATGTCTGATCAATCTGATCCCTATCGAAAGCTAAGCGTGGATTTCAGTTTTTTTCCACGTAGTTTAGATGCGAGTAATTTATCGCATTTAGGCAGCGATGGTGGTTTACAAAGACGCATTTCACGTAACATGATTACTTCTTTCGAAAATGAGAATTCCATGAACGATTTCATTGGATTCTTTAGTGATAATTATACGTTCGTTACCCAGGGTGGTAGCGAAGGTGGTAATTTAAATGCCAATCCACACCGTAATAGCTATGGTGCGAACGAATCTCGAAGTAATCCTGAGATGGGTCATAAGGCAGATTTTGTTGCAGTTGTGAAAGCAGCATCTAAAAGAGCAAGGATTGGATTAGCCGTTTGTATCGACTTTAGCGAATCTTTCGAAGAAGAAATGGAGTTATTTTGCAGTGAACACATTGCCTTGCTAGAGTCTATGTTAAGTCGTATTCGTGTGCACACGGAAAGAGCCTATATTCATCATAAGGATTTTCTAAACATTATGTGTCAAGTATGGCAAGACACGCAACAGTGGTTCGAGGATCTATTTAAAGCTCCACGTCTTAAATGTCCTATATGGTTAACTATTACAACGAGTGGTAGCAAATATTCGAAAAGTGTGGCAGAACATTTCATGAAAGAATTATGTTGGCTTTTGACCTACGCTGATACAAAGGACACCAATTTGTAAGTAATTTTATTATTAGGCATTTGTCTCGATCTACGTGATTAATTACAGTGTTAATAAATCTTTAGCTTCATAAGTACTACAATAACTGCTATACTTACGCATCACTTGGGGTGGGTGGCTACTGTAGCATCATCCAGTTCGTCATCGTCTCATTCGGAATCTAAAACAGCGGCTGTTAAACAACGAGCCAAACTGCTTCAAGTGTCCCAAAAGCACCCTTATAATGCTTTATGGGCTCAAATGGGTGATCTCTTCGGAGCTACGGGTGTACCACCAAAGCTGGCTCGAACTATTATTTATGGAACCGAGAAACTATCTATTGAACGGTTGCTGAATATATTAACGTATTTCATCCGTTGCGCAGAAGTACGACGTTCAACCAAAAAGGAAGTTCTCAACAAGAAAATTGTCTGCGATATCGCCCAAAACAAGACAGAGATTCGAAATAAAACTGCTCCAAGTTTTAGAAAATGTACAAGACTTACTTCAGATGTCAATGAAAAAGGTTTAATAAAAACGCGAACGTGTACGCGAGATCTCAACGCATTACATAAAGCAGACTTGGAAGAAGATAAACAATGCAACGATGTAAATAATGAAATGGAATTGTTGCGTATAAATAAAAAGAACGAAATTCCTAATGTGTTAGCTTTTAGAGATTCGCATTTTGTACAGCAAGAATTACGTATTGGTAATTACTTAATGGATACGGGTATTGAAAAGAGATCATTACAACAATTTCAAGAGGAAAGACAGAATGATTGCAGAAAAGTTGAAGCGAATCAGCGACATGAATATATAAAGTTAACGTTGACGACGCCAGAAAGCATTGATTTACATGTAGAAAATGATGAACTTAGTGGCACTGGAGCTTTGGAAGCCATAGAGATGGACAATATACCCCTAGAAACAGATGACAATCAATTATTTTTGCAACCCGAGCTTAAAACCAACTTAAAAATGTCATTCTGGGATATGGGCTCTGTAAAAGTTCGAGAAGGCCTTAGTTTAAATGAAATAAATAGACTGCAATCAAATTTATCTGATAAAAAGCACAATAATTCTCAAATGAGGAAAGGAAAAATAGTTGAAAATGTAGAAAAATCTCAAACACAGCAAATTCGTTTATCCGATTTGATTACACAAAACAGTATTGGAAAAAGTAACCGTATGACGTGGGGTATCGAACCAATCAAGGAAAATATTAGTTTGGAAGAACAAATGCATTTTGATTTCTGTCAAAAACTTGTTGAACGTGATCACGGTAGTTGTCAACTCAAAGATAATGGAAAAAGTGTTGTTTTTGTTTTGGGTGATAATGAACCCTTACTTAATATAAAACAAAGCACTGAAGACTTTACAGCAACATTGAAGACGGAGATTGATGAGATTGATGAGATTGATGAGAACGAGCAAGCTTTATGTCCTTTGCATGCTCATGCTTCAGGACATATGAAACAATATTCAGCTGTTAAATTTAATTTCGAGCAATATCCTCAAATTGCAACGAATTACATGAAAAACAAAAATTTACTTATGCCCACGTATGACATGTTAGTCGATAAAAGTCCAATACTTCATAAATCCGATTCGATGTCCGCATACTGCACACAAAACGATGCTAATAAAAAGGCCATTGTATGCACGGTCTGCAATAGTCTCTTAAACTCGTATCAGACACCATCAAATGCAACTGAATTAGAATTTGAAACCGATGAGGTTCACGGTTTTGCAAATAGCGCTGCCGGCTTTAATTCAAGTAAGGCTGGTTCAGAAGTTTCTTTAGAAACTTTGAAATCGTGGCCACAGGATAATTTACCGAAACACTCTCAACTACCTACGAGATCAACAGTTGAACATTTTGGAAATTGTTCACTTAATCCAAATTCTCAAAACTCTCAAAAAGTCAATAACATTCAAAAGAAAAATATACCACAACGTTGCTCGGTTTCTTCGGTGGCAGCAAAATGTTCTGCTGTTCATGAAACTTTACGCTTATCCGAACTACGTTTGCCCGGTGAGAAAGACATACAACATACACAGACCGAATACTGTGTAAAAATACCGCCTGGTTTTGTTCCATCATTGTTTTTAAGTGTCAACGATCACTATATACCCGATGTAGTGTTGCAAGTAAATTTCTAAATATAATGCATATGTTATGTTTAAAAAAGTACCTATCTGATATATTTATATACCTTGTGTATGCTATTTTAGGGTACCTTTGCATCACCATGCAAATGGGAAATCCATTTACGTGAGGACTTGGCTTTGGCCTCACATTCTGCCTCATTAATATCACTGCCCGCCGAAAATGTTGCCATCGTAGCCGACATGGAAAAATGGGATGTTAAATTGTTGTCATCTCAATCGCAATGCTTCGCTTATGCGGGCGGACAAAGTGCTCCCGTAGGCATGTCTCAATTAGTCTCCTCCATGTTGGAAACTGTGCTAACGATGAATAATGTTGGTATATCGCCTTACGAGGTAAGAAACTTTTCTTTGAATATGTTTTGTAGAAATTATAGATAGTAACGAAAACGAACTAAAGTTTGTGATCTTACTGTGTTTATAATAAAGATCGCTCCAAATTTAAATTTTTGAAAATTTTTGAATTGATTTAAAATAATCACTGCAATAGTTAGGATAGGAATTATTGACACATTCTTTCTGGAATTAGTAGTAGTAGTAGACTGTTTCTTTAAACAGCATTATTTATCTTTCCTTGTAGTTGACTTTTATATATAAACAAGCGTATACAGAATTGCCCAGAAATTGTTGTTTTTTTTTCTATATTACTAGTGACTCTTACAAAAAAAAAAAAAAAAAAAAAAAAAAAAAAAAAAAAAAAAAAAATTTCGAAACTTTGTGAATCAGATTGTTATTGAAACAGATTTGTTGTACGTCCTCTTGTGCAAGCCAGGATTGTGTATTTAATAGTCTCAGTTAGTGGCAAAATTTTGTACCGATTTAAATTGTTAGAAAAGGCTCTAGACATAACTTTATTTATTTATTAATTCATTTATTTTTTTTTTTATTTTTAGTGCTTGTCGTTTATTGAATTTAAATTGCAAGAAATTTACTTCCATTCGGAAACTTTGGCCGCTTTCTTATTAGAAACTGATTTCTGTTCACTAAATGCTGTCACTACAGCATTAAATCTCTCGGAAAATGATGTACCACTATTGCTGTCTATAGCATCAATACATACACCACAGATTAGTAAAAAATGCGGAATTAGTTTTAGATAACACACGTCATAACGTACGTCATTTCTCGTTAGAAATCTGCGAAATACATGTTCCAAATTGTAAATACATACAGACTCTTGTATACATGTACATATCACGATTACGGGTAAATAGTATAAGTAATAATATATTAATATATTAATTAATGTTCTTAATTACGAATTTAAAACTTTTCTAACATGACTTTTCATTTATTTAAATAAAACATAATTACAACTTTTTTTAATAAAATAAAAAAAAAAAAAAAAAAAAAAAAACGCAGAGGGTAATATTTAAATTTACATAAATGCGCACACATCATGTATGTATGTATGTATGGTATGTAGTATTATTGTATATCTATAGATGAACTGAACCGAATAATTAATAAGATTAAGTAATAATTACGCAGCCATTTGGCTCTCAACTAAAGTATTTTATAATCTCTCTTGTTTTTAGGAGATGCTATTTATTCTAGATATTAAGTAATCTTAGGTTATCTTTACGCTATTGCTTTCTATTTATTGGATTTTTATCGCTTTAAAATTAAGAAAAAAAATAGTTGTTTTTCAATTAATAAAAAGAGATTTCATGAACAAAATTCTAATCACATTTTTTTTTTCTTTGTGTTTTTTTTTTATCACGAGATTGCTTAAATAAGAAAATAAAAAGACTTTCTAAGACTTTCTAAGGAATAGTATTTCGCGAGTATTAAAAATATCCCAACGTACACATGTTTAAAGGAATTTGGATGTGGAAACGGTATATTAGTTTTGTGAACGGTATATTAGTTGGCACGAACGACACCGACTATGCAATAGAAGCATTAGCTCCTTTATTAGAGCTAATACCCAATGAATTAACATAAGATACACAAACCGACTTCGCTTGTCTTGAGGGAATCGTTGACGAAGTTCTCTACACGATGAAAATAATTTAAGTTGTAAATGTAATTTCTTATTTTAATAGATAAACAAAAAGATTTTATTTCCATTTTTTTCGGTAAAGATAATTTTTGCGTTTTAATTAGCTGCATCAGTTGTAGCCTTTTGTTTATGATAGATGCGTTTGTAGAACGATCATACACCATTTCTTCACTAAAGTTGTATATGATTACCCGGTATACTCGCTTTAAACTAAGTTCCTAACCAATTGTATATTGAATTGTAAGTTGTTTTTTTTTTTCATATTTTAGGCATCGAATGGGAATGTATCTGTCATATTTTAGTTTTTAGCGAATATTTTTGCAATTGTGTATAGACGGTTCAACAACAGACACTTGACAAGGAAACAAGGAAAGCGTATAAATCGATTGAGAATGTTGGGTTGGGTTGAGAAAGAACATATACTCCTCAACGAATCGCTAATACGCATTTTCATTAAAGCAAACGAAAAGATATGGTAGATTGGGGAAACGGTAATCCATTATTTTCCAATTCGAAATGTTAAATAAAGTCCTGAAGTTCTTATAAGATTGGATGAATTACCTTTTCCCCAACTTAATATTAGCCAAATTGCCATAGAGTATTTAATAAGGATTATAACAGTTTTGTTTCTTTACTTTTTTCTTTTCAATTGTTGTGTCGTGAAGAATTTCGCCTTTTTTTTTTTTATTAGTCTTAGACTTATAAATCGTACAGTCAATCTATTAAATCTGCTTTTAGTACACAAAATCTCGTAAAACTCGTAACCTTTCGTTTCCTTTTGATATTTGGATTCATTACAATTTTTGATGAATTTCTTTCAATGAACTAAAAACTGGTTTTTCAATTCAACACCGATCATGAATAATAAATAGGTCTTATGAATGTCCCATGGAAATGAGGCAAGAGAAATTTTATGATATTATGCTGCAGGCGATGTCGACATAAATCAATTCAAACATAGCATTAAAATAAGTAAGTATTTGATTGCACAACTATATATCCACATCTCTTAACTAAGTAAGCATAGAGACAACAATTGCATATATTTGATAAGATCGAGAAAAAAATTTCATCTAAAATATATCGGTTCGACATTAGTGATCATTTATTAGTTTTTTTTTTTTTTTTTTTTTTTAAAAAGGCTTTATACATATGTAAGTTTTTGATCAGTATTAGATGAGCAGTCTTAGATTTCAGATTTTTTTTTTTTTTTTTAAATTATTAAAGATATTAACTTTGAAAAATAGTTTAATTTTTAATAAAAATTCTTGTACAACTCAGCTTCCATTAAGTGAAAGAGAAGAATCACATTTAAATGTAATTTTTAATATGTAAATTGAAATTCGAAGTCAACTTTATTAACAGAGTATGTATTTCTATAATAGTTTTGCCTTTTTTTTTTATTCAGTGCAATTAAAATACATATTTATAAAATTACATATGTAATCTTAAGCTAACTGATGCTTTGTGTTTGTTTTGCTGCTGCGGCTGCCGACGAATTAATACATTATAGATGTGCATACTTTCTAAAATTTCTACAACAGTAAAGAAATGCCATGAGAATATGAGTTTTTTTTTGTACAAAATAAATAATAACAATAATAGTAATCAGTCAAATTTTGTTTCGACGTTTGAAACAATGAGTAAAAGGAATTTTAAAATAAAAAGACAAAATTGGCTCGAAAAATATATAAGCAAGTCCGATTTGCCTGTTGATTAATAATAAAGACCTTAATAATATAAAAGTGTTTTTGTTATAATGGAAAACAAATCAATCAATGTCCGTAGTAACAATGTTTACGAATTTAGTTATAGAAAGGTGGGAAGAATGTCAGGAGTTATATATTTAAAATTTTAAATTTTAGCTACAGAGTATCTCTGCATTTATGTAACACTACAGAAAGGATTTTTTTTTTTTTTGTAAACTTTGATTTGCGTTTTTACGTATTAATTTTTAGCTTGAATTAATTATTATACAAGCTTTTTGGAAACATCCGGTGGTTGCTTGTTTAAAGAATTTAGTTGCGATGTCTCCTTACTCGTTACAATTGCGTCAATTTCCCGCGTAGCCCTATCGATTTTTTGCACTGCCCCTGGATTTTTTGTGGAAACATCTTTTCGTGTTACGGATTTAACAGATACTGAAAGCCTTTCAGTCTCTGCTCCAGAAACATTTTCGGAATCTACAGATGTTATGGAATTTTGCTTTGAATTAGGCCACGTAGTCGATGTAGCGGCATTACAGATTTTATTTTCGTCGGAGTTTTGGTGTGGCCCATACTCATTGTTTGAACTATTTGAATTTATTATGGCTATACTGGGCGCCTCCAACCAAATACGATTGGCCGTAAAGATGAGTATATCTTTTAAATCGATTATAGTGAGTAAAAATTTGTCGAAAATTTCACCCAGACTATCGTATTCGTTGGGTATGATGCCAACCACTGAACTCTCGAAATAGCTAAACATTGGGAACCAGATACGTGTACGAGACGAGTCGCGCGACATTAAAGCTTGATTATTAGCTAATGTATGATAATAAAGAAATAAACGGGATGTTATGTAAAATGCCACAAACACATCAATAGAATAATGTTCATGGGCAGCCAAGATAAAAAATATGCCAAACATATTCAAGAGCCATGTTAGCGTATGCAGGAAATATAAATGGCGAGGTGTATCTACAAAATATATAAAAAAAAAAAAAACGCACTATTAATGGGGTCTCCTTTAAATTGTTTCCCAAATCACTTACATTCCGTTATACAAAAATTTAATAATGTTAAAGCTACCGTATGACCACTAAACATATAATCTCCGCAAGTACGGACACCCTGTATGGACATACCCAAACCGCTCCAGATGATATAAGCCCTTTGCATGCGTAGTTGTATCGCTTCTCGTAAAGTTAAACTGTAACAATATATCACCCATTTAAGGTATTTGGATATACGAAAGACAGTACATATTTAGTTAAGCATCAATTACTTACGAGCTATCGTCTATTGCATAATCTTTGGGATTGCATTGTAAATGCGTACCCGGTACACTTAAGGATGTAATTAACATTGTAACACATCGCAATAGAAAAACAGTACCCGCCAGTGCAAAGAAACGCCTTAAGAGTACCATGCGATATTTGTGAAAGATGCACACGCAAATCCAAATAATAAAAAGCAGAGTGCCCGTTATTTCGCACATATGGAAAGCCCAAGGTATGTGAGGCACATTATCAAGGAATATATCTGGCAGAGGAGGATAGCGTTTCATATCAGGCACACGTTCATGAACAATTACCATCACAAATGATGTTATCCAAGTCACAAGAAAAGAGTAAGCTGTTATATGTGCAAATATACATTGCATACACATATATTTTTAAATATAATAATAACATATAAATGAAATAAAAATTTAAATATACTTATAAATAATTTAATAACCTAATAGTTTTTAAGGACACATAAGACCGTCAAAGCCGGGAAAAGTAATTATTCTTTTTTTTTATTTAATTATTTGCAAAAATCGGCAGAGAATTGAAACATAAAATTTGAACTTATATAAGGTCAATATACCAAGTAAAACAAATTCCGAAGGATACTGAAATGAACTTTTGTTTCTTAATGGAGATGTTTACATTCGCTACAATTAATTGCATATTTTTTTAATTTTGGAAAATCTAAATTCAAGTTTTCTTAACAAAAATGACTAATACACTAACGCAAAAACTCTTTAAAATTAATTTCAAAATGGCTACGAGATTCTTTAAAAACTTACTATAACGGTATACTGAATGAAATTAATGCGGCGCGACTCTAAACTGTTACAAATTAGTTTTAATACGAAAGTATGCCATCGATTGGTATTTTTTTTGGTTTCTAGGATTATCTCATGGAAAAGTTAAGATTTCTTGAAGTGTTTGCCTTAAATGAAAAGAAAAACTTAACAGTCAGAATATTATAGCAACATCACCTGCCTTATTTACCGAAAACAATTGTAGTCTCTTTCGTGGTATTCTATAGACTGTTACTTTCTACATTAAAATCCAAATTTTTGTAAGACATTGTGGTAATAATTTTTCGTTTTTTATACTCAATACTCAATATTAATGTAAATAATGTTGTCACCATTATTGAATATTGAGTATAAAAAAAAAAAAACTACCACCAAAAGAGATCTATAAAAAGCAAATGTTTTCATAAGCATGAAATTCTCTTGTTAATTTTTTTAAAATCATAGAAACCAGAATTGGAATGAGGGATGTACATTAACTGAACCATAGTTGATATTTATTTTTAATCACATACGGCAATTATCGGACGTATTACATACATCATCTTTTCTGTAATATCTAAAAATCACTAAACAAATTCTCCTTCTATGTTATATTTTAATTCGGTATTTGAACATTTCTTTACTTTGAAAATTTTGAATCGAGTAACTCGAAGGTTGAAGTGCTATTGGATTAATTTGCCATTATAATTAAAAGCCAAAAACATTTCAAAGAAATATAGTTTTGACACCTCATAAGTAGTAATAAATACCAGTCGAAAATTTGGAGAAAGCTATAAATTATTCCCCAATAGCATGCTGACTGGCTTACGATTCCCAAACAATGCGTAATTATCATGCATAGACTTGCGTATTTTTTTTAATATTAACTACGCTTTATTGCTAGCACATGGTCTTTTATCATAAGTGCTATTGAATTAAAAGTAATTTTCCCAATTTAGTCATAATATATGATTTTATGTTTTATATAACTTACCTAAACTGATTACGGTTTTAAAACATTCTAATGGAATTGGGCAAACACAGCCATCCGACATAGAAGAAGTCTCGGGACAACAACTTTCGCAGTCATTAAAGGTGCATGTCTCCGTATGAGAATTACATGCACTACGGTTGCTGTAACAATTGTAGCCGACAGCGCATGGATTGAAGCGATAATGAGCTAAAAATTTCTTATCGATTAAAGAAATTTCAAGATTAACATTATTTTCTAAGTAAAATTTTACCTCGGCTATGATGCTGCTGTTGATCTACTTGAAGAGACTGTAGATTATGTATAAATTGCCAGAGTTTTTTCATTTCACCTAATCGCAAACCATAATTAAGACGAAATCGAAAGTCTCGTATATCATCTTCAGTTAGATTCAATAAAACTTGACCATCAATAGCTTCTAGCTGAAGGCATTTGATAACTGTTGGTGTAAATTGACCATCTCTGGTAGCCCACTGCACTACATCGTCAACTTGCCATTGACAAACAGTTTCTCTAGTTATACTTTGTTCGTTGTCATTACTATTATTTGTGTTTATGGACAGTGTTTTATTCGTAGTAGTCTTATCTTGAATGTGCGTGGTAAGCATTTCTATAATTTTGTCGTCTTCCACTTTCCTTATTTACAAACTCTCTCTATCTAAATTACGATGATATTTGTTTTTAGCATATGTGATATATATAAAAATTTGTTTTCTTTCTTCTCACAACATTGAGGATCACAATATTCCCCGATTAAATCTTTATTAAACTATTTGTTTTAGTTTTTGGTTTTTACGTTTTAATACATTTAACGATGAATTTATTTTATATTTAGTTTTCAACTGATAGTTTTATTGGCAAATTTGGAAAAAAATCTTAAACTAATTTTCAGGACTAATTCTTTTACTAAAATGATGTAAAAAAAAAAAGTTTAATTAAAAAGGATTTGGTAAAAAATTCATGAACGCATTTTAATACAAATAGCCAAAGCTGTTCAAAAAGAAAAAGTAGGAAAAGAAAACAAAAACAACATATATTTGCCTATAGGTGAGAGAAAATAAAAAAAATATTACATATATGATCCGTTATTATAGGAAGAAATATGCTTTAATGCCCTTTTTGCAGTTTTTTTATCACGTTTAAAAGTTAATAAATTTTTTTCAATGTTCCTACATTTTAGAGAATTAAAAACAATCATGGAAACAATATATAAACAATTATTTCTTATTAAAAGTTAAGGAATAAAATTCCACTATTCAGCTGTTCTTTGTTTATAATTACGAGGGGAAAAGCACTAAATTCTATTCTTCAGCTGTTCTTTGTTTACAGTTATAAGAACCAGTATGTGACAACTGCTCCACGCTTCAATAAAAAAAAATTGAATCAAGCAATGGGATATAACAATTCAAAATAGCACCAAACACACACACACATATATATATATATATACATATATACGCATATATATATATATATATAAAATATATCTACATATGTATATTACGTATATATACAACACAAAACAACAGCTAAAAATTAGCAATTCCAATTCCAACTCCAATTGGCGTTAATGCACTATTGATTGTTAATATTTTTCTATTGATAATTTCCAACACGTTTCCCTCTGCCAATAATTTATTCGTTTTATAGTAATTGATAAGCAGTTTAAAAAATAATTTTATACGTTTTATATATTTGCGCCTTTTGATTGATAAAGCAATGCGTTCTTATTTACTGTATTTGTTTTGATTTAATTTTGTTGTTGAAATGTAATGTAATTTAAAATTTTAACTTTCTAACACACACATTGAGAGATTTTTCTTTTCACCTTTTGTTTTGCTCTTACTGACATTTATTTTGCTTTTTTGACAATAAACGTAAATCTTAATATGGAAATTGTACGGTAATAAGATATCAATTGGATTCTTAGAGGGTAAATGGAGGTTTTCAATTTCAAAAAGTGTATTTAGTTAAACATGTGTGGCAACACTACATAATCTTAACGTTTGTTAAGTACTACTGGGACTGGGATAGCAAACGAGGTATACACTTTAAAGACGGGGATAGTAACTTCGTCCTTTTCCACAGTTTACCTCATTTTAAATATTTCAGAAATTTAACAGGTGTTTCTTGATGAATTATCTGCGACATTGACATTGAATTTTACTTGATGCCATCAATAGATGCTTGTCTACCAACTCGTTACCAGAAGAATGGAGGCAAATTAAAATTGTCCCCACTCTCAAACCTGGTAAAGATCATAACGATCGTGCCAACTTCAGACCGATTTCTCTAATCTCGGTGCTTCTCAAAATTACTGACTTGATGGTCAAATAAAGACGGTCAAATAAAGTTGCATCTATCAATCCTTCCTCTGCGTTCCTTTGCTTATCAAAAGCTAAAATCAATCTCTGTGTGTTTCAGTGAGCTTACTCTTCTCATTAAAAGTGAAAAAGTTCTGGTAAAAAGCTGACCTTATTGGTCCTTGACAAGAGCAAGGCATATGATTATGTCAATCCTAAAACATTAGCAACTATCCTAAGGAGATTCAACATTCCGCTCCACCTGAGATTGCGGATATTGAATTTCCTGTCGAAGCGCTTTCTGGTTATTGGGTCGAACTTTGTTGCAAGTCAGCTGCCTGAGTCCCATTTTCTTTAATCTGTACACGGTAGAATTTCACCAACTTTAAGATTGCAACAAGTACATTTTTCAATATGCTGATGACTTTCTTATAGTCTAGGTGGGCATATCTTTTAAGGATTCAGTAGAAAATCTCTCTACGGAAGCCAATATTTTTTATAAGAAATGTGCCAAAAGGTTTAAAAAAAAAACACCATCAATCTACAATTAATGGAGTAACAGTAAATCAGAAAATGTCCGTCAAATTTCTTGGCACGATTTTACACTCAAGTTTTCCCTTTCACTTTCACTATCTGAACAAATCATCAAACAGTGTCAGTTCGGTTCAAATGCTATCAATCTCTTAACCAGCAAATATGCAGGTCTATCTACAAACAAAGCACTCAAAATCTACAAATCGTTGATCCGATCTAAAATAGAATTAGCATACTCAACTAGGTACAACCTGCAAGAATACACAATAAAGAAAATTCAGATCTTTGTAAATAAACATGTAAGAAGATGCACTCCATCGACACCAGTTCATAGTCTGCAAGTCATTGCAGGTGAACTGCCGGTGGCTGAGAAAGCCCTGCCCATTACGGTGAAAGAGTTGCTGAAACTGATGGCAATCAGACCTGCGCTTTTCAAAAAGAATGTGACTCTGAGCGACATGATCATGTGCAGCTACAATTTCTGTTATAGAAGATTTCGTCATATTTTTGAGAATATAAACCCAATTCCTGTCTGGGACTTTGCTACCTACAACTGTCTTGTTGATCTTAAAATCTTATATTCCTTATTTATAGCCAAAGATAATCTTCCTTCTTCTAAAGACACTTTGCTATCAGAGGCTTCAATACTATCACAATAATTGCATTGAAGTAAATGCTACTGATGGTTCTGTTATTCGGTGGTGAGGTATCGTCAGGATGCTCTTTGCAACGTCAAAATTTTAGAAGATCTTTCCTCATCTTTCATTGAACTACTTGCCATAAAACACATTCTGTTTCCCTTGCAAAAGCTAATGGAGACAGAAAATTTGTAATTTTCTTGGACAGCAAATTTGCTCTTCTTCTCATCGACAAGAAGGACCCTTTTAATGGTCATGTCTATGATATGTTCGACATGATTCATAATACACTTGCCGAGGTTTGTCACTTTGTACGGATTACCCGGTCACTATAGTTTCCATATTAACGAGAAGGCTGACTTGTATGCAAGGGAGCCTCAGTTGGATGGTGAGGTTCAAACTGTTAAATATCCTCCTTAAGAGACATTACACGTCATACTCAAAATCTTACTGAGAGAGAGCAATGCTGAATACCAAAATATTGTACGAAGCAAATCAGATCGACTCTTGTACAAACTTTATTCGTCTGTTTACTTCAAACTATTTCCCGATTCCTCTTTCTCAACTTGGGAAATTAATCACTAGTCACACATTTGACAAACCCTATCTAAAGCTAATTCGATATCTCCGACGTAATGGTCAGGGATATCAAAATCGCTAAGATAAGATTGTAGGCTTTATAACTCTCGACGTAATCAACTCCTCAGGCCGATTACTATTTCCGATACATGCAAGTCTGAGATTATTGATAGGTGTCGAGGATATAAGTCCCGTACATCGTTTTATAATTTTATTTTTAAATATATGTCTCTTTTTTTTCCATATATTTCGGTAAGTTATATGAGGTCGAATGATCAAACTCAATTTTCGAGAAGGCATCAGCCTCCTTCTAATACTTGGAAAGGTGCTGCATTTATTACATTTGAGGACACACGCTTTGTGGTACTCGATGAACCCGCCCGGACGCTAAACATTGGTTTTAATAGTTCTATAGGCCCAGCTATATTTCTTTAAGAATTGCGGTATTTCTTGGTCAGTACCTTCTAGAATTTTTACTAGGTCACCGGTAATAAACGCATCATGTTGCGAATCAAAGAAACTGCTGGCCTTGTTATTATTATATTTGGTTATATCGTTGGACTTACAATGTAGACGAGAACTGTTTATATGTGTTTGTAACGACCAGTATTTTTTATTTTGAAGCATATTTATATGAAAAACATACTATTCCGGTTAAAATGTTTATGGTCCCTAAAGATGTTTTGAAGCTAAATTTATATATGAATTATGAATGATTAATTGATGATTTCTCATTAAAAAATAATGGCAACTCTACACACTTTCGGTGTTTTTATGCGTTATCGTAATAAAAGGAAAAGTCATCTCAACCGATTTCTGATGACAGCACTGCCGGTTAAATTCTACGATTGAATGGAAAAACCACTTAGTGCTAAAACAGTTAAATGAAATGGGTAAGGTCAAGTATAAAGTCTTCTAATCATCAAATATAAAATAATTGAAAAATGTCTAAAAAGAAGTATTCTTGGGAACCGGACATTAAAAATAATAGTTATATGAAAAGTAAGAAAAGAAAATCTCTGGCGAAAACTAGTGAGCACGTTTTATGGTCTGAAGCAGATAACACTCTCTTTACGGATGTTAAATTGAATAATCTTCTAGAAAATGATCAGCCAAATAATAAGCCTATGAATAATGAAAATGCAAACGATAGTTTGTTTAATAGTATGTTAATACCTGCTTGTGACAATACATCAACCAATGAAACCGCAACTCCATTACCGCAAGTATTACGCAGCGATATTGATGGCAATGATACGTTGTTTACAGAAATTAATTTAAACGAATTGCTTGAGCAAAATGATGATAATAGACAAATGGAACCGATGGAATCATCGGTTGAAGATGTTTTGCAAAATACACAAAGATTTTTAAATGATGTAGCTTTCAAGGTTCCTAAACCAATAACCGATTTAAGAAAAGTTGCCAAAGAAGAGAATACATTTATTGCAAAATCCAATGTAAATACCTTTGTGCAGGGTACTCAGTATGAGACGCGAGAAGAAATACAAAATCGCACCATGACTGTTGAAGCGAATAAAATTCATAGTTCGATTAATCAACAGTTAGAAGGTTTGTCCGGTCTCAACTGGGAAACACAAATATTTGCTGAAGTCGCAGATGTTGTTCCTAGCAAAGGTAACTTTTACGGATTGCCTGAGAAAGTGAAGCAAATGATTTTCGAACATAAAGGCATTAAAAATCTATATGGTAAATCAATTGTGCTATGGGTAAACTGAATTACTTAACGTTTTGTTTTTTACAGAATGGCAAGATGAGTGCTTACATTTGTCTGCTGTTAGACAACGTAAAAATTTAATTTATGCTTTACCTACTAGCGGTGGGAAGACATTAGTTGCCGAAATTCTTATATTGCGTGAAGTAATTTGTCGAGAAAAAAATGTTTTGTTTATTTTACCATACGTATCAATCGTTCAGGAGAAGGTTTGTATCTAAAAAGGGAATTCGAAAATGATTTTATT
This sequence comes from Glossina brevipalpis, assembly GCA_000671755.1. Lineage (NCBI taxonomy): Eukaryota > Metazoa > Arthropoda > Insecta > Diptera > Glossinidae > Glossina > Glossina brevipalpis. The sequence continues at coordinate 1,333,909 of KK351012.1, forward strand.
AATTTTCTTTTTGCTTTATTAATGTAGGTCAGCTCAATGTCACCATTTGCTATTAATTTGGACTTTTTAGTTGAGGAATATACAGCTGGCAGAGGTAAATGTCCACCGATAGCTCGAAGAAAACGTAAAAGCATTTATATAGCTTCCATTGAGAAAGGATCCATATTATTTGACAGTTTAATTGAAGTTAAAAGAGCTAATGAAATTGGTTTAGTGGTTATAGATGAATTGCATTTGGTTGGTGAACGCGGCCGGGGAGCAACTCTGGAAATTTTATTAACAAAAATTATGTATTTGAATGGTAAGTAAGACAGAGTAGTTGTTAAAAATTGCAAATTACAAAAGGAATGTAAATACGCTTAAATACGAAACCTCGACGAAGTTTTAGGTTAAGTTGCAAAAAGTCGATGACAGCGTCAAATTTTATCGATACGTCATTTCAAAGAATTTCACTTTGATAACTATGAATTTTTCTAACCCTAGTTGGCTTGACGGTTGAATTGTACGTATTTTGAACTATCGAATATAGTAATGGATTCAATGCTCTTAAAAAAGCTTGTAAGAATTAAAATTTTGAATTGGTAAGAAAAAAAAAATGTTTTATTGCATTTGTATATAGTTTCCATTGTGTGAGAAAGGTTCCGTATTATTTGAGACTTTAATTGGATTTCAAACAACTAATGGAATTGGTTTAGTGATTACAGATGAATTGCATTTGGTTGGTGAATGTGATGTTTACAAATTAATGCTAGAAATGACATAAGGTGTATTTATTCTTGGGCAACGGGAACAATGAGATTGATTTGGCTTTGACTGTTGTTCTGGGGAAAACTTTGTATAGAAAAGAAGTCTTATTTTTTTTTTCATGATGACTACATTTAAAACTTTGTTTCCAGCATTAAAATTGTCTGTAAGTTTTCAGGTTCGCATCAATTCCAAACCTTAGTTACAATGTATTGACCCCGAGGCATTGTCCAAGAAATCATTTATAAGCAGAAAAAAACATTTAGGTGCTGTCAAATTGTTTTTTGATTAATCTTCCAATCACACAGCCTTCAAGTATACATGCATAAATAGATATGTACACGCAAATGCTATGGTATTTGATAAACCTATCCTAACTAACTTGTTGAAGATTTGCTTCAGTTAATAAAAAACTTCTTTTGAGGCAACTTAAAATATACATATAACCTTGAAATTTGAGTTGGGTGCTTGGTAGTTCGATCCATTAAGTAAATACAAAGGTCTTTAAATGGTGTATCAAAACTTTTTTTAATTGTTTTAACCAATTATTATTTATTTATTTTTTTTTTTTGTTTACTTTTTAGCCAATATACAAGTGGTTGGAATGAGTGCTACGATAGGTAATTTAAGTGAATTATCAAAATTCTTAAATGCTGACGTTTATACAAGAGGTTTTCGTCCTGTGGAACTTAAGGAATATATTAAATGCGGTCGTGACATATTGGAAATCAATTTGTCAGGAAAATCTGTGGAAGAAATTTTCATTTATAAACGTACGGTTAATTTTAATGTAAGTCTTGAAAACAAAAAAATTTCTCTTTTCTTTAAAATATTTTTCCTGACTTCAGTATAGCGATGCAGTGCTTCGTTCTGACCCAGATCATTTGGCCGGTTTAGTTACTGAATGTTGTCCGAAAAATAATTGTTTAATATTCTGTTCTTCACGTAAAAATTGCGAAAATGTTGCTGTATTATTAAGCCGAATCTTACCAAAGTGATTATTGTGAATTATTTTTATTACGTATATTTTCCTTTAAATTCTTTTTTTCATTAATTGTTTCGTAAAGATCAAAATTTTTAGATTATCATAAACGTGACAAAGATGATCTCATGGATGCTTTAAATAAAGTCTGTGGTATTCTAAGCCCAGTATTGGCTCGTACTATACCTTATGGTGTTGCTTATCATCACTCCGGCTTAACTATTGAAGAACGTAAATTTATAGAGACAGCATATCGTCTTGGAACATTGTGTGTAATTTGTTGTACCTCAACATTGGCAGCCGGTGTTAATTTGCCTGCAAAAAGGGTTATAATAAGAGCTCCTTATGTTGGTGCAGAATTTATGACTTTATGCAAATATAAACAAATGATAGGCCGAGCTGGACGTGCTGGTTTAGGTGAAGCCGGTGAAAGCATTTTGATCTGTTCCAGTCGTGACAATGTTCGCGTGGGTGAAATGTTATTCTCACCCATGGATAAGGCCTCTAGCTCATTGGATTATCAAGGACAAATCGGTATACAGGTAGGTTTTTTTTTAGTCTCTGGAAGGTATATTCTTTTTCCTTTTTTTCATTTATTCATTTCATTTTTTTTTTCATTTAAACATTTTGTTTTAAATTTAGTCTTTGGTTTTAAGTGCCATAGGCTTAGGTTTGGCTTCATCTCCTGGTGATTTATACCGTTTATTTGGACTTACATTATTAGCAGTACAATCTGCACAGTCACATATATCGGTGGATTCTATGGTCAGGGATATTTTAAAAAACATGTTTAAAAATAAAATTCTTAAGATGTCTGCTGGCCAATTTAATAAAGAAGGATCGCATATTGTGACGTCACAAGATATACAAAATAAAGTGGTGGTCAGCCAATTAAATGAAAAGAAATTGATTATAAGTAAAAAATCCCGTTTTGAGTTGACCACAATTGGCAAAGCCGCTTTTAAGGCCAACATAGATTACAATAAAGCCTATGCCATTTATCATGAGCTTAAAATTGCCCAAAAACATTTAGTACTGACAAACTATATTCATATTCTGTATTTAGTAATTGCTTTCAATTCAAATGCTAATGCAGATGACTTATTCCCGGCTGATGCTTCAATTTTTTTTCAAATTTATGAGCAATTGGATGATGTAACACAAATGATTTTTACACTTACGGGCTTTACCGAAGCTCATGCTGCCAAAATGGGCAAAACTATGTCTATCCAAGGGCCATTAGAAAAACAATCGAATCGTTTGTATAAAGTTTTAATATTAAACGATATCATAAATTTGATGCCACTGCCGACAATAGCTGCCAAATATAATATAGAACGTGGTCTTTTGCAAAGTCTAACCAATCAGGCTACAGCTGGCGCCAATGCTTTAGTACGACTTTGCGATGAGATGGAGGAGTTTTGGTGCTTTAATGCATTATTCGAACGAATTGCTAAAAAAATGGATAAATGCAGTACTGCAGAATTGGAACCCTTGTTAGAACTGCCTTCTGTTAAAGTTGTAAGTAAAAATACTCTCCGTTAAAGTAGAAAAATTAAATTTTATTTTTTAAATTGAAGTAAAAGTACTTACCTAACATTTGTAGCTTTGTTTAGGGAAAACTTCCTTTTTTTTTCATGCGTATATCTAATACATTGATTTATCAAAAATTTCTGAGATTTTAAACAGAACTAGGAATTAATCATTCTACTAATGGTTTCTAAATAATATTTAATTTTCTAGAATCGAGCTAAACAACTTTACACTGCCGGTTACAAAACGATTGAGGATGTAGCCAAAGTGCGTCCTATTGATTTGGTAAAAGGTATAGAACACATGCCTATGAAAATAGCAAAGGAAATTGTGTCAGCTGCAAAGGTAATTTTTCTAGGCTTTTTTTCTTAAATTTTTGTGCCCATCATGTCTGTAATAATCAGAAATACCTTTTAACGATCTCGGAAAGTGAATGCGTGATGGATTAACATATAAGATTTGTTAACTATACCGTATGTCCGTTCGAAATTCGCATATAACTATCGTTGTTGGTCTACTGGCAGAAAAAAGTTTGTAGAGTCAACACTTCTGGCTAATGCCAAGCAGGTTATGTTCAGGTTATGTGTTGCCTAATACGAAAAGAAAAATAAGAAAGAGGTTATTTAGCTACCTACCATTAAGCCTAATATAACAACGATCAATTCATTCATTCGATACGTCTGTGGTATTGTTTCGTATATCATATATTAGATTATATTTCGGTAAGATTTGGCAGCATTCGTTTACGCCATTCGGGGCGAATGTTTGAACCGACTTATAAGCTCACTTTCGAAGATAAGAGAATTGTGTTAAACTAAAAGATATAAAATATCAATTATATGATTTAGAAAAAAGAATAAAATCCGATCTGATTTTATAATATAATTGCGAGCTAAACCCCTTAGTCGAATTATTTGACGTGAGCAAAGATGTTCTTAACAAATGTGCGTTTCTGCAATCAATTTGCTAGAAACTTTTAGTACGCGCCAATATATTATAATAAGAACAATATATTATTTTATCATAATAATTCTGGGTTTGCCAATGGCTCGATGAGAACTGTGTTTACTGCTGAAAATATGCGTTTGTTTTTGGATTAGTTTAGTTTTTTAGCTATGATGGCCAGATTTTCCATCCGATGTTCACAACAGCACGTTTCCCATTTTAGAATTTTATTATATGGAATTATATTGTAGATCTTCATGGGTATAACGAACTCGGCCGAAAGCGCATTTATTGTTTTTACTTTATTCTTCATTAATGTAATTTTTTTAGATTATAATTATGAAAAAATTGGATCACCTTGAGGAAGAAACCGAAGCTCTTAAGGTTTGCCTCAAACCGGATAATTTAAATGATACGTGAACTATGTTCGCTAGCTAATCATCGCATATTATTTAAGTCATATTTTTAAAGAAACTTATCTTATATACATAAGGACACATATTAGAATTTTTTTTTTTTTTTGCTTCAGTTCCTTTAACTCTTTAAGAATTTTGCAAAAAACAACACAAGACTCTTTAATATCACCATATTTATTAACATTATCATTATCATTACTATGTACACGATTCTCTTAAAGACTCGAATATAGTTTTTTTTTTTTTAAAGATTTTTAACACATAATTACACTCTTTCAGTACTCTATAAAGTATTAATGCATTCAGCCTTGTTTAGAGTGATTAGCGGAATCGATTCAAATATTTTTCTTTGTCTGTACTTCAGAATCAAGATTACAGAACAAAAATTTTCAAGAGCAAATCTTGTCCAATGTTTTCTCGCTTTTACTAAGTTGTGTTTTAACGTTTGTAGGACTATTGGTTGTAGGGCTCTAAGGTGGATGTTAAATTTTTATCTGATAAATAGCTTTCGGCCATTACTTTGACTTGATGACAGATCTTGAGTTGCTAATATTTTATAATTGGTTGGATTACTGTTCGAGAAGCTTTGGTAGTAAGGATTTATAAAAAAAACCTTTTCATCTGCTTTGATAATAACTTTAGGACGTGCTGACTTTAAGCTAGATATGCAAAGCCTTTCCAACTAACTAACTCTCTGAGGATATTAATGGGGCGCGTAAAGATAAATGAATGAGAAAATTCCCATTTTGTGAAATTTTTGATACTACCATGAAAAGTGTATAATCTTCATTAGGGCGAGGATATAAAAATCGCTAAGATAATCAATAAGGATCGGCCTAAAAGATTTATTTTAATAGCTTCCTGATATAAGTTTTTAGGATAATTCTTTATTGATTTCATTCAATGTCACGTCTAAAGATGACATGGGCGGTGAGAGGTTATCGCATCCTTGTTAATATTTATATAACTGTGGTCACATGAAATATTTAATTTCCCATGATTTACAGATACATGGGTTCTAAAAGTAAAAATCGTTTGATTCTATAAAAAAGTTGATTACGTTTGGCGCGCTCAATTTCTTCATATTCGTTATTCAAACAGTTGAATATAAGTTTCGGAATAGTGCTTATTCCTTTTTTCGAAGTAAATTTGATGGATGAAATCGCGCCATCAAATTATGTTTCTCGCGCATAAAAGTTAATTTTCTTATTTGAACTTAAACTATACCGCTCAAGCACCTAAACCATATTACGATTAGTGATTAATCATTTAACGTTTCATTAATCTGAATAGTTGGACATACCTTGTTTATCAATGAACTCATCAGTGACGTTTACTTCAGAGTAGTTATTAAGTTCTCGCTGTCATGGAATTTTCTCATAGGATTGGTTAACGTTTCGTAGTAGTGGTGGTGTAAATGAACCTGCCAATTGTTATTGGCATTGGCAAAGTCTCATTACGAGAATGGGTTCATTTTGTTAAAAATATAAAGCAGCTTTTGATAAAAATTGGTATAGCTACACGAAATTTCATTACATAAGGGAGATTGTAGGCTTTATAACTCTCGACGTAATCAACTCCTCAGGCCAATTACTATTTCCGATACAAGCAAGTCTGAGATTATTGATAGGTGTCGAGGATATAAGTCCCGTACATCGTTTTATAATTTTATTTTTAAATATATGTCTCTTTTTTTTCCATATATTTCGGTAAGTTATATATGAGGTCGAATGATCAAACTCAATTTTCGAGGAGGCATCAGCCTCCTTCTAATACTTGGAAAGGTGCTGCATTTATTACATTTGAGTACACACGCTTTGTGGGACTCGATGAACCCGTTTTAATAATTCTATAGGCCGAGCTATATTTCTTTAAGAATTGCGGTATTTCTTGGTCAGTACCTTCTAGAATTTTTAGTAAGTCACCGATAATAGACGCATCATGTTGCGAATCAAAGAAACTGCTATTCTTGTTATTATTTCTTGCGTCCAATATGATGCATATATTTATCAATAGACGAGGGCATATCATAACTACTTGTTTAATATTTTGTTTGTCCGATTATGCGAAGCTTTTCTCAAAGGCAAAATCTGATGTGCTCTGCTACATTTCCGGAGGAAATGTGTGTGGATGTAACTCAGAATGTATGTGAAGTTGAAAGGTTCCAAAAAAGAAATAAACTAATAGAACTTTCACCAGAGGATTCGAATGACACTATCGTTTTTGTGGAAACTAAGCTAAGTGCTGACTTCCTGGTATTTTGATTATCTGAAATTGAATATCCAACTACTTCTATCCACGGGGACTGTTTGCAGCGTCAGAGCGAAATTGCGTTGACTGACTTTAAAGCAAGCAGAATGACGGTGTTAATTGCGACCTCACTCGATGCGCTTGGTCTTAATATACAAAATACTAAATTTGTTGTTATGATATTTCCTCATCTGTTGATGAATATGTGCATTGTAGTTGGGCACACGCACTGGTCGCGTGGGTAATAATAACGAGGCTAGCAGTTTCTTTGATTCGCAATATGTCGCGTCTAATACGGGCGATATCTCGTAAAAATTCCAGAAGTTAATGACCAAGAAATGTCGCAATTCTTAAAGAGATATGGCACTGCCCACAGAATTATTAAAACGGGTTCATCGAGTACCGTAAAGCGTGTGTCCTCAAATGTAATAAATGCTTGTTATGTTAGCTCCGTGTATTGATTCAATCTAATTAAAATTGGGTTAAGAAGGATTAGGAACTCAACTATGGATTTTAATGCTTAACATCAGAGCGTGTTTCAAAACTCTATCCCTTTAGTAAGGAGCTAGTTATGCAGTTAGTTAAGAAAACTTTTTCTGTTTTTTCACTTTTAACTAAATTTTTGTACATTTGTTAAAAAAACTAGTCGCGCTTGTATGTTTGAAACTGTAATAAATAAGTTATTAATAATAATAAAAATAATAATAATATTGTCCGCATTGCTTCATGTTATCCAAACCGTGTGTGTGTGTGTGTGTGTTCACCTTTTTCGATTAATAATCATCCTCTGTGCAAGGCTAAACAAGAAATAAAGTTTATGAATCATTTTCAATACCTAATTTGGGATTCTTTATTCTTACATTTTATACATAAACGTTTCTCTTAGAAACGGTTCGATGGATTTAGCACCGTACTTATTTATGGTTACTGGATGCTTTCGTGTTTCTCAACAAAAATTTTGCAATGTGATAAACTATTTTTATTTAGTAGAAAAGTAAACATAGAAGAAAGCAAAATAAAAAACGAAAATTGTTAACTCTACACGTAATCTTTATAATGTAAAAGAAATATATTATTTTTCTTCACATAGGCATATCATCTCCTACAAATTAAGTATTATTTAAGTATCGTTATTGTTATGGTTGTTTAAAATTTTCAAATAAAAATTAATTTTGCCTTTGTGATAATGTAGAACTAATAAACGAAACCATTAAAGTGCATGAAGTACGTACGCTACGCTGCTTCTGCCTACAATAAGACATTTTCTACATTTTTTTTCATGTTGAAATTAAAAATTGCATTCTGTTGTCGTAGAAAGGCTTGCTTTATGTAGAGTGAAGTGCAAAAATTGATCTCAATGGTCCAAATTATGTATAACTAATTTGTGTATTGAATTGTTGTCATAGATCAAGTTTCGCTATGAAATATTAAAAATTTAATCGTTTTGCCGTACAAATGATTGCTTTTTGTAGTAACGGTTATATGGAAGGGTGTTCTAAAAATAGGCTGATCGGAGCTAAATTTTGCATATTAATTTAGTAACAGAAGGTGCTGGTGCACTGTAAACTTTGGAAATTTTTTCCTTAACTAGCTTTCAAAATAAAACATTAAGCAATAAAGGCTGCAAGCGGCAGATTCTACATGAGTTGTCGTTTAATCGTGCCGTGCTATACAAACATTCAGATAAAAAATTCTTAGACGATATAGGCGCTGAAGTAGTGAGATTCCATCAAGAGAAATACTCAACGTAAAAAATAACTTAAAATGTCCATCTATATGCTATTAACAAATCAGCTTATGTAACCTAGGGAGAATCAATAAAATTTTTGGATTTCGGAATGAGGTTTAAATTTACTTTGATTTTCATCATCTTGAACATCTTCCCACTCATACTTGGAACAGATTTCCTGGCAAAGCACAACATACTAGTAGATAAACGAAAAAGCAGTTTGTGAGTGATACAACGAAGCCAAACAGGTGCTATACGATCACAATCGTTAAAGGTGATGTACAATTCATAATAGTTTACCATTTCATGATATTCACAAAGTATTTAAGAATAATAATAATAATAATTAATAATAATTAACGTCGCAACAAAAAGTAAAGCACCGCATTGTTACTAAAGCCCTACCGGAATTTTCAAAACCTAGACGACTTTTGCAAGAAAAATTCAGTGCCGCCAGAGAAAATTTTATTAGACATATGTCGTCGAGCCTTATGTAGCCCGTGGTCTAGTCTCGTGCATATGGTAAAATGGAAAAACGGCGAATGGAGAACGTGTGGGGATTATAGACCTCTGAAAGACATTATTGGACCATACCCACGATACCCACTATTCCATATGCAGAATTCCATTCATACACCTACAAGGCTACACGATATTTTCAACAATGCCGGACAAACGCGTTTTATGTTACCAATAAAATCCTTCTTCAATACCCGATATTTTAAAAACAGTTGGATATAATGAATTAACATGCCCAGCGAATGTCCGAAACCATCGAAAGCTTATGCGAACGATATTTCTGTGATTTCGTAGACACTATTGCGTATGCTATGATATAGTTTCTTTAGAACTGTGGGAGAAACATTTTAGACGCATCAGATAAAATAAAATGTAAACGAAAAAAAAAAAAAAATTAAAAATGAAATAAAAGAATCGAATTTCAACGTTTTTGTGAAAAAAACGAAATAATAATTGTAATCAATTTGTAAGAAATTGAATTTAATTGCTATGAATTAGCATAAATTCCATAGAAATGTAAGCAATAAAGAAGATGTAGTTTTTTTCAATTATGTTTTTAGATTGTTTATCAGGTGGGGGTAACAAAATCAAAGAGGTTAACGACAGACAATTGGCTGAAAATCTTCCAGAAGCTAATTAAAATAAAATTTCCTCACATGAAAGATTTAGCTAACGATCGCAAAGTGTGATGTTTATAATTTATGTAAAGAGTTCGTGACAAAAATTTTTCCCAAACGAAAGAAATAGTTCACATATAATCATCGAAAAAAGAAGCCGATGAAGGATGTTAATGCGCCCAGTGAAGGAAAAATGATATTTTTATTTTACAAATTTCATGTGATTAATATAAACTTAAAAGCAATTTAACGAGGCGAACAATAAGCAGCAGTAAGCATCTTTTTGCCTATTTGCGTAAATCATTTGAAGTGAATTGATCAAAAGTTGTAATTTCAACAAAGTTTCGAAGCTGCAAGACTTCCTGAAATGATTTAAAGTTACAACCATAGTTCTTCACAAATGGAATGAGCTAAGGACTTAACCTTTCAATTTACATTTATTTCATTTGTTTCATTTTCTAATTCAGGCTTGCTCAAATAAAAAATAAAAAAGTCGAAAAGAAAATTGAATGATAGCAGATTGTCCCTGAAAAAAATTACCAAGCAAATTATATAGCCGGCGAATTTTAAAGCAGCGACTAACGGCGAGAATGGTATGTATACGTTTTGTTTGACGCCTTAAATAAAGTTTTTGATGACAAATTGACGTCTACGGCGATTAAAGCAATGAGATACTACTCCTGGTTTTTCATTTATTTTGTAATTATTCTGTACATGATTAGAAGTTCTAGTATAATAGACTTCACAGACAAGGAACAGAAGTAAGTGTATACTACTAATTTTCAAAAATGTGCGAGAATATCGAAAACATAAACTGAAATTTTAACAGCAAACATTTCTTCTATGCTAACAGAAAATATTGCAAATGATCAGGAAAAAAAAAACGGGAAACGAAAGAGAAAAGAGCGAATAATGTATCACCAAGAACAAATAAAACGAACTCCATACAAATTAAGAGATTTAATTCAAATAATGGAAAAAAGAGAAGGTAGATCCTTTTCATGCGTTTTTTTCTTTAGAGAACTAGAAGAGTAATAATATAATGTTTTTTTTTCTTTCACTATTTTCAAGATTGTGTATTTTTTTTTTGTTTAAGTTTGCAGAGTTTAGTCAAGTTATTTATAAACAAACTAACAAACATATGTTCTCTATTTTACAGCTTTTTCTATATAAACGCAACTCTAAAAGAGATTTTTGTGGTAACTTTTCTTGATTTATATTCAAACACTAATGCAAATTTGCTTGTTCATCGCAATAGCCATTATTTTATTATTGCCAGATTTGACATGGATAGACAGCGAATTTCATTCCTGATATGCATACAAAATGCTAAAATTAGCTATAGAAATCAATCTGATAGCATACGTAAATAGAATTCGTTTAGGGTGAAAGAGTTTGGTATTCATGTTTTTCATTTTCTATCCAGATTTGAGAGATGCGTATGTGCATTGTTGATCTACGTCACTTCTTTAATCTACTTAATCTTGTCCGCCATGTTTATTTTTTCATTTTGTTTGTGTTTAAAGTGCAATCGGAAAAACTGAGATAGAGAGTTGGACTTTTAGCGGATGGTTGCGAATTAAATTTAAAAGTGATTATGATCCTATCACAATGAGCAAAAACTTGACCTTAGTATTCACAGCAGCTATTGGTCCGAAAATTGATATATATATATATTTACGAAGAGTATTATATATTGGGCGAAAATGTGCACATCATCCTCTATTTAAAAATGAATTCATAATGGAAAAGAAACTGTATTTACAGCTTACAGGATATAGGTACTGACTTATACATATATTTTTCTCATTAATTGTATCAAAACATGTATTTTCCTATGGCCTATGCAGGTCGCTTCCAATTGATAAATTAAATATTTTGTATCATATATTCAAGTACTCGCCTTCAGAAAACTGTAACTTTCGAACATGTTAAGCTCAAAATACATCTCTGCATTGAATATTAAAATTTGTCTAATTTTTTTATGTTCGCGTCTCCATTGCAAAACTGAAGCGTAGTGTCCATACATCAGTTTACTATACCCAACACTGAAGGTGAAGGGTATATTCATTTTGTCATTTTGTGTGCAATGCCCAGAAAGAAACTTCAGAGACCCCAAAAAGTATATATATATAACCACGTCCGTCTGTCCAACTGTATAATATCTATGGTACTCATTCTCTTGGCCGCAAAAATGAAGATATCTGCTCCAAATTCTTAGGAACATTGGGAGCTCTTGGACCAAATGGGTCAAAGAACACGCGCACAGTGCAGTGTGGACTGAGAACACTTCTGTTTTCGAAAGTAAAAAAAACTGTCTTTCGCTTATTACTCATAAACCATAGCAAGATAGATTTATAAAAATGTCCACAAATATTGCTACTCCATAGTTTTTGCGTAAAAATAGAAAGGATTCACCACGTCCATTCTATATAATAGAACATTGAAATATAATTATTTTGTGAAATCGTTTGTACATTAAGGAAGATGCTTCAGAAACAATATAAAGTTTGTATAGTCTTGATCAGTATGAAATCGGGAATCCACATAGCATATCCGTCTGTCTACCTTTTTATCTTTGTAATGCTTGTGCTAATCATTCTCCTGGCCGCTTCAAATTTGGCAGAAACATTGGAAAGTTTTTTTTCACATACGTTGCTATGGAAAATGGGCAGTCGATGACAGGCCAAGCCTACATTACATGAATTGTCAGAAAAAGGACACGCCTGTTTTCTGGCTGTTTTGCTCAGTGTTCATAGATTGCAAAATAAAGGTTTCCACGGTATTCTACAAAAATAGAAAGAATGTATAATAAGTTCAGCCAACAGCCAAACATACTTTTCTTGCTTGGTTTTTAATTCTCTTGAGACGCATTTCAAATGTATATCTGATAATTTGAGATTTAATTACTAAAATAATAATAACTACGATGAAGTGAAACGTTTTGTTTTTGAAATATCTATGCAAGTTTATTCATGACCTTATATATTGCAGCAAGCATTTAAATTTATGTAATTCATCAATATTGTAATTATAAGATATTTGAAAGTTTGAACTGTAAAAATCATGTAATAGCGCAAGTTCACGAAGTGATGATGGCGATTACTAAGCGATCTTAACATAAAACGTTGGAAATAATTTTTAAATGTAAAAGTGATAAAAATCCAAGTTTCAGATTTTTTATCAATTGCAATGTATGCACCACTCACCCACACACACACACTACCTGATAGAAATATTCGTACTTCTAGTCTCTTATCCGAACTGTATTTTATATATTATGAAGGAATACTAAGATATTAAGGTATAAATATAGGATACACAGAATACAAGTTTTTATAAGGATTATTAATATATTACGCTTACAATTGATACAAAGTTTTCGGAGTTCCCATGATTTTTGCCAACATTTCATATGTTAAAGAGACATGGATGTAGAAAAGGTTACAGAGGGAGAGAGTGGACGTGCGTGCTGAGTTCCGAGACACTATTATATCTAATCGGAGCGGAACTACTTTCGATGTTTACGATAATACAAATTTGTAAGTGTAGTTTTTTTTAATTAAAGGATTAATAGCAGAGAATTTCAAGTCGCCGGCATTTCTATTAAGCGAAATTTTATACGAAACATTTATATTTTGCTATTGTAAATAAAAATTGGAGCTTATGCCACACATTATATTTCGCTTAATGAAGTGCATTATAACATATCAACAACCCTCTACATGGTTTTCCGCTTTTAATTAATTCTGATGATTTTTGCCCGTTGATGATAATGAATTTATGAATACTTGTATTTGTTTCCATGCAACAAGTAATCATGTTGCAGATTGGTTTTTTTATGTTATTTTGTTATCAGTTCAAGCAGTTTATTCCTTGCAAACTGAAGTGTCCATAGGACTAGCTGGTTGAGCAAAAGTGCCAGTTGCGTTAGAGCCTGAATTGGTTGGCGTAAATGCCGAATGACCAGTAGCACTGGAATTGGACGTATTATTTAAATTAAAGTGCAAAGGGTTAGATGAAGTGTGGTGAGTGGAAGCATTTGCGTTATTTCCCAACAATGTGCCCGAATTAAATGATGGTAAACGTTCGCTGCCCAAATTGTTGAGAAAACCAGTTGATGGCCCAGTGACGCCTGAGGAACCTGAAAATAAGCCACCGACAACGGTGGGGCCGGCCGCACCTGTAGAGCCGGGCGACATAGTGGAGGTTGAATTGTTTACACCCAACATTGGTGTTGGCAGTGCTGGCTTTATGAAACGTTCGCTTGCACGACGATTCTGCAAAGAAAAAAAAATTGGCCACATGTTGCTTAGCATACTTTATAGGGATTGCATTAGAAGAAAACTTACAATCATTTGTCCACAAGCATAGCAGCGATTTTGCTGAGAAGTGCCGGGACTTAATGGGCGACTGTTTGATGGACTATGCGAAACCGGACTGCTTATAGTACGTTGGCGATGTGCATTGACACCAGGAGCCCCCAAGGGAGCACCACTGGATAATAAATTCTCATTATAAAAACGTTCTTCATCCATTTCTAATGACGATTCCGATTCTGACAGATGGCGACACAAGGCCTCGCGCCTCTCTACTTCTTGCTTTAATTTGCGTTGCAAACGTGCATTTTCTTCACGAATGGATTTTTCTTCTTGAGCGAATTGCTGTAGTTTCTTTGTTGTTTCTTTCTCGGCTGCGGCAAGATTAGCACGCAAACGTATTACTTCGGAACGAAGAGTTTGAATATGAGCACTGAGATTTGAGGCAGTGTCACCATTAGCATTGGTGATGTCACGAGGTGTTGTTGGATCGGAAACAGGCTGATCCAACTTGATTTGCAAGAGTCGCTTCTCAGTCTCCAATTTATCCATGCGTTTCCATAACTTATTAACCAATGCCTCTTGCTCTTGCTCTAAAGTATTTTCAAGCTCAACCATCTCACGACGCAGTTGGTCTAAATTGGTTTGTTTATTGTCAGTTTCTGCTTGAAGCTTTTCAATTTTACGCATCAACTTATTAACCAAACATTCCTGCTCTTGTTCAAGAGTTTGTTCTAATTTACATTTTTCTTGACGCAACTAACGTGAGATATAAAAACAAGAAAACTAAAATATTAGAAAAATACTCTTAAATCTTAACTATTATTTTCTACCTGATCTAATTTTCTAGATAAATCATTGGTCAGACACTCTTCTTCTCGTTCATAGTGATGAGCTAAAGTCTCTTTTTCTTTTTTCAAGGCTTGAATTTTTTTCAACAAAGTATTTGAAATATATTCTTCCTCCTGTTCAGCTTTCGCTTGCTAGAAGTAGAAGCGATATGATTTTTATAAAGATATGTAACCTATACATAATAAAAATGCCTTACAATAATTACGGAAGCTTGCTTGAGCGTACGATTCTCCTCCTGTACCACTTTACATTTTATTTTCATAGTATCCAGCTCAGCTTTGAGGACTCTATGAATGAGCAGCATATCTTAGATAATATTTTATCAGCCCAAAATAACTATAAAGAACTTACTTATTTTGTTGAGTTAATGATTCGATGCGTTTCTGCAATTGCTCTCGAGAAACTGGACTAGGCGGCAACATAGTTCCACCATCCAATGAGCTTTCTGATTCACATGGGCTTTCCATCGCTGCAAAAAATCTAAAAGATTTGTAATGAAATTCAGATTTTTTTCAGCATATATTAACGGGTACTCTTCTTTGTTTATAGAAAAAAAAAATAAAAAATACGTCTTCGACCTTTTCTGCACTTTACGTTCTAATTACAAAACAACAAAGTTCAAGAAGTCGCCCATTTTTCACGGCCCGCAGGTATCTTAATATCATAATTGTCTGCATGCATTATCAAATTCTTATGACTGCTATACATATACGAAAAATAATTCATATTACATACATATTTACCTGAATTAATAAAAAATCGCGTTCTTATGATTTAATTAAATCTTTTTCACATCGACTGCTGTTCTTTTCGTCGTTTTTCTTTTTGTTTAACTCTATACGGTAATCGTTTTCTTGGTCTTCGTCACCACTTTTGTTGATGTCTTTGTTTGTCAATTTATTAAGGATTAATTTTTCCCTATACAAAGTCCGAGTATTATCTTCCCTTTGCTAATTTTGTAGTTATTTTTTTCACAGAAATTGAATCAAAACCCACTAAATATAAACTTTCCCATATTTTCCCTAATTCTCGCAAAGACTTTCTTCAACTTCGGAAAAAAAGAGAAATTAATTAGATTCTAGAGTAGGTAAGAGTTACCGTTCTTCTTCAGGGATGTCGTAAGCCTAGATTGGGATTGTGAAGAATGTTGCTGGGAATCATAATATACGTCGAAATATAAATGTGTGTCAAGAAGAAGAAAAAAATTTATAGAGAAGTAACTGAAGTATAATGTATTACGTACATTTTCAAATTTTGTCTGTGAATTTGGGCCACAAAAATATATAAACCATATTTCAGCTTTTAATCGCATTTTTCGCTACTTTGGTAAGCAGACGAATAGTCTAACTGATAAAAAGGGTTAAATCGATCGAAAATTTTTGAGGACGATAAAATTGATATATATTCCTTTTTTAATCATAAGCATTGTAATAGGCATATGACAGTACGAACGTTAAGGAAGTGATGATAAAAGTTTTAATCACTTGGATGCAGAGAGTAAAAAGGACATTTGGATGAAGAGGGTAAAAAAGACACATAAAAGGATAATTACAAAAATAAAAATTTACCATTTAATTTTAGCATTTAAGTTCAAAGAACGAAATGAATGCGTACTTATAATTTTTATAACGTAACTAGTTTCTTCACCTCTGGTTAAAATGCTCAAGAGGCCAAAAATTGTGGTTGGAAGTTCAAGCTTGACATATATGTTTTTAGTTGAGCAGCTTCCGATCAAATTTGGGATGGGTTATTGCGTTATATTTTCAGACGTATTTAAAAGTCCAATTCACCAACTTACATGTTCAGAAGTAACAGAATACTTAAAAAATTTCTACATATAAGTTTGTGGTCAAGGATACCTAATATTTGCCTCAAATCGAATACAAACTTCTTACTTCTTTATAATATAGAACTTTGTATAAATTAAGATAAAAGAACTAAAAGGATGCACAGATTGTAGTTACGTGAGAACGAAAATCAATTTAGTTGCAATAGAAAAAAATTATTAAGACTGAAAAAATATGTGTGAACCTTTTGGTACTTAGTTCCATTCGCCATGCTATCTTTACTCATATATATATCATGAAGAAGTATCATACACATTTTAATGCAAATAATGGTCATTTGCATATGTTATTATCAATGCAAAAGTTTTGGAAACGAATAATGAAAAATGTAATAAAGCAGCAATAAAGTAAAGCAAAGTAAATCCAAATGAGCTATGATTATTAAGAAATATAAAATATTGAATTGTGTATTAAAAATATCATATAACGAATAACAAATAATAAAGTAAATCAATTGAATATATAAGAACGACACCGTTTAATATCAAGGAAAATCGCTTCAGTCCTTATAGCAGTCGGGTATATTTTAGCATAGACTCTGTCGACTCTTTATTATATATATATATTTTTTTCTACAATTTTTTTTTTTTTATTTAACAGTAAATAGTTTTATATGTAGCAATACTTCCCTTAGTGACTGATAAAAATCGATTACTTTTAAAATATATAAACTTTTTATTTGAAAACATTTACATCACTAAGCATCGCCTTTTCTGACATTTGCCAGAAAAAAAATGACATAATTCCAATATTATTCATAGAACACTACCGATATCAATTTTTTCTGCAGTACCCGAATTAAAAATTGAGAAGTTTTTCACCAAGAAAGATTGAAATTAACAAAAAAAATAATTGCAAATAATGGGAAAACATAAAACAAACAAATTCGTTTATAGATTACACATCAGAGTGCAAACAAATTGAAGAGTTCGGCTAAAAACATGATTTGAAAAAATGTGTTATTGGCAAAGGCGGTGGTGGTGTCACAATAACGAACCAAAATAAAGAAAAAAAGTCGAACGAACAGATACGAAGAGAGTTTAAAGAATTTTGCATTTATTAAAAAGCAAAAAAAAAAAAAAAAAAAAGAAAAACATTGCAAAAACCAATGAAATTGAAAAAAGGAAAATAAAAGATTTTTCAAGTAAAAGTTGAATCACAGGTATGTGCTGTATTGCTGCTACCAACACACAAATATATTAGATTTAATGCTTATTTGTTTAGCCGTTTGGAGTTGATACTTCGTGAGTATAAATGAGCAATGGCATTAACACTGCAAATATAGCGTAAAAATAATAAATGATCATTTTGATATTTGCAGGAAACTTCATAAAATCTTTGATTTTATTGGATTTGAAAAAACTGTTACAGAAGGAACTAATTTTAGATTAATCAGATCGGCGGGCTCAGTCATCCTCCGCTTAAAACAAGAATAAAAACAAAAGTGATTAACAAGAATCCAATCGACCAGAAAACTTATTGCAACTGCAATCTCTTATCACATCAATTCAAATTTAACACAGTTATAGGTAAGTGAGCATTAACTAACTTTAGACATGCATACGTATATGGTGCATAATTTATGTATGTATCGATATGAGTGTGCAGTGTAACTATTTTTGTAAGCCGGACCAAGAGAAATTTGTTAAAAGAGAAACTTTTTACCGGTTTCGTTAAACAAATTGTGAGTCAAACAATGTAATGCTAACTAAATTAGGAAAGAACGGGCTATTATTTGTTTTGCTTTTTTTAAAAGTCTGTATTATTAGAACTGAAGCAAAGCATTCGTAACGACATTATATGTCGTAGCCCTACAGCATAAAACCATTTATGGCACAAATGAATCAAATGTATCAAATTTGAAAAAGAATTGTATCTTTTACATAGAGTCATGGAGTGTATAAAATGGTTCGTGTATTTTACTTCCGTATATACTATTTCTACATTTCTAAAAATGTGTTTTTTTTTGACTGGGATTAGAAATAATCATTTTTGGTTCTTATCGTATGTTTTTTGAAATGAGTCTGAATCATTAATATATTCATTTCGTATTCAATAAAAGAACATTTTAAATTAAAAAAAGTAAACTATTAATTGTAAATCAGAAATGCTAAATTGTAAAGTAGATGTCATGAATTGTGCAATTTACGATGTCTGATTTACCCTTTTCTAGATCTCCTCAAATTATGTCTTAGAAGGACTTTAAAGTTTGCTTTTTAGTAAGATGGCTTCTTTTAAACTGCAAATGTAGAGTTCAAAGCAATGGGAAAAAATTTCAATGAAATAAACACGATTGTAACGTGAAGTCTGTGATTAACGTTACTGGCTTGGCAAATTTTGAATTGTTTTAACACATTTGATAATATAAGCTTATATTTACTAAAATAGGCCTTTTTATAAACTTGTCATTAATATTAATAATGTATGTTTTACAGGTATTAAAACACTTAAACATTTTTTCCAGGTTAAAAACAAGAAGACTTCGTACCTCTTGGAAAGCATACTGTTTTTTTCCTTTGATGCACCTTTGCAGATCAAAACTTTGCGCACCATAAGAATTTTTAAAAGTTTTCGATAAATTGATTTTTAAATAAACAGCGCTATTTCAAATTTCTTTTTTTTTGTGCAATATATTGTTTGAAAATTGTGCATAAAATCGACACGCGCAATTTTTTTCAAAAAAATCCCGCTCTCTAGAGAATTTAAAGTTGTAGTTAAAGTGTCAAAGCAATCGAATAGAAATAGGAGCTAACGATACGGTCAGCTGGAGAAACATGGCCTGAAGGAAGCCATGGCCTATTGCCAGACAAGATATGAAGTCTCTTCTTATAGTTTTCACTATTTAAAATTTATCTATGCCCGAAAGCTGGCAAGAGTTCTCTCTATTAGGATTTGCAATATAAGCGCTGGCAAATATATTTTGGATAGTATAATAATAAATAAATATATGAACATTGGGTAGTTTCTTGTTAATCATAACTGTGCCACTGGTCTGATCGAGATGTTTTTCACATCATATTCTTGACAAGCTTCAAATTTCTGAAATTTAAAAATTTTAATTTTATGTATCGATATTCAAGACCGAGAAAATTCTAATAAATAAAAGATGACTGATCGGTTAGATCGAATCAATAGGAAAATTAGTTGAGAATTGGAATAAGAATTGAAGTTTTTTGTAAGCTTGAAAAGAGTGTTTTTAGTTCGATTTGCAATATTTAAATTTTGAAACTCTCGAGATTGATTTCTAATAATCGCACTTCCTGGTTTGTATTTTAATAAAGTTTCTGCTGGTGATAGTAATTTTATTATTAAAGTAGACGAACAGACAAAGCTAAAAGAACTCTATATTTCATGATGAATAAGGAAATACACGCACGTGAGCTTTACAATTTCTTTTTTGGAATATATATATATATATAAATGAATGTATATTTCTGTGAATAATAATTGAATCGTGACCAAGTCCACAAATGCATAGTAAAGTAGTTACTGCATTAATAAATAAAAAATACAAAACTGAATTGAATTCATACAATTAAATTTATATTTCTTGTGCTTCCTTTAGCAGATAGTTTAAGTTATTCGAATTATGTTTTATTTTTGCTTCTAGAATTAACACTATTAGACTTATACGGAAATGGCGTACCGTAAGCCAGGCGATTTGGATGGATATATTCAGTTGATGCCAAAAGCAGACATGCGCGTTAAGGCACAATTAGCTGAAGATTTAGTTACATTCCTTAGTGATGACACCAATTCAATTGTGTGCACCGATATGGGTCTACTGGTTGACGGACTAATGCCATGGTTGACCGGTAGCCACTTTAAAATTGCACAAAAATCCCTGGAAGCATTTACAGAGCTTGTTAAACGCCTTGGGCCTGATTTCAATGCGTACACCGCAGCAGTCTTGCCTCAGGTAATCGATCGTTTGGGTGATAGTAAAGATACTGTTCGCGAAAAAGCACAGTTACTATTGCAAACTTTAATGGAACATAAAGTGCTAACGCCCCAGGTTTTGCTAGACAAATTAGCAGCGAGTTGTTTTAAACATAAAAATGCAAAAGTACGCGAAGAATTTCTGCAAACCATTGTGAACACTCTCAATGAGTATGGAACAAGTCAACTTAGCGTACGTAATTACATTCAGTCAATATGTGTTTTACTTGGAGATCCTACAGTATCGGTTCGTGATTATGCAGTTCAAACACTTGTTGAGATTTATAAACATGTGGGTGATCGTTTGAGACCTGACATGAGACGTATGGAAGACTTGCCGGCATCCAAATTAGCTCTACTTGAACAAAAATTTGATCAAGTCAAATGTGAAGGACTCTTACTTAAATCAGCTACACAGGCGAATAACAATAGCGGCCACGATGAAGCGGATAACGTTGGTTTTCGAGAGAGGCCAACAAAAATTGTTAAACGGACTGTATCGGCAACAACACGAAACAAAAATATTTCCTCGGATACCACTACCGATGCTGGAGCTGTGACTATGGACATTTTCGAAGCCTCCTTTGAATTAGTGCCGCAACTGGCCATATTCCATCCAAGAGATATGGATGATGTTTACAGAAATATTTTGGCAACAATGAGTGATAAAAATGCAGACTGGGAAAAGCGCATTGACGCGTTAAAGAAAATTCGGTCGTTGTTAATATTAAATATTCAGTCCCATCCTCAATTCTTTAGCACTCATCTAAAAGAGCTTTCTATATCATTTTTGGACATTCTGAAGGAGGAATTGCGTTCACAAGTAATTCGTGAAGCTTGCATAACTATTGCGTTTATGTCGAAAACTTTACATCAAAAACTTGATAAATTCTGTGAATACATTCTCGAGCAGCTTATACTGCTCATTCAAAATTCTGCGAAAGTGATTGCTTCTGCTTCGACAATTGCCTTGAAGTATATTATTAAATATACGCACGCTCCCAAGATCATTAAAATTATCACTGATACTTTACAAAACTCGAAGTCAAAGGACATTCGTGCAACGCTTTGTGAAATATTATGTTTGTTATGTGAGGAGTGGCCGACAAAACCTTTAGAGCGGAGCGCTTGTCTATTACGGGATACACTAAAAAAATCTATTGGTGATGCAGATAGTGAAGCACGGCGACATTCACGACGCGCTTATTGGGTTTTTCGGCGACATTTTCCGGATCTTGGCGATCAAATTTACGGCACACTTGATATAGCAGCGCAACGTGCTCTTGAAAGGGAGCGCGACAGTGGGGGCAATTCCGACGAACGTCGCGCAAACGTCCCTGCATCGCGTGTAACCCGGTTACCTGGAGCTCTTCAAAAGTCTACACCTGGAATGCGCAGTGTATCGGCAGTAGATACAGCAGCAGCTCAGCGTGCTAAAGCTCGTGCACAGTATGCATTTCTCGCACGAAAGAAGGTCACAAATAGTCCAACTTTAAACACTTGCAGTAACAACACTAATGTCGGATCTCTGCCCCGTTCACGACTCGGAATTTCTCAACAGAGCTCTACACAGCCATCATCTACAAGTACTGGAGCTTTTCAAAGAAATCGTGGTCGAGCAGGTGTTTCTCAGTCGCAGCCGGGATCACGATCTACATCTCCAAGTTCAAAGCTACGGGAACAGCATAGTATTGGATATTATCGGCCGACTGGTACCATACCTAAAAAGGCCTCTGGTATTCCAAGATCTTTAGCCAATTCTCGAGAGACGAGTCCGACCAGAAGCGGCAGTGTAATAATGAAAAGAAGTCTGTATACGACAGGAAGCTCACGTCGTACTCCAGAACGCAATCAACCAACACGTCAACCTGCTGCCGCTCGCATTTTGCAGCAAAGTCGAGAGGCTGAAACCGCTTTATTAGCTGATGCGTTATCACCAGAAGGAAACGGAGGTATAGAGTATTCTTCAATGGCCGATTATACACGGGATAGAGGCGGTAGCGCTTATCCCAGTAGTTCTCGTAGTGGGAGAAAACTTCTTTCACGTGAGGAGTCGGATGATTCTGAAGCTTCATCCGTTTGCTCGGAGAGATCATTTGATTCTTCTTACACTCGAGCCAATAATTCAAACTACTCTTTATCTGGTTCGCGTAATCGCCTTGATTGGAGTTGGTCGCGTCCACCATTTGAAGATATAGAAACTATTATTCAGTACTGTGCCTCAACCCATTGGTCAGAACGAAAAGATGGTCTCATTAGTTTAACCCAATACCTCGCTGATGGAAAAGTCTTAACTCCGCAACAACTCCAATGTGTTTTAGACACGTTCCGTAAAATGTTTATGGACACGCACACCAAAGTATATTCGCTGTTCCTTGAGACGGTAACTGAATTGATATTAGTTCATGCCAACGACTTACATGATTGGTTGTTCATATTACTCACCAGACTTTTCAATAAGCTGGGCACAGAATTATTAAACTCTATGCACGGAAAGATTTGGAAGACGTTACAAGTAGTACATGAGTATTTTCCATCAGACCTTCAAATGAAAGATGTCTTCCGTATTTTGTCGGATTCGGCCCAAACACCTTGTACTAAGACTCGAATAGCAATTTTCAAATTTTTGACAAGCTTGGCAAACACATACTGTAAAATCACAGATTTTCCAGGCGCTGAAGATGGAACCATTTTGCCAATGGTAGAAAAGGCCGTACTAAAAATTGTTCAGTTAGCAGGTGACCAAAAAAGCTTAGAATTACGTAATCAAGCACGACAATGCCTGATAGCTTTGTACAATCTTAACACACCTCAAATGACGAAAGTACTTTCATCTCTCCCCAAAAATTATCAAGATTCAGCAAAAATATGCATACAATCACATCTCCGCCGAAGCAGCACATCGGGTACGAATTCGCCTTCTTCCTCGCCTCTATCCAATTCCAGTCCAAAATCACTTCAAAGTCCCAATATAACCGGGCCATTTACTTCATTGCAACCACAGTTTACTAGTCCACGTTCCCGCCAGTCTTCAGCTAATGACAACGAACTGATACTCGGTTATTCTGAAGTTGATGTGCAGCAAAATATACAGAAGACAACTGAAGAGATACGCAATTGTTTCGGGAGTATCGAAAACCAATATAATTCGCTTTCCAATAATACAAACGGTGTCAATTATAATGGTCACTTAAATGAAGGTGTAGATTCTTGTGCTTCTTCTAATTCAAAAACGCAGTCTGCTACTACAACCGAATCCAATACTCCTGAAAGCACTACAATGCGTTTAGATGGTAATTTACTGGAGCAGCATCACAAAATGATAGCCAGTACGGTAGTAACGAGTTTATGTCAAGCAAATTCACTTCCTTCGACTGCTGTGAATCATAAATTTGCCGAAAATGGGGAGATGATTTTAAAAGGCAATATTCCCGAAAGTGATGTTATTAAAACCGCATTAGCACTAACGCCAGAAATGCCTGTACCCCAAGTACAAGCGGCTTTGAACAATCTTTGTGTTTGCATAAAGTGTGGCAACTGTGAACTGCCCAATAAACATTTTCGCGCTATAATGAAAATGTTACTTAATATGCTCGATGCAAGCTCCAATGATGTAGTGATTGAGGCTTTGATTGTTCTCTCTAAAATCCTGCGTAGATCACAAATGAAACCTAATTGGATTAACTTTGTGGAGCTCATATTACTTAAAATAATCAACTGCTATTCAAAAAGCAAGGAAACGATGCGCGAATTAGATATACTCATTCCTCGTATTGCTCCAGCTCTCCCTTTAAATGTGACAATTAAGATTGTTAATCCTGTAATTGCAACGGGTCCTTATCCAGTGAATCTGTGTGCCTTAAAGCTTCTCACAGAATTGGCGGACCGCAATGGTTCCGAGCTAACCGAAAACGAATTAGATGTCGTATTTCCGCATTTGGCGCGTCTTGCCGATGACTATCAATCCATGGTTCGGAAGGCAGCCGTCTTTTGCATTGTGAAGTTGTATATTGTTATGGGCGAAGAAAAGGTCAAACCAAAGCTAACAATGTTGACTCCAAGCAAAGTTCGCCTTTTAAATGTCTACATTGAAAAGCAGCGGGGTACCTCTACCGGCGGAGGTAGTTCAACTAAGAATTCGTCAACATCTTCGTCATGATTAACAAACGCTCCCAACACCAATTCTGAATATTGATAAATATGTGTTTGCTGTGTGGGTCATGCATATGCGTAGCGTTTTTGTCTATTTCTTGTTACTCAAATCCATTGGCTTAGTCAAATATGCTGTTTTCTGTGTAATAAATCTAATATCATAATGATAATGTCGCCAAATTAAAAAATTAAATGTATTTGTGTTCGTGTAATATCCTCTTCACTACCTGAACTTTTCAGTTTCAGTTTCAGTTCCGCAAATACGTCCACATTTGTCTGTGAAATTCAGGTTCAATATACAATTCAATCAATAACTGGGTCTGACTATAAAATTTGCTTTAATATTCTTTTCTTTTTTTTTTTTATATACATTACGATTTAATCCCATAGTTATTTAATATTGACTTAACGTGTTGTCTAAATTTTGCCTTGTATTTCCTTAAATATATGAATATTACTTTTAATTTAATTGTAATTTAAAATTTAATTTTTCTTCTTTAATATTTGTTTTATTATTTAACCAATTACAATTAATAACGTATAAATTTAAGTATAAAATTTGTTCTTATTACTTCTGTTTTGCCTCTCCAATTAGATGCGAGAATTTTTTTTGGCAATTTTATCTCTTGTTAACTTGGAGAAATTCTGAATATTTATAAATTTAGATAGAAGCACACATATACATTTGCAACTAAAACCTAAAACAATTTGTTTAACTTTATTATTAACCATTTCATTTTCTCATTGATTATAAAAACTTCTTCTTTTTTTTTTTTAACAAACACACATTAGAATTAAGTTAAATCTAAATAAAACAACATGAAAAAATCCACTAAGAAACGGCACAAACAATCCATTACACTAAGAGAGTAAGAGTAGGAAATTTAAAAGATGTCCAATGAAATGATAGTCCGAGCTTAGAAAAATACGTAAATGAATTCCAACTATTATTATTATTATTATTATTAGTCTCCAATATACTGGTATTCTTCTGTCTTTCGTACGCAAAATAACCATTAGAATTGAAAATAATGTGCAAATAGTTCCATAGTTCGGTTTTGTAGCAATATATCCGGGTTTACGACAGGCTATCATTTTGATTTTTCTGAAATAGTTTTCTAGAAAAATTGTATCGCCGTTTTTACATAATGTAATATATTGAAATTTGTTTCCCGACTTTTTGAAATCAAGTTATTGATGATGGCCTTTTCAAATGAACTAAGTTAATTATGAGAAACCGAAAAAGGATATAAATTGTAAATCTTTGTCTCGATGTCGGCCATTTTCATAAATGCTAACCGCAACAGTCAGCCCAAATAAATGCGAATCTCATGGTGACTAAACCTGTGCTAGCTTATAGCGTTTGCATGTGATACTTCTATTTGAGAAAATTTTTATATCGTTTTTCTTTGCTTCTGGCTATAAAATGTTGAATTTTCCGTTTGCTTTTTTTTGATAACTCACATTTATGATTCATAGAATGCTACTTAAATTGATTCTTCCTGCTTTCCTATATCAGTTTCTTTTAGGCATTTTAAAGATGCAGAAATGTAGTAAGAAATATTAAGAAAGTTAACAAATTTTTCATCAGAAAAAAATTTTATATTTATTTAATATTTCTACGCAAAATAAATTCTTTTTTTTAATTTTTAACCAAGGAAATTTTAAACATTTATTAGTAGTAATAGTAATAATAATTTCGACGTGTAGAAAACTTCATAAAGCCACTATTGAGAACATGTTCTGCTATTTCTCTAATCGTTGCAAGTATTATATGATTGATTCGTTGTATAGAAATCAATAATAAGACAGAAATAATCTCTATCGTAAAAGGGCAATGCAAATCTATGAGTTTTTATTTGTGCTGGTAATTGAATAAATTTTCTAAAATCGTGGGAAGAAAACTAGCAGACAATATCACGTCGTATTTATAAATTTTGGTAATAAACAAATGTAAAATGTTCAGAAGGAATGAAATAATATATATATATATATAGAGTATATCAGAGAAAAGCTCGGGAAAACTGCTTCAAAATGAAAATCATTGTCTTAATGATTATTACAAATGTAAAACCTGACTTAAAAATTGAGATTGTATTTTAATAACGAGGAATAAATCATTTTTCAAATATTTCATTAAGACATCATCAGTAACAACAGATCAGTCCAAATTGGTAGTATTGGTTTCATTGTTTGGTGGCTCTTCGGTTTCTACATTTTTTGGCTCTAGCTTCTTTTCATCGATATCTTCATTTGGAAGACACACATTGTCGGCAGCATTCGGCACCCAAAGGCCGGAATCCACACAACGTTTCATGTGATATGTGGCAACATCGACATCCATTGAAGCAATCGTCGTTTGCAGCATCTCAGTATCACGTGTCTCAAAGCACTTTTTTAACTCCTATAATAAGTATTTTGTAAAAAAAAACAGGCCAATTACTAAATTTTTAAATTTACTTACATCGGGTAATTCATCGAATACTTCGACTGGATCAAGGCCGCCAGGACCTAAGCGTGATTTTCTTTCCGCTTCAGATTCGGCCATGGCTTCATCGATTTTTTCTTCAGCTCTCTTTTTAATACGTTCTTTGAAAGCCTCAATTTCACTTTCGAATTGATGTCGATATTCAGGCATGCAGTTCTGTATTTTAGAAAAGAAAGAGCCCACGCATGCTCGAGGATCGACATCCAACTGTTTCCCTAGTTCGAGAATGTACTGCATGCAAATGCATTGATGAGCCACGTGTGCCATCAAGTCGTGCTTCTCCTCCATTTCCAAATTGATCGACCAAATTACTAAATAATTGGAAGTATCATCGCATACAAGATCAGGATGATCCTGCAGGAAACGCTTGGAATCCTCATATTTACGCAGCATTCCGTAATCTTTGCATAACTTCTCATTCTCCTTAACGAATCGCTTCAGCTTTTCCTCACGTTCTTCCTCCGTTAAACTTTCATCATTTTTACGTGCCGGCTGCTTATTAAACATGGTTTTCTCAAAGCCTGGTTTACTAATGGTGTCCACATTCCAAGGAGTTTTCTTTTCTTTTTTGACTAACTCTTCCTCCCGACGGTCTAGATCTTTACCTTCTTTCTCTATTTTGCCAAGTTCAGTTTGAAGTTCATCTTCTTTCCCATTTTCATTCTTAAGGCGCTCTTTAACATCCATTAGTTTAGCCTGATAAGACTGTTTTGCTTTCTTCAGTTCATCTTTCTCCTGTTCCAACTCAGCCATGCGTTCCAAGCGGGCCTGATGACGCCACCTAAACAATGAGGGCGTGTCGATATTTGGGTGTGTGTCGTCCTCGTCATCGGAGATCTACAATCATATCAAACACACATTTCCTGAAAATGACTATTGCCACATTAAGTTCACTCACCTCAATGTTTGTCCACTTGCTATAATCTACCATTTTATCTGTAACGTTATATGATTTCGACAATTTATTTAATTTTCAGCAGTACAATACAATTTTTCATAATTGTTTTGTGGAACAGAATATTAAAATTTTATTGACACAATGTAATATGCCAGAATATTCTTTGACATACAGTGCTGCCAGTTAATACGAAGGAAAATGGTACAATGATGATTATCATTATGACATGATTGCCAAATATTTACATGAAAGATTCAAAATTTGGAAAATGCCGTTTGTAACGATAATTGAATTTTACGTGTACGTGTACTGACTTGCTAGAGGCGCTTCTTAAGAGTTTAGCCAATGTTGCGACCTTTTGCGAATTTAAACATATGAAAAGCAATGTAAACGAACACAATGAATGCGCGGCATCTGTATAGTTATTAGCAACGCGTTTTTCTATTCTTTGGAAAGCACCTGCAACTCTATGCTTTTTCGTCTTGTTTTGCACTTTATTTAATTATTTTTTTCCAATTCTTTTGCATTATTGTCCTATGGAAGACACGAATTTTTATTTTGCGAGAAAGTAATATATAAATAAATATATATTTATTTCTCTTTTCTGTTTATTCTACACAAAAAACGTATTTCACAGCTGATGTACATACATAATGTAAAAATGAAAAAATTCTTTAAACGAGGTTAAGTGCTATAACATAGACAAACCAAACCCAGGTAAAAAGAAATAAAATTAATTAAATTGTTCATACGAAACGATTCTCCGGATTTATAACCATATTTTTACATTGTGACCGTCTTATTGGCGTAAAAGTATGGGGTCGCGTTTACTAGCCACCATTTTTGTCACTTTGTATCAAGTTTGTAATTTCGCAGTAAAATTCACAATAACTTTTGAATATAAATGTTGTGCTAAAACGAGGGATCATTATGTAAATTGTAGACTGTCACTTTCTACGTTAAAATACAACTCTGATAGAGATTGTGGTGATAAAAAAAGAAAAATTACTACCGCAATCTCTTACGAAGTTGTACTTTAACGTAGACGTAGTAACAGTCTCCAAGTTATATAATGACCCCCCTCGTAATTGTTAATTTACGAAAATCGCAAATTTATTTTTATATGCGATTTATTAATATTTATTAATATGCGATTTATTATTCTTAATACGTTTGATAACAATAGCTAAAATGCGAAATTATTATTTAATAGAAACGAATCAGAAAAGAAATCCTAAAGATGGAGTTACTAAACAAAATTAAAAAAACATGACAACAGCTTTGCTACTCCCTACAACGAAGAAGAAAGAAGGACAAATGAGGGACCGATACACTTGCTTTACTTGCATTGCGAGAGGGCGGGAGAGCGTTATATCAGATAGAATTAAATAACAAGAGAGATCAAAATTTATATAAAAAAATAGAACAGCGTTTTGTTAGGGACCTTTAGTGCTTTTGTTATCAATAACAATCGTTAATTAATTAGCTATTAATTAGCAACCATTTAATTGCTTGCTCTTTCACTCTCATTATTTGCATGATCAAAAACTCTGTTCGAGTTTTCTTGATATTACGCTGCTTCGTATCAAGCGTTTGCAAAACAAAAGTACAAACAATTCAATGGATTTAATTGAGTATATGGTATTGTATACATATCAGTGATTGTATAAGAAAAAAAGAAAATTCGAAGAAAAAATAAAAGATGTATTCTGTTCTTCTTTCATGGTTTACATCAAAACTTATTGAAGATTTTTAAAGTCTACGTTCGCCAAATTCTTTAATTTTTGGTTGGCACCTACTCGGGCGCCAATTAAGGAGGGACGTTATCTGTTTAAAAAAAAAAATAAAGGTTTCGCCCCCCAAGAGTCCATCTTTTTAATATAAAACACTGAAATGTTTTTTTTTATTATGGTTTATTATGGCAATTCTTAGTACAGGTAGCTTTCACTGCTGGAATGAAGATGACATAATAATAAAATCTAAATCAATAAATAAAATAAATAAAGATATATATATATATATATATATATATATATATATTATATATATAATAAAACTCAAATCAAATCAATCTTTAACATTGACTTAATTCTAATATAAAGTATGCTTAGGCTATCGAAATAAAATATGCTTATGGTGATTACAAAATACCGTCTGGAAGAAATGCTTAATTGCTTCTCTGTGTTGATTTGATTAACTAGTTATGCGACCAAAAGGTGTTAACTTGTATATTTATTTACATATATATTATAACATTAGTGGTGTGGAAACGATAAGGAATTCAAAGCAAGGTATAAGCGCCGGGACGAGAAAACTAATGTTCCAGGAATGTGAGCAGACGCTATGATAGCAAAATATAGCTTACTAATCTGGAGCACGACGGAGCACATCTCTGCTGTTGCCCACTCAAGTACGAGCAATCAGTAACCAGCTAAGATGATTAAAGCGAACGTTTTTACGCATGGATCATAATTTTTTTTTTTTTTTTTTAAAGAAAGCGGTTTCTATACAATCTTCTTAGTATAGTAGTTTAGTAAGTTTATCTTAACAATTATTTCAGAACGTTAACGACGTATTTCAAGTGCATTCGAATTGTATTTTTACGAAATGCAATGTGATAATAGTGTGCAAAATATTCTTGTTTGCAGCAGGTAATTTATTTAGATTTTCATATTATATTTCAAAGTTGCTTATAATTATTATTACTGTAGTAATATTGAAAGAAAAACAAAACGAATAAACGAAATGTAAACTTAATGAATAAAACAACCTTTAGCATAATTTAATGCGTTATAGCCAACGTAATTTTAATAGAAAAAATTTAGACTATCAGTTTGTTATTAATGTTAAAATGAAAGACAGTTTCGTTGTAAATTTTGATAAATCTGATTTTTTTTTTTGAATAAAAATTCAAAAGCAACTTCAATAAAGAGTAAAATAAAAAGTAATTGCGAGGGTGTAGCCGACGATGGAGATTATGACGACCTAGAAGAGGGAAATATGACTGGTTGTGCTTTTATTAACGGGGTATACGTACTTTGATATAAGTACGTGTATGTAATATTGTTTCGCAAAAAAAAAGGCCAAAAAATATCTTGAACATTTTAATTTTTAATTTTAGACTTTCAATTCTTCAAATAATCTTCAAGCATATCTCACAATGTGACGAACGCGTAGATTTGGCAAACCTGGTATGAATATTTGTAATAATTTTTCGTGTTCGCTTATACAATGATGCGCTTATGTATGTCTACAGGATAGGATAGCGGTCACAATTATCATATAATGCATAGCAGAACATAATTCGATAAACTCTTCGCCTTTTCAGCAATATGAAGACCCGTCAAGTCTAACGAAACAGATTGCGAAAATTCGTGTAAGGAATGTTTTGAATATAGCGCTTGCTACTTTGAGCTTTCCTGTTGTATGGAATATATATCCTGCAGGTTTTAACGTGCACTAAAATGATACATTCTCATGTTTATATGGTATTTAATATAATACAAATGAAATCACAATTTCGCTAAATTTTTTGTGTCTTCTCTCTTGCATATATGATTGAAATCTATCAATAAAATTAAGAAAAAAGAGAGGGAGAATAAAAATTTTTTTTGCCAATGTTTTTTCATTTAAGTAAATATCAAGAAATTTAAGTCTCTTCACCGTTCATTTCATCAATAGTGAAAAGAAATAACTACGTTGCGGGAAGACTGTACTGATGTCAAATTTACGATAAACTTTTTTAGAAAGTCACATTTCCTTAAGGTTGAAGTATATTTCTGCGTATGGAAGAATTTCTATGTTATTTAGGTCCATTGAAATTATGCTTTCTTTTTATAAGTTTCTATTTAACTGGCATTTCATGGACTCTTCTAATCGATATTTCGGCAGTCCTGCATATCCGATGACGCTGATATTTTGCATAATGTGTTAAAGTCAAATTTTCAGTGTATTCAAAATGGCGGACGCCTCAAGATATGTCAGAAGGAAAGCTGCGGATCGATATTTCGGGGCACTTTTGACTATCTGCTTGTGATGAAGTTTGGGCATCAACTTTTCTAATAAAGATGACATCGTTTTTATAGCAGGTTAGGTTTATTTAGCAAAGGAAAAGCTATAACTTTTTGTTCCGATTTTTCTAGATTACTTACTTTAAAAGATTAATATTAAAACAGGTAAAAATATTATAGTAGGCCAAGCTCGGCTATTAAGTACACTACATCACTTCGCCTATGTACAATTCTTCACTTACTGCCGTAGGAAAAGAGGAAAAATTGTAAACATTAGGTGCTTGCAAAAGTTTTTATCAGTAACTTCTACAGGTGAAAGTGTTAAAGTAATGGGAAGTACCAATGTAAATAAGGGCCGAATTCGATAATTTTGACCTTCCTCTACCTATACAACAATTTCCCATTTAGTTTTATTGAATTATTCAGCGTACACAGCCGCTAATCATGGAACGATGAAAATTGAATTTTCTACATTCATTGTCGACATTCATTTTCAACATTCATTATTTGAAGAAACCTGCTGTCCAAGCCCGTAAAAAACTTTATAAGCCTATGGTGATGTTGCTCTGTCATATCCTAATTGTAGCTTTTAGTTTCGATAGTTTAAAAGTGATGATTTCGATGTCAAGGATAAAGAACTGCCTGGAGGACCAAAAAATTTCGAAAACGACGGAATCTCAGCACAAACTCTCAGAGAGCATCCGAATAGACATTGATGAATTAATTGTTTCTAGACGTTTATATGCGATTAGAAAAGCCCAAGAGGATGGAAAATGTTTTCCATACGAATTGAATGTAGATGTCATTCCGGCCGCATTTTGGAAAAGTGATCAGTGATGAACATTGTTGTAGCTCGAATGGGAAGTTCTGCCATACTCAGCCTACTCACCAGACATACTGCCTTTTGGTTACCATTTGCTTACATCGACGCAGCATTCGGTTCGTGGATAGCTCGAAAACATCATGAGTTCTTCCGACACCGAATCGCCATGTTGCGAGACAGATTGGAAAAAAATATAGAAAATGATAGAAAATATTTTGATTAATATATATTTTACTAATTTTTCTCAATAAATGACTTTTTCAAGAGAAAAAATGATAACAATTTTGGCAAGCACCTATTACATTACTGTGTTTTTCAAAAAATAGGTTCACGTGATTCGAATTTGTTACAGTTAAATTACCATTAAGAACTCGATTTTATCATAAGATAATAAAAATTGGTCATACACTTGCTTACTTACTTACTTACTTTTCATGCGACCACTTATATCAGTTTAATTTTTACGTCAAATTCCCATTACGAACAAAGTTTCATCATGAAATATTAAAGCTCAGATCCTTTTGTCATATAAAGGCTTACTTTACATGAGAACCTTTTTGTGAGAAGGGGTCCAAAAAATAGTCCTACGTGCTTCAAGTTCGATACGATTGTTATCGTAATATAGTAAACAGACTTTTCCACCATATAAGGATTTGATTTTCGCAAGAAAGCTTACATGGGAGATGGTTCACCAAATGTGATCCCATCCGATTCGAATTTTTCACATTTATTTTGTATACTTTGTGGAGTATCCGAAGTTTTCTTCTGGGAGTTACAAACAAAATGACAAAATGAAATATACCCCTCACTTTCGGTGGTGGGTATAAAAATATAGGACGACAACGTTTTTATAGTTTTTATAGATTTTCAAACAATACATAATGTTGGTTTTCAGATATGTCAGGCGTTTTATTATTACATGTATATATATAAAATATGATGTTTTTGTTTAAGGGTGTGCACTTAAAAATGTGGGAAGTAAAAAAGGATTGTCTCAAATTACGTGTGAAACAGCAAGAGCGGGGAAAGTAAGTAACTTTGTAGAAGATGCCAATCGACGACCTATAACAGATATCGATTTAAAAGCTGTTGGAAACATTTGTTCGAGTTTTTCAAAATTAGGAGGAGAAAATTGTGAGGATGGCTTAAGTGATATGAAGAATAAACAGTTAGCTGCCGGGAAGGTATACAAAATTTCATTCAAGGCAAGAAACAAAGCTTTCTTTTGTGTATCTGTAATAATAGTCTTCCAAAATTTACATTTCTTCTAAATGGAGATAAAAATATTTGTTAGTTTACTTCATCCAATTTGAAATTTTTTTTTTTTGATTTTTTACTCCTTATCCATTGATTCATTAGCAATTTATTACATGATCGACAACGAGCAACTAAATTATGTTCATTTTGTTGGTATCAAAACAAAAATAAGTTATGGACTGATTTTGCAGTTTTTAAAAATTTTCAATTTTCAATTTTTTTGTTTTTTTGTATTTGATATTTTTCATATATGTTTGGAAAAATAGTTTTTCTTAAAAAAGTTAAGACTTGTTAAAATCTTTTTTTTAAGTTTTCTTACAATAATATCGGAGTTGTATACGTATTGTGGTTGTTATTATGCTGGCTTTTGCAAGAAGTACCAGGTACACTTTACATTAAATTTAAAATTATCCTCAAAGTTAAAAAACTAAGTTCAAGCCTTTAAACTACACGCCAAATGTAACAACAATTGTATCATTTCAGGATACATTTTCCATTATTCTTCCGTCTGTCTTTGCCGAGTTTTGGGCTTTTCAATAAAACAACAGAAAATAAAACCTACGCCATTTGTGGTCATTACTAAGATCAATAAGAAACATTTAAGCATTTGTTGTGCATTTTTAGAAGAAGATATTTGGTTTACTATTGCAAGAACTCTATGAAATCAAATCAAATTTGTAATGCACAATAATGGATTACAAAGTTTTAGCGTTTGCACGTTAAATGTTGAATATTAACACCTCTAGAAGTCAACAAAGGAAAACCTTATAAATAATTTCCTTTCTATTTAATTATGTAAAAGCTTAAATTTATTATGAAACCAGATATTGTACGGTGGTATATTTAAGTGCAAACATTCAAAAATGAAGGTAATATTATTATTATTATAGAAGGAAGGCAAGTAAATTCTATCGTAAATATAGAAACTCATTGATTGAATGAATGAGTTGTTCTATTAAAGCTCGGATTAATTAGCTACGAAGTTCGCTAAAAATGCTCGAAATAGTTTGAGAACCCTTGAAACCTGAAACCCTTCTCCAAATGATCAAAATAATATAACACTTAACTTTGTCGATTTTGAATCACATAATTAAATTTTTTTGGAAATATCTCTTTACCGAAAACAATGTATAATTTTTAATGAATTATATCAGGGAAAATAATGAAGAATTGTATGAGGCGAGTGGTGTGTTGGGTTTTTTTAAAAAAAAGTTTCCTTTTGTTTTTTATTTTTCATGATTTCATTTCACTATCCCTTAGAATTTCCTAATAAAAGAAATTATGGGCAGACTTCAATGTAATTTTATAGAATTAGATTAGAGAATAATGAATTTTATATAAAAGCGGTGAAGATTTTAGATTTAGATTTTGTAAATTTTTCTATTTTATTTATAGATATGAACTACTGTGCATATAAAAAACATGAAAAAGTTATTTAGTGCTTTGGTTATCCGAATGAGATTCAGTAGGGCTTAGTATTCTAAATGGTCTTGTTTAAATTGAAAAAGTATTTCTGTGAGAGTTTTGAAAAAATCCAAGAATGCTAAATAATTATAATCGCAAAAAAAAGCACGATACAGTTTTCTTAAATGTGAAACCTGCAGTAAATGGGATTGGTGTTCGAAAGTATTCGAATGGAATATTAGATCGAATAGACAGCGGCTTTGGGGTAAACTATGATAATGAGAAACGTGCTAGTCGACATTCAGTGGCGACCATTGATTCCGTGAATCAGCAATTTATACCTGTGAGTGTTTTATAAGCGTCCTTTGACGGAAAAACTTAATAACACGAGTTGATTGTGAAAAACCTATAAATTTTTAAAAAAATTTTTATAAAAATTATGTTTACTTAAGGGATAAATTTGAATAATATATTTTTACGATTTATATTTATTTATCAAGCAAGTACCTAAAAGATGAGCCATTTTGTCATTCTGGCTACTTCGGAGTGAGTGATTTTCTCGAACTAACTAGTTTTCGTCTAGTAGTAGTAGGAAGTTTTTAAGAAATAATATGGTCATGTTTCACAACTAATATACTTATAGTGTTAATAAAGGTATCATTGAAGACGCACTGTCGGTCCTTAAAAGATAAGAAAACGTTACTCGTGTCTAGTTTCCAATGCTAGCTAGTTTCGTTTTCTCCCTTGAAAACTTAATGTTATCGATTAGGTAGAATAAAAACTGGACTTATAATAAATATATAAATAAATAATAATATATAAATAAATAAATATATAAATAAATAATAATATAAATAAATAATAATAAATAAATAATTTAGAAAAAGCAACACAAGTGTGATAAGGCCGAGCATTAAATACTTTATATTACGTCATTTAATCGTCCAGCCTAAGAAGGCGTAGTTCAAGTTTAGCAAAATTAATTTTCTAACATAAAAAAATTCTTTTTTTTTTTATAGAATTTGATTTTATTATTCAATATAGTTGCCTTCAAGGGCGGTACAACGATTATAGCGGTCATACAAGTTTTCGATACAATTTTGATAGTACGATTTGTCTTCAGCCTCATAGCAGGCTTCAGTCCACTCGGCTGACTGTCGATTGGACTCCGATGTTAAATGATGGAGCCATGTTTCGTCCATTGTCATATATCGACGCAAACTTACGGGTTTATTACTATTGAACAGTTCCAAACTCCGTTTAGAATCATCAATTCGTCGTTTTTTGTTTGGCCGATAGTGAGCTCGCGTGGCACTCACTTTGAAAAGGGCTTTCGCATATTCAAATATTCATTCACGATATGGCCAACACATTCTTTTGATATCTTTAGGGTCTCAGCTATCTCAATCAACTTCACTTTGTGGTTATTCGAAATTATTTTGTGGACTTTTTTAATGTTTTCGTCGGTAACGGCCTCTTTGGGGCTCTCACGAGAAGCTGGTCTTTACACGAAAACAAGGGGTAGGTTTTGGTTTATTTTTTACAAGAGTAAATGGCGAATTGTAATAGGCGTAAGGGGAGTATAGGCGGAGTAGTGTAGGTTGTTTAATGGTCGACCTTGCTCGACTACATTATTTTTACTTATTTTTAGATTACTTTATATAGAATTTTGTTAATGACACTTCCATCATTTTCAATATAATGATTATTTTTACCAGCCATGTGTTCTACTGCGTAGTCAGCCACATCTTCGGAAATATACAACTCTTCCAATATGTCTCAAGTTTTCGATATTGCAATTAATAAAACCCGATTACCTCTGATACTCATGCATCTGCAATATTATTTCTTGTATTAGTGCTTCTGCTTTTTCATAACATGGGAAGTGTATGATTACAATTTCTCGACAAGGCGTCTAATAGTTTGCTTATTGAAATATTGCTTACTAAATAAGAACCACTCAAATTATTAAAAATTCCCCTACAAAGCTAAGACATTTAAAGTAGACGCCTGCTATATATTGTAGGATAGTGTAGAGTGATTATTTTTGTAATATCGGCAGTCACAATATCAAAAAAAAAAAAGGATTTAATCGGAATTAATTTTCACTGACTTAATAATTTCCATTTTACATATGGTGTAGGTTATACTTGAAAGTAATATATATCTGTTTTTTAAGAATATATTTTTTAGAAATTTGGCGCCAGTGAAATGGTTTTTAAGTGCTATCGGAGTTTTGCCAATGACACGTCTTGGACCGGGCAATGCGAAATTTATGTTTGGTTCATTGGCATTCGCTTATTCGATTTTAACTTTTACCTTGCTAACGGTAAATAATCTGAAAGTTCGCATTGATTTTACTCAATTTTGATTACTTGGGTTTGTTTTTTTTTTTGTAACGTTATGCTGTAGTTGTACGTAGTCTATGTGGCAAATAATCGAATACGCATAGTAACTTCTTTGAGCGGACCCTTTGAGGAGGCTGTAATTGCCTATTTATTTCTAGTGAATATTTTACCTATATTTCTTATTCCAATTCTATGGTGGGAAACTCGGAAAATTTGCATTCTGTTGAATGATTGGGATGATTTTGAGGTTCGTTAATATAATATTATAAAGCACTATACCATATCATAAATGATGTAATTGTCATATTTATTTTTAGGTACTCTATTATCAAATATCGGGTCACAGTGTACCGTTGCATTTACGACGTACAGCGGTGACGATAACAGTAGCTTTACCTTTGCTTTCGATTATCTCGGTAATAATAACACATGTTACTATGGCCGATTTTCAGCTATCCCAGGTTTGTAAAGCTTTTCACAGTGGTTATAGATTGTATTTTCTATCGGCTATTCACTGAGAATCATTAAATCATGTTAAAGTTTAAAACTAAGCTAAGAACACGCAAGATTGAGCGCACATTTATTCGTAAATCTGGTCGCATTCATTCTACGTCATAAATATTTCAAATCATATTTGCATACAATTATATATAACTTTTCGATAAGTGTGGACGAACTGACTATTGAATTTAATAAGAGAATTTTCGTGAAAAAAAATGTTAAGAAGGATTTTAAGGCTTTAAATAACATTTTGCGATCATTGTTTCAGAGAAGGAAGAAATGATCAGTATTTTGATAATTATGGACGAGTTCATGAACCGATTTAGTTGATTTGATCAGGTTGACAAAAATGATAAGAAAACAAGTAAGAAAATTATATTCGGGTGTGCCGAATATTTTACACCACCACCACCCACCATCTTAAGAAAAGGTGACCAGGTAAATTTTAACAATGAATTGAAAGATTAATATGAAATTAGTTGCGATGTGTCCATAAACAAGTGAGAAAATTATATTCGGGTGTGCTGTGAGTCTTTTATACCCACCACCTCTATCTTAAAATTGTTATAGAATACTGTGGAAATTGTTATTGTGTAGTCTATGAGCAGTGAGCAAAACATCCAGAAAACAGAGGTGTTTATCTTCATTATCAATGTAGTTGAAAGAACTTTTAATGTTTTTGCCAAATTTCATCCACATATCTTAATTTTTGTGACTGGGTTGTCTCCGACATTACACTTAAAAGAAAACAAACAAATCGATAGACAAACGGACAAATACGTCTAGTTGGATTCCGAATTTAATACTGATCGAGAATGTATACATTTTATGGGGTTTCTGAAGCTCCCTTTTCTATACCCACCACCGAAGGTGAAGGGTATAATTGATATTTCATTTGGTTTGTAACTACTAAAAGGTAACTTCGGAGACCCCATAAAGTCTATAATCGGAGGAATACGAAGGCCACACTTCTTCGATGCGGTTAGATTTTTCGTGTGGGTTGATTAATGAAGTAGGTCTTGGGTTAAAAGAAACCTTAGGATGGGTTTCTTAAAGAGATATAAAACTATGATTGAAATCCTTTATAACAATCTGCAGTTCATTGAATTGAATCAATTCTGTGTGGAATTCACATTTTATTTAAAACTGGGAGAACGTTGTGGCCAGAAATATACGTATTTGCACGGTTTAATCACATTAGTTTTTGATCGTGGATCAGTCGTCTGGGCAGATTTAAGTACCTTACTTAAGCTGATCCGTAAGTTATTATGCGTGTTCTGTACATCTGCGCAAATTTAATGTGCTCTGCATCACAAGTGATGTAAGGAATAAAAATTTGTTAGCTTTTGTCATTTTATACCAATTTTAGGTGCACAGCCGACGTTGTATCAGGGTGGCATCTTCATTAACCGCCAGTCTCTTCTTTATCCATAGTATATAGTTAGTTGTAAATTTATTTGTCTTTGTTTGGTATGGGACAAAACAAGTGTACTTTTATTGGTATACTTTTATGCTATTATTTATTATTATGAGAAAAAAAAAAGAATGAATGGATTTACAGGTTATTCCGTACTGTATCCTGGACAACTTAACTGCTATGCTGGGTGCCTGGTGGTATCTCATATGTGAAGCTTTGAGTAGAACTGCAAATATTTTGGCCGAGCGATTTCAGAAGGTACCTCCTCTTCATAATTGGAAATGATTTTAGATTAGAGTTCAAGATGATTATGTCATTTTAAACAGGCCTTACGTCACATAGGTCCAGCCGCAATGGTGGCTGACTATCGGGCACTTTGGCTGCGACTAAGCAAACTGACTCGAGATACTGGAACAGCTACCTGCTATACATTCACTTTTCTAAATCTATATCTCTTTTTTATTATCACTTTGTCGATTTATGGATTGATGTCTCAACTATCGGAGGGTTTTGGCGTTAAAGATATTGGTCTAGCAATAACTGCGGTTTGGAATGTTTGTCTGTTATTTTTCATTTGTGATCAGGCCCATTATGCCTCATTCAACGTACGTACAAACTTTCAAAAAAAGTTGCTTATGGTTGAATTAAACTGGATGAATTCAGATGCCCAAACCGAGATTAATATGTTTTTGCGTGCAACTGAAATGAATCCCTCAAATATCAATTGTGGTGGATTTTTTAATGTAAACCGAAATCTCTTTAAGGGGGTAAGTATAACTTAACTTTTTTTAAACCGCAGAAATAATTATTCGATTATTGTTGACTTTTATTATACAGTTATTGACTACTATGGTAACGTATTTAGTCGTTTTGTTGCAATTTCAAATTAGTATTCCAACGGAAATACGCAATACTATTTCTAACGTGACGCTTTACGATGATGACTACGATGGTGACCAGTCAATCAGTGCTGCCGTAACCACAACAACTACAATTGTTCCTATGAAAGGACGCAGGGGTTGAATATTATCTTATTTTGTTGTTATTCATTTAAAAACAAATAAAAAAAAAAAAACATTAAATGAAATTGTTGAGTCAGTAGTTCTCTACGTGGAAGTTTTTGTTAGAATTATTTTTAAATGTTTGTATTAATTGCAAGCAAAATAGTATACTTTATAAGTTTTTTTAAAAATGTTTGCGTAGTGCTAACGCCAGAAAAATTCATCTTTTGTGCTTTTGGAGACGGGAAAGGTATCTGATATTCTTATAAACAATTGACACGATCGAAGATTAAAAGTTTCGTTGCTTACTACGCTGTAGCAAGATGCTTTAAATATTCTAAAGTTAAAATATCTGGGTAAAGGTCCGGAAATATATAATATCGAAGAGTGAAAATAATCCGAATAAATAATATTAATTAATTATGATAAAAGAGTTTGTTACATATTTTTCTTTATTGAAAACTACTCTGAAAATATAACTGAAGTATCATTTATTGATTAGTAGGTTTTAATATTTGTTACGTTTGAAAAATTACGGTTAATGCCGAAACAATATGGTATACGTACACATGGCCAATACCGGTATCCATTAATGTTATCGAGACAGCAATACGCGAGGACATTAATAAGTTCCATCCGGCGATTCGGTTAGAATATGTTTATAACCATTACTACCCAAATACATATTCTCACGTCGGAAATGGAACGGTATCTGAAAATTGGAATGAAAAAAGATTTAAAAATTGAACATTCTTATCCATACTCGTTGAAGCCCATAAAACACATTATTATAAAGTTGTGGCTGATATTATATCATTAGGATGTACGAATTTAAGTGATTTATTATCTATACACGATAATATACATTTATACTTACAGAACCTGGTGGTGGACACGGTATAGCTACAGTTGCTATTTCTCGCAGTTTGTTCATGGTACGTAAGCTTTGATAAAAGCAATGAACAACGTACCACATCATTGAATCGAATAATAAGAGTGAAGCACAAATTGTAACTGAAAAGCAAAACAAATATTTCAGATCTGAATTTTCTACGAATTTTTCTAAAGTCATATCGTCATTTCGACCATATCATTTCCTAACTTATTCGAACAATTATATTAGAGAATGTTAAACGATTTAGACGATTTTCTTAAGATAACACATTTTGCAGCTTTTGTTGCAAAGTAATAAATTACGGATTCCGAATTTGACACTGTTCCAAAATATATATATATACCCTATGAGGTTTCTGAAAAGACTCTTTCTTAATGTTACAAAAGCGTTTTCATAAATAAATTAATATCCAATACTCTATTATATCGAATGGAAGTGGTGGATCCCTTCCATTTTTACACCGATACTACTAAAGGAAAGCTAGCTCAATAAATGTGGAAATTTTTATAAATCTGCTTCGTATGATTTATAACTAATAAGTAAAAAACCCATCACCGACGGATTTGGACATATTAATTTTATCAAGTGAGGTCGGATCAACATCAAATTTAAAGTCGATTTAAGCATGTTCGTCTGGCCCTCGGTGTAATGTCTGTGGTAAACATTCTCCTGGCCAAAAAAATGAAGATAATAGCTTCAAATTTGACAGAAACATTGTAAGTTCTTGGTTGGTGTTGAGAATGGGCCAAATCGATCCACGAGCACGTCGGAGCGGTCACTAAAAATCTTACACCACTTCGCCTAATACAATTTATCGTTTATCTTCAACTTTATCTTCACTACAATTTATAACATCTATCTAGGTAAAAACATACTTTTAATGGTGGCCTTTGTAAGGAATAGAGCACAAAATGTGATTTGATGTGGCCTAAATTAACTAAAACTAATTTTCTTATCAAAGATATTCTTCACTTATTGTCGTCATAAAAGTATGTTAAAGTAGCCTGATACAATAGCGTTTGTCCTTGGGTTAAACATACCAGGGTATCAATTTTAGTGAAAATATCTTAAACATTTCTGGACTGAGCAGAAAAATACATGGACAACTATCAAACATCAGGTGGATGAACAGACGAGCTTAAATTGATTCAGAAAATAATTTTGAATTAATCGATATAATAAAAGTCAGATCTATCGTAAGTCCTTCTGGGTGCTATGCGCATTTGTACTTGTCGTATTGGCCCTTAAGAAAGAAGAAAATTTATTTCAAATATATCTAAATGCATTAAGTATTTCATTAAGTATTTATAAAAAGAAGTTTTGGTTTCTCGTTTGGATGGTTAGCTATCTAAGATTTGTTTCTAGCCAGCACATTCGAAGCTTGAATTTGAAGAAACTGATATTAGTCGGAATGAGATTTCGAAAATAAAGAAGAAAAATGAATATATAAAAGTAAAAAGAATTGAGACTCACAATAACATATTCTACCGCCAATTATTTGAACAAATTTCTCACTCCGTAGCCAGATAATGAGAACAACAGCTGTTACAATGAAAATTAATTCAACAATCAACCATGGTAGCACCAGTTCCGAGCGATTCTTGTAAATACCGAAAAATAATGCAATCGTACTAAGCAAATAAACTGACGCTACGGCAGTTAGGATGTACATAAGAATTTCAGTAACAGAAATTAAATCGGATGCATTACGTAGACGAAGTTGATTTTGAAATGGTGCCAGACTATAAAAACCATTCTCTTTTTGATCTTCAATATCTGCAATCAATATGTTTCGCATTTGTTCAGCATGAGCCAAACCTAACAGCACCATGAAAAGCAATATATGTGCAACGACCTGAAAAGTAAAAAATTGATTATCTGCGAAGCAGATATATAATTAAAAAAAACTTACCAATTGATATATGCAAATGAGAAGAGCCGATAAACGTAAATTCTTCGGTGATACAGGTGCCATCAAAATATCGACAAATTTGCGCCAATACATTTCAAATGTTTTCTGGGGCAACATCATTTTCACTTAAAGGCCAATATCTGATTATATATCACTTCCAAATGTAAATCATTTAATTGCAATTGATTTTTGTCTAGTAAGCTTACACATGCACAAACATATGCATGAAAAATCTTGTAATGCAGTTAATATTGTATTTGCGTTTCAGTTGATAAACATTTACCGTCACACGTTAAAGAAAATTATATTTAATAAATAAATCACCGTTAATAAATAAAAGACAGTTTTATTTGTTTTTTTTGTTTTTTTTTTTTGCTAAATTTTTTAACTATATAGTTTTTATTTTTATTTTTATTTTTATTTTTTCTTAATCACATTTAGCAATACACGCAAAAGCTTATTTGTTTCTCGATTTATTCCAGTAAATATGGCTACAGTTGTGATTTTGATTGTTCAATAAGAATAATGTAAAGCTTTTAAACTTAGAGTAAACTTAATGGGAAAACATTGAGATATACAATAATGTTTCCGGATTTGTTGACTATATAATAAAATTATCACGGACAAAAATGAATAAATCTTAATAATCTTAGACCGAATGTTTGATTCTAAGTTTAAGTCTAAGTTCGCCAATATTTGTCTTGTTTAATGTAGTAGGTGTTTCTGATGATACACTAAAGTTTTATGTTCTAGACGCACAAAAATTTAGACGATTGCAATAT
The DNA here is from genome assembly GCA_000671755.1 of Glossina brevipalpis. Taxonomy (NCBI): domain Eukaryota; kingdom Metazoa; phylum Arthropoda; class Insecta; order Diptera; family Glossinidae; genus Glossina; species Glossina brevipalpis. The sequence goes on from KK351012.1 coordinate 1,378,489, forward strand.
GCCTGACAGACAGACATCTCAATCTGCCGGAAATGATTCAGAATTTTATTAAAATTGTATTGTGTATTTACACTGATTTTTCATGATCTCCTGATTATTATGAAAAAGAGTAATATATTTATTAAAACCTTATGCTCTTGCGATAGATATGAAAATTAACTTTGCTTGATATATATATTATATAATTAATTATTTTATATTTATAATTATTATTATAATTATTTAATTGCTTGAAGCGCTTTAAATTTCGTCACTGACTAATATATTTGTATGATGCTTTTTACACTTATCCATATATTATAAATTAATTCTTTTTTTTTTTTTTGAAATTCCAATTATTTTGCGTTGTTCTCTCTGTTCAAGTTAACTATCACTTCCATTGTCTCCTAAGAAATTATATATATTTAGATACATGAGCAGATACATGCGCATAAAATGCGTGAAAATTTTTGCGAGAGAAAAGCTCTATTTTTTTCTAATGATTACCATATGATATGATAAGATTATCTGTATTAAAGTGCACTAATTCCGTTAATATAATTTTATGTTATAATATCTATTTTATATTCATTTAACAAACTCTACTAATAATATAATTTGAAATTATCGGTTTAATGTTATCATTGGCTGTCGTCACAGTAATCTTGTTCCATAAATGTTTTTGTACTTTTGAACAATATGACACTTTAAGCTGAACGAATTCGTATTTAGTGCTTACTTACTGTGTTTATGTAGAAATTACAATAGTTTTTATGTTCTTGCAACACTATGATATCTATATTAAAGCTCTAACAAGTACATATATATTTTTGATTAGCTGTGCCTACCGTAGATATGTTATAGATTTTAGGTTATGTTTATAAAATGTTCACTTCATTTGACGACTTAGTCATGAAAATAATAATCTGAATTATGTCTTGCTCATTAGCATAATGCAAAGTAAAAAGTTAGAATGAGGAATTTGAATGAGGAACCTCCTAACAGCGATAAATTTAAAGGTCTTCGCTGGTCCTGCCACAGTTGCAGAAATTTGGATATCAATTTTTACAAACTGTTTAAGCACACTAAAGAAAGCCCCAAAGTTATAAATAAGAGATTTCACAATCCCATTAATAGATCTATTTATTTGGAATCCGCTTTTAAGCTTAACGACGTAGATAGTCCTATGGCTTTTTTTACAATATCTTGGGTTTGGTTATCGCTTCTAGTGTATCTATAATAGGTAATACTTCAAACAATCAATCTCCTTGTTGATTCTCTCCTGAGTTAAAAAGAATTAAAAATGTGAAAAATAGGTTTTTCAAGAAGTTTAAAAAGACCGACTCCAGCATTGATTTTGCAAAAATGCTGTTTCTTCTCCAAGAGAAGAATAGAAAATTTTACGTCTTATGATGAGTCCTTTCAATATTTCGTCTAATGTAGTTCTGAATATGACCAATTTATTTGCAGACTTCTTTGAGCAAAAAACTGTTCTCTAAAGAATATTCTACCAGGTTACCCTTATGAAATCGACTTCTTCAACTTCTTCCCGACTTTTGATATACACGGGTCGGACGTACTTAAGATCTTAGAGTTTCTAAAGTTTTCTGTATTTCCGAGTCCTGAAGGAATCCATTCTTGTATATTAAAGAATTGAGCAAAGGTATTGCTTGAGTCTTTAACGAAATTAATCAATACTTCGCTGAAGTATATATGTGTTCCCCTTTTGTGTAACAAAAGATTTTCATTCCACTATATAAAAGCGGCAGTCGGCAACGCATTAAAAGTTATGGAGGAATTGCTTAGGATTTTAGTGAAGCATTTGATGGAATTGGTCGTTACCTTTTAATTTTGATATTAAGTACGGTTGATTTTCCCTAATCTTTACTTCTTGGATTTCTTCATACTTAAGTGATCGAAAGCAAAAATTTTATTTAGCCAAAGCCTCTGCCACTTAATTGAGGTAATAAAACTTTGGTAGCTGAAGATAGCGACCTTGACTCCCTATTATTGTGTATTATATTAATGATCCTTTCAAATCTATTTCTGCCCTAAAATATTGAGCGTTGAAGCGAATATGGGAGCATGGCGTTGAGGCTGTGTCGATGAATTTCCAAGAACACAATAATCGAAGGAATAGATAGATGGATTTTTCGTGATATCTAAGGGTCCAAATAAATCCGAGGGGATCAGGTTGCCGAAAAGATTGTTTCAATACATCTTGTCTGATCGTTGGTACGGCTCTTTGGAAAGCATTGCAGTGGTTGTGGAAGTGGTTAGATATCTAACCAGTTAGGATCTTCTAACCAGACTCTTTGGACTGTACCTAGTTAATATTTGTTCTGGAACCTTGAGCACTGTGGAGCCCCCTTCGATGGGGATTGTTCCACAGCTTGAGGGACGACGATTGTCGTTGGCATATTTTTTTTTTTTATATTTGAGGGTGTAAGCTTTGTAAAAGTTTCGCATTGAACTTTTGCAGAATTCAAGCACAAAGTACATAGAACAGCTGAAGGTGCATTCTTTAACTTTATTCATGCAAAATTTCTTGCTATACTTGCAACTTTGGATAAATGTAAAAAATAGCTTTTATTATGTAAGGAATAATATTTTGAAAGCAAATCCTATAGACGCTTACTTTCGTGGTTATAAAGGAAAAGGGCCAGTCCTATCCTGTGAATGTCCTCTTTTAGATAATAATACGAGTTTCACCCGCAGTTTGTTGTTTACATGAATTTGCCTGTACTAGAAAGTAAATGCTGGAATACTATCGTTTCTCATTGCAAGAATTATTTGTTAATATTTTTCTGATGTTTAAGTTAAACGTTTAATTGTACTTATTGGCTTCGAATTGTATTTTAACAGATTAAAAATTATCTGTTTAATTTTTCTTTTTTGCTTACTTGATTATTTATTTATTTTTTCTTCTTGTATTCCTCTGCATGCATATTGTTGTTTACGTACCGATGATATCATAAATACAACGCTGAATATGTAACGAATGAAAAACCAAATCGGATACGACAACATCGTGTACCATCAATCCGTTTTTGTATATCCTACAGTTTTAAGCACGTTAACGTGAATCGTAAGCCGACCGAAGTATTCATGTTCCGTTACATTTAACACATAATCATAGGTCAATAGTATTGTGTCACAGTAGAACTAGAAAATGATGAGTTATTTAGTTCGTTTTGATGTGTCTGTGAAAATTACAACGAATGCTCCTCGTTGTCCTTCTGATTCCATTATATTTATCAAAGGGATTATACTTTAGCTTATATTTATATATATAAGTAGATATTTTATGGGTCACCGTGCGCAAGACTTAATAAATAAATTATTATTATTATTATTATTATTATTATTACTAATCTATTAATCCTTTATATTGCTTGTAAAAATACTAATGTTTATCTTCATTTGTTCCTGTTTATTGATTAGGTCAGTGAATTTAAAAATTAATAATGCACTTATCCGATATAAGTAACTCTAATTTTCTTTGGCAATTGTAAGTGTGTGTTTTTTATTTGAAAAATAACGAAATTAATAATGGATTTGTGTTAAGTTTATGGCATCAATTGTATGGAAAATATAAGTTACAACTTAGCTGTAAGACTATTAATCGATAGTTGAGTTCGCTTTGAAATAAATAAATAAATAAATAAATAAAATAGAATTGTTTTTTATTACGGGAGAGTTTAATTGAAATTTGTTTTCAATTACTCGTTTTTGTGTGTAGTATGTTGCGCCGTTGTTTTGAAGTCAAATGTTAAAGACGTTTTATTTTCTCCGAAGAATGAGGAACAATCTAGCTGAAGAGATGCCCACTTTTTTGAAAAATCAGATAATTGATACGGGTCAATCATCGTTACATACATCGCATACGCTCGTAATATTCTCTTCATTTTTAAATACTCTTGTGTTATTTTAGCAAACGATTGAATTTCTCTAGAAGAGTTTCAATCTTTTATTTATTGAGATGATTACAATAACTGTGATATATTGATACTGGATATATTCGAGGTTGTCAAAGATTTCTAATAAAGTAATGTTACTTCACCGTTAAGCACCCAGCCTTGACAAGTTGAAATGCTGCAAGAAACTATAACAAGCATCCCGGTATGAGTTGAAAAAACTGATGATATGAAAGTGTAAAGCACTCACTCATAAAAGAACACTACATGTTGATTAAGTCTTAAAATCTCACATAAATTATTTAATTTTGAGGACTGTAATTAATAGTAAAAGCAATGGAGTCTGAAGAAAACTGATTATTTTTCGATCATTATGGAATTTCTGGGATCAAAGAGTCTTTCTACATGATTTGAAATTATCAAATATGGGCTTTTATAGTTAATAGTTAATAGGAAGCTCAATATGGATATGGATGTAGAATTATAAGTTTGATATCGAACAAAATTCGTGAGCTATCTGTCGAACTGTCAACTTACTACTTGAGACTGACTACTACTCACGACATCATCAAGAACACAAATTTGAAAAGAGCAATCGAGTTAGTTCGATATCGCAAACGGTAAACTAACTCCTGTGGATTGATAAACCACAAACACGAACCTCTGGTAAAAGTTAACAACGTTTTGAATTTGACTACAATTAAGTGTATTTTTCTAGAAAAAATTTAAATTAAAGTCATATAATTGAAATTTACTAAATTTTAATGAAGTTGTGTTAGCCCTCCTCTCTCTCAAATGTAGTCTCTCAAGGACATATTGGTATTGTGCAAGGAAAATTCATAATTATTACACATTATACGTCAATTGTGGTGCAGGATATATTAAGTTTGCGCGGATGTAATTAACATGGAGATGGACTTAAGTTTTTCCTACTAAATTATTAATGTAAACTGGACAGAGAAACATATAAATAGATAAGATAAATAGATAGATTGACAAGCTCAATTCAATGATTCAGAAAATGATTTCGAGTCGATGGGTACAATACAAAGTTGATTTAGTTCGAGTCTTCTTGGGCGTTCCATATATAGTATGTTAACATTCATACCACGTATCATAAGTGCACGTTAAGGTGGCGCCTAGTCTGCTTGTATGAATGAATTGTTCCCAATCATTTGATAAAAACTGTGGTTTTATAAAACGATATAGTAACAAATACAAAACTAGTTACAAACACTCGTTTAATTACTACTACGAGCTTATATTTTCGATGGAGGCATTTGAAAATGTTGCTTTTATTTCTATATTAATTAAAATTTTTTTTTTTTTTTTTGTTATTTTTTTATAACTTCACTTTTTTGTTTTAACTGTAAATTGACATGTACTTATTGATAATAAATTGAATGGATTTCCTTTACAATGCTAAACTGCTTAATTTTATGTAAAGACTTAATCGTGTAAATGCAGTCGTGCACAGATGAAGATGTAGGTAGGTATGTGTGTATATCAGCGTAAACGCATATTCGTACTCATAAAATATTGATATATTGATAACCAATCTAATTAAAAATCTGTCAATTTGTACAAATTCCGATTTGAGAAGCGAAATAAATTATGATAATTTATTTTGTAGATTGGTTTTGTTATGTTTTCGTTTATGATAAATTTACATTTTAAGAGTCAATTTAGATGTAACTATAAAATCTTTCATAAATTCAGATCTTGAAAGGTAAATAGCTTATGCATATGCATACACACACACACACACACACACACGCTCGCGCACATATACATACATACATACATACATACATACATAAAAACACACAAACACACACAATATATACATACATACATACACACACACACACACATATATATATATATATATATATATATATATATATATAAAGAACAAAACATATATTTATTTATTTATATATTAGTTTGCGTGCTTATGTGCATCGATGCACACGCATACAAACACATTTGCACGTAGATGGGAGTTGCTGGAACTCTGTTTCTGTTTGTGCAACAAATTGATTGTTTTTTATGACCGCAAGAGAAATCTGGAGGTGCACTCATTCTGGTTTCAGTTTGCTTCGGTTTGGTTCGTTTCATGACACATACACAAATAGACACGAACATGCACACAATGCAAACAAAGTTGTTGCACACTGGAAGCATAAATACCATTTTAAATGGAAAAGGAACACTTTTTGTTTTCTGTTCTTTTTGTTTTTACTTTTGCATTTTCGTTGCTTTTGTTAAACTGTTCAACAACCTGTCTTTGTGATTGCTTAGCTATGTACATATAAGTGTGTGTGTGTGTGTGTGTGTGTATAAATGAATGAATAGTACCTTAGGATGTGTTACAATATGCTAAGCTATCGAACTTTCGTAGCTGTCTGCGTGATGAAGACCTTAGGGGCAAAATATTCGTTTGCGATTGACTTCTTGTTATCATTGGGCGTATTTTATTAACTTTTAAAAGTTGCTTCTCTTTTAGTTGTTTAAGCATTTGTTCGTCCATCTGTCCGTTCGTCCCTCCGTTACTCTTTTTGACTGTCAGTTAGCTAGTATCGTATCATACCGGCGGCTTGTTATGAATGCAGCGGTCAGTCAGAAGTGCATTCTCGCACTTGTGCTGTTAATGCGTTTGCTGACTGTAAAAATAATATTGCAAATAACTACTGTATCTACACAGCAACCATGGTGACCGTGTATTGTGTTTTGACTGGGAATTTCAAAAGTCAATTAATTTCTTCTATACCTTCCATCCTATATGGGATATATAAAACTTATCATTTTATTTGTAACACGACTCTCAATATCATATCACTTATCACTTTTTTTTTTACAGTACAGAAACATTCAACAAACATGGGTAATATTTTTGATAAAAATTAATTAAACACAATTTAATTATAATGCGATGTAAGGGGAAGATTAAGAAATTTTTGTAGATTCTACGTGTGCATGAAAAAAGAAATAAACGAATTATATTAAATATCTTTGTTAGGGTGTTAAAGAAGTATGATTTGCTGTAATCCGTTATACAATGAACACTCATATCCATATTTATTTTGATTTTATTGCGAACTGATTTAAAATTTATTCAATACACTTTGAAATAACAATCGATTTCATTAATCGAAAAACATACATACAAATGCCGTAACGTGAATTTTCTTGGAACGAGAAAAAACAATAATATACACTGGCACTAAACCATTTGTAAGGAGGAGGCTCGTGTTAAACATTCACTATTTATCCATGTACTGCGGAAATAACTATACTCAAAATATAAACGGTTTGTCATATGCTTCAGAAATTCTATAGTCGATATATATAATGAATATACAGTTTTGCTCCTTGTAATTTTTGCGTGTAAAATTCATCTTTATTCCGCATCGAATACAGCTACGATTTGAGTATTATTAATATCAATTACTTTATTTATCTCAAACTTTTCGTAATGAAAGTTATCTATGTTGATATCATATTGCATTGTAGGCTTTCAAGAAGAAACAAGCTTTTTAATGTAGTACTACTTCATGCCTATAAGGCATAACAGAGGTTATTGTCCACCAATGGGAATAATGTAATAATACAGATATAATGTTTACATAAACAAATCGGTACTACATGAACTGAGATAATTCATTGAATTAACTCGAGGGAGAAAAATTAATTAATTTCTAAAATGTCGATTCCGTATTTGTAATCTCCCATTTGATGAATTTATCTAGAAGAGATATTGCCAAAGGATTTACAAGATTAATCATCCGTTCTAGATCTTTTGAAGACCTATGGTAAACATTTTGCTGGCTGCCAAAGTGAAGATATTGGCTTCAAATTTGATGGAAACATTTTCAAGTTCTTACATGCATATTGGTATTGAAAATGGTCCAACGCAAACTGAGAACACCTCTCTTTTTAACGAAAAAAAAACTTGAATTTTTTGCTCATTATTCAAAAATCATAGCAGGCAAATATGTAAAAATTTCCAATATTTATTTGGCATTCCTCTAATACCGGTATAAAAATGGAAAGGATCGATCGAACTCATCTGATGTAACATAGTATTGAATTTTAATTTATTTTTTTTGATTACGTTTGTAACGTCAAGAAAGAAACTTCACGGATCCATAAATTGTTAATATTGTTAATGTGTATCAAATTCGGAATCTATCAAAGTGTATTCATTAATTTTAACCAAAACATTGAAAATTCTTGAATTGAAGTTGGGCATAGTCAGTCAAAGGATATGTCTACAATATCACTTAAACTGTTCCCTGCGTATCTGCTTAAGAACTACAACAGATTAGAGAATACAAGTTTTCGCGGTAGTTCGTAAAAACGGAAAATGTTTGTTACGCCTACCCCACATTAAAAAAGTATCGAAATATCTTTTTTTTGACCTTTTTTCTAAGATAAAAGTGGTAAGCATAAAATTAACTAAAAATTATTGTCTCATATGGGTGACTTTTCAATATTTAGTGTTCGAACTGCTTCTTTGAGTTCAGCGACTGATATCTATCTAGTTGATCAATCCATGATTGATTTAAGCCCATCTATTTGTCTGTCTGCCAGATGTCTGTCCATACATACTTGCGTTCAACTTATAGGCTTCAATTTCGGGATGTTTTGACGAAGGTTGGTGCACTGATGACGTACCGTGCCTCAGGGACGAACCCCTTTGAAAATAGATTCGTTTAGACTATTTTTTTATATGATAAAAATCGCAAACTTCTAATATCATTTCAACAAAAATCAGTAGAGTATTATTATGTATTGGTATATAAATGTTTGGATCGGATGGCACCATTTTTTGAACCACTTCTCATTTAACTATTCATTTGAAAAATAAAACTTTATATGACTATTTTTTAGACCCCTTTACATATAAAAGTTCTCATGAAATGTAGGCCCTTATATGTCAAGAAAGTCTACTTTTATGTATTTATTTTATATATTTATTATTTCATTTCATTTATTAAGTAAGTCCCACTGTAGAATGTCAGCCAACCATAGAGTCCGGAGAAGGTACGTTGATTTGCTACTCAAAACAGCGTTTGGATGACGATTTTTCGCATCGAATTTCCTCCAATAATTTTCGCTTGGTGAATATGTAAACAAGCAAAGTTGTCACGTCTGCAGTAACTGTCGAAAATCGTAGCATTCTCAAAATCGCCGTAGGGTGTGGTATTTGTTGGACGTGTGATAGGTCCGTACTTTTATGAAAATGAAGAGGATGTGAAACAAAGCGTATATTCTGATAGCTACAGCAATATGATTACTAATAGTCTTCTTTGCGTGAAATTGAAGATATGGTGTTCCAACGCGACGTTATCACCAGCTACAAAATACGCTCGGTTGTGATGGATGTGTAATTTCAACTTTTCGTGATGTAAATTAGCCAAGACCGTACGATTTCTCACCACTGGCCTTTTTCGTGGGATTACGCAAACGATAAATACCTGGCCGAGCTAATGGCTTTATATGCAGAAGATAATTGAAAATGATAATTGAAAGATAATTCTGCATGATGTTCCGTGGAGGATATTTGAATGATATTCCACAATAATTAAGATCAAAGCAATATATGGAAAAAAAATTCAATCAAAAATGTGTTTTATTTATGTTTACTTTCGGAACCATAAAATGGATAAGTCTGCATATCTGGGACATAACGGATTCGAAAAAATTTTAATGACCATATATATATGCATTCATATGAATTAGGAACAATTAGTATTTTATTTTATTTTTATTTATTTTATTATTTATTTTATTTATGAATAGTAGACTTCACCACAAAAATTTCCAAAAATGTCAAATGTAACACATGAATCTGAAGATACCAAATTATCAAGGTCGCGATAAATGAAAATACTCACATTTTACGTTTAGAATTTACGTATTTAAAAAGCTATTTAAGAATTGCTAAAAAGTTTACCGTCCATTGACTGAATGAACAACAAACTGCTTTTACGGCATTATAATCTCAACTAGTGCTGCGCTACAACATAAAGTCTCTAAAAGAATCACTACGTTTGTGCTTTTTGAATAGTCGGATTTTCTTATTCATATCTTTTTTAATTTTATAGGAAGCATTGACGAAAATTGCCAATTTATTTCATTTCATATCTCTATTAGATTCATCTGTAGAAAACTGCATTGCTCCATGTCATGACATGTCTTGTTTATCAAGTATCAATCCGTCTAACGTCCAGTGTTTGATTATAGATCGTCCCCTATAATATGTCGGCTTGACTTTTAGTTTGTATGTCTGTCCGTTAAACGTACAGCCGCCACCTCCCGCCATGTGTCTAACTTTAGCCCGCTTGACCTCACCTTAGGTGAAGTCCAATAAAAAATTTTTTCCGACCAAAACTTAATACACGCTATACAGCATTCGAAAGGGTTTGGATGGATCAATTTCATTTTTTCGCAATATTTAGTTTGGCGAAAGTGGCAAAGCAAATTTCTACTTTTTCAATTTCATATTTGACATAGGAGAACAACTTTTTAAAATGAAATTTTACTTAATTAGCAAAGAGTTAAGTTTTTTGATTATATTCGTTTAAAAAATAAATATATTTTGATATAAATTTAAAGACTTTCGTTAACAGGATTCCGTTAATTGGTTAACGGGCCTCTGTTAAAAGTTTTGGTTTACGACTTTGCTAGTTAAACTTAAATTTAACTTCACACTCTTCTCTTCCCTGCCTTAGCGAAACCATTACAAGATTATTATTATTATTATTATTACAATATAATCGTACCACAAAAATTAGAATATTTGAAAATAAATTATAAATTTATAAAAATTAACAAAAATTTTATTTACATACGTACATATAAACATTGCAGAAGAATTACCCATTATTTTACCCATTGATTTTATTACGAGTCTATTCACGAAATCTCAAGTCATCTCTTCGCTCTCTAAAATGTAATGTGGATGTAACTGTAACACCATCTTATATCAAGCTCCACAAATAGTACACCTCAGCGCATTTGTATTTTGATTATCACATTCTCTTACCAATATAGTAGTGTCGCTATGAGGTCGCTATACTTGGATCACAGCTACGGTATTATAACCAGCATTAGTTAAACGACAATTATCACACTTCTTTACCATATATTGTTTCAGTTTGTTTATAAATGCATCCAATGATGTTCGTACCAATCCGTGATTTTTCATTACCATTTTAATTGAATCGAGATCCAGAACTTGCATCAAAAAGATTAAATATGCGAGCACTGTTTCTTAATGGAGATACCATGTATGTGTGCTATAACGTAATGAAATAGTTCCACTAATCAAGAGTTCTTGAGAGTATTGTTTTAAATAACTTTGCCCGTTTTTCTGTTGATTAATTTATTTGTTGTTATTGTGTAGTGTACTAAGGGAAATTCGTTCTTTTTATACTCACCATCGTAAGATGAGGGGTATATTCATTTTATCAATTTCTTTGTATCAAATTCGGAATCCACCTAGATGTACCTGTTCATTTGTCTGCCCATTCATCTGCCTGCTTATCTGTGTAATCTTTGCGATAATTATTTTCCCGGTTGGAAAAATTAATGTATTTGGACGAAATTTGGCAAAAATCTGAAAAGTTTTATCACACTTGTGGGCCAAATCGATCATAGGGCAAGTCTGCAAAATGTAAAAAACATCAGCGTTTTCTAGATGTTTTCATAACTACTCATAGACTACAGTATAAAAATTTCCAAAGTATTCCATAGAATAGAATAGAAAATATCTGCCACGCACACCTGTTAAAATTTAGTTTTTTTTTTATCTTTTTTTTAAGATAAAGATTTTCTTATTGAGTTTTTTATGAAAATAGTTTTTAACTTAAACTTAATTTCTTTTAAATTTATTACAGTTACTTGTTAAGATGAATATACTTTTTTACGAATAGCTTCAATTTTTGATTAACATTTTTAATTTTCATGAAATTTAATATTAACCCTTATTCCTTAAGCATAGTTTGTTTAGATTTTTTTATTTTTTTCATAATTTACTTTTATTAATATGAAACACATGTTAAAGACTTTATAGACATTGCGCAAAACATAGACTTCAGCATTACGACGCTGCAACATAGACTTTAACATTTCGACGGCAAGGCATAGACTTGCCACGATGATGACTTAATACTTACTAAGTTAAAATTTGATATAGTGCCGACCACACGCGCACGCGCGCGTTTCATCACTTTTGTTTTCATTGCATTCTTTTGCTTCTGTGCTCTTTTTTTTTTGTCGTCGTAGGCAGAAGAATGCAAAAGGATTAACAATCAATGGATTAAAGACCAATGTTTGCATATTTGTTTCTTCGGTCACTATACTTTTTGATGATTTGCAATGACGAAACAAATCCGGAGAAAAATACAGACAAACTCTAACTAAGTGCATGCCCACAATGGCTTCAGAAGTCTTACGATCATTAATATGAATGTGTGTCTTCTGGTATCGATTTGTAGGGTATATTCTATTTTACATCTATTCGTGGCCGACTAAAGGTAATATAAAATTTTTGATACTTGTTTACAAGTGTATTAATTAAACAAAACGTACATATATACCTTGATCGTAGGACTATAAAGTAAGTTAGCAAACCTGATACCATATTCCCAGGGTAACTTACAGGCGGATATTGATTTTATTTATTGCAGCTAAGTTAGGATAATTAGCTTTTGGTGAAGGCTTACTTGTGACAGAGTTGCATGGGTTTTGGCACATCAAAGGATACAGTCTTGTTTATTAATATTGTTAACGAAGTTAGTGTTCATCGTGAAATTGAAGAGAGAGATTAATGTGTAGCATTCAGTAGCATTTGATTTAAATATATTAACCAACTCAATAAAATACTAATTGTAAAGAGCTTTAAGTGAAATGTTAGCAAAATGAATTGTGTAAAAATGTAGTGTGTGCTTTTACAAGTGTTGAATTTACAACAACAGCAAATATGATCTCCAACGTTTTGCGTAATTTACCATAAATTACATATTTATCAGCGGATATAGTGCAAATGTTAGATAAGTAGAAGCACCATATGTGTTCAAAAAGGATTTATGGTTGAGAATTTTAATTTCAAGATTAACTTTAAGCTAATAAACTTGATGAACTTGATCAAGATCAAGTTAAAAATGGAAAAGAAGAAATGTTCTTCGTTCGAACTCGTTAAGCTCATGTCAAGTTTACCCTTAAAAGTTTATTTAGAATTCAAAGTAAATCGGCTGATGACTTTCAACACTTAAATTATCAACATTTCTATAACACTAAATTTAGGCATTTAGGCAACATGAGGATTAATAGTTCATAAATTTTCGATATCATTATGAATTTATTCCGAAATGTAGTTATACTGTTTTCCACTCATTATTGATTTTTAAGTGCTAATAACTGTATATTGATTTAAATAGGCATGATTTTAATTGACCTTCATGTTAATTGACGTATTGTTTTCTAAAACGGTGTTCAAGTTTGCTTAAAACAGCTGCGTAGTCTACGATTCTTTTCAAAAAATATCTCAAAATTAATTTGTAGGTTTAGAGATTTAAACAAGTCAATACAATCGGAATTTTTGACTTTGATAAAAGATATCCAAATTGTTCAAATTTTTCATAAACACATCAAATGGTTCCATGCAGGCTACAGAGGAATTTATAATTGAGCTGAAAATGTTTTACTAGTTATTGGGCTATCAACTATTGTTCAAAATTTCATTTGGGCACATAGACCTAGACTTCTATGTCACGGAAACGAATAAAAGATTATTTAAAAAAATTAAAGGAATCTACATAATCAGAAATCACCTTAAATGTAGTAATTGTTCCGAATCACTTAGTAAATTATTATCAATAAATTGTTTCACATATGTTAATTGAAAGACAATAAGCAAGAAAGTTATATTCGGCTATGCCGAATCTTTTATAAGCATCACCTTTACCTTACAAAAAGAGGGGAAAAAAGCTAAATATTAATAGGTAGGCATGGCAGATTTTTTATATTATTATAAAATATTGTGGAAACTTTTATTTTGCAGTCTATGATCACTAAGCAGAGCAGCCAGAATGCCGATGTGTTTTCAGTTTATTTTATGTTGTAGGCGTGGCCTGGTAAGTATTTGATCGAAAGAACTTCCAAAGATTCTGCCAAATTTGAAGCCGATATTTTAACTTTTGCGGCCAGGACCATGTTTACTTCAGACATTACACAGATAAACAGACAGACAGATGGACGGACGAATACGTCAAGGTGGATTTTGAATTTCAAACTGATCAAGAACATATGCACTTTATGTGGTTTCTGATGCATTCCTTCTTAATATTAAAAACATTTTCACAAAATAATTAAATTTTAATATCCTATTATATCGAATGGGCGTGGTCGATTCTTTCCATTTTCGTACAGTAACTACGGAATAGCTAACGCAATATTTGAGGGAGTAAAAAGCCCAATTTTTTTTTTGCTTTCGAAAACAGAGGCATTCTCAATGTACATTGTACTAAGGGCGTGTCCTTTGACCGATTTGGCTCGTTACCAATTTGGTGGAGATGATGTACGATTTAATGATTTTAGGATTTTTGGATTTTAGGATTTTAGAATTATAAGATTTTGGAGTTGTAGTATTTTAGGATTTTAGAGTTATACGGACAGACGGATATGCTTAAATCGATTCTAAGCCTAATGCTGATCAAGAATATATATATATTTTTTGGGGTTTGCGAAGTTTCCTTCTGGGCATTACAAACAAAATGACAAAATGAATACACACCTCATTTTTGATAGTAGTTGCTGTTTAAACATTACTAAAGATATGAGATATGAGGTTTTACGAGATCAGAGAGAACCGTGCTACTGTACAGTTGGATTTTAAATGTTTTCACTTAATTTGTTGCCGATGACTACAGTTGTCATCGTACATATATTGTTGTAAATATATATCTAAGCGTATATATACAACTGTATATATTTGCAATCGTATTTTTCCAGTGTTGTTGCATTTGATAAATATTTGTTTATATTGAACAACTACATAGAAACCACAATTATTTGAAACTTTGGGATGCGTCTAACCGCAAACAACTAGCCATCTATGCGTACATAAATGTGTGTGTGTATACGTATGTAAGTGTTATACACATATCAAAATATATATATTGTTGATTATGTTGTTGATGTGCACATCCCTGCAACCCCACATGGAGACACAATTCTTATAAAAATGCACTTTTCAGAATAATAGTTGAAGGCAACATGGACTTGTAAATGAATTATTTATTATTGAATAATTTTAGCTGAAGATTTTTTCAATTTCGATTTGTTTTTATTAAATATTTTAGCTTTTAGTTGCCCTACTACTAGAAAACTTCTTTTGAATCATTGATTCGCTGAAATAGAAATAATAATAATAATAATAATCACACAATAATATAATACAGGAAAAGAAAGAAAAAATTAAAAGATGGATATGTAAACCATTGCACGGACAACTTCCAAATAAAATACAATCATTTAATAGTAATAATAATAAAAATTTAAGTAGTCCTTGGGCATTTTTTCCAAGACATATTCTAATTGCCAAACTTGTACTTGAATTTTGTTACGTGTAGATAATAGTAGTATGTACGTATGTATGTATGTATGTATTAGTGCATTTTGTACTATACTATTTAATAAATCTTGTAAAATATTTACTTGAATTTGTCCATCCATACCATCAAGTAGATTTTCAAATGCATTTACAAATTATTAGGTTCTCCTGAAATTGATTCTAGTTGAAAAGTATAGTCTATCAGTCATATTCCGAGCAATTTCACTGAGATATCACAAATTACAATACAATCAAATGCATACAAGGGAATGAGAAATAAAATATGTAAAGTTTTTAAGCCAAAAAGTATAGGCTACATATTATAGGCTACAAAAATGAAGGCAAAATATAGTAAGAGCAGATGAAAAAGGATGTCAATTGCAATGCTTCTTATACAAATTTTGATTAAATAAATTTCGATTCGTATATTTGTCAAAATGTAATATATATGTATATAGAAGTTTTGTTTTTTCCCCCTAAAACTTTAATGTAAGATCAGTCACCTGAAGTTCACCTTATATTGTTACGTTTATAAGCCAGCAAAGAAGTGATTTTTTCGATATCAATTCTCAAAATAAACTCTATCAAGTTGTTGTAACAAATTTACTTTTAACTTGGATTTTATATTAAAAATTAAAAGTTTGAAAGGAAGTATGTAACAATACTGATGTTCGGAACATGGTAGAATATGTGGAAAAAAATGTATTAGTTGAAAAAAATGTTTTAGGAATTTTCCGACTTTTGCGTAATTTTACAACAGTTCACGTAAAAGTGTAAAACATGAGATTCTTGTGCACTTTCGAGCAATAAATCGTTAAGAAAGGATAATGAGAAGGAATATTCCGAGAAGAAAGTGCAGGGAAAGTGGGTTTATAGGGTTGTGGACTAATGGAAAAAAATAATAGAAAATTATTTATAATCAAATAACAAAACTGTAATCGCGTTTTTCTTGAAACAGATCGTTTTAAAACATCACGCATTATAAATCCAAAAATGTTCACCTTTCGCATTTGAGTTTTTTTTTTTTTTTTTGTAGAAACTTTTGAAAGAGAATTTTCTAGTTCATTTAAACATTTTTCATTAATAAAAGAGTGTTTTTTATGGTCGAAAATAGAAAATTTTTATTTAAATATTTACCAACCATACAAAAATATTTTTAAAATCCCTTACGTCATTTCTTAGATATAGGGGCATACAGATAAAATGATTTTTTTTTAAGTCAAATTTCACAACAAACAGTGCATGCCGCGTGCATGGCTCTGGCATTGTCATTTTTCAAGATTTTTCAAAAATATATTTTTTTTAAATAGTAAAATTTACGTTTACAACATCCTAAATTGTTATTATCATACCATATTTCTTTATATAAAAAAAAAAAAAAAAAAAAAAATTGTCAAAAGACTTCCTTTTTTTTTAAGGTTGTTACAGTGGTGTGACCCCTTAAATTTAATAAAATTGCTGTTTCAGTTTTTAGTTGCCATCTATTGGGAAACCCTAACCATTTGCAGTTAAAGTTATAGATGGATGCATGCATGTACATATGTGTGTGTGTCTCAATTTATACTAATGCATTTGTCCTTTAGTTAAATTAAGTTTGTATATGTATTTAAAGACCTGAAAAGATGCGTTTAAATACAACTCATGCGTGCATACAAATTGAAAGTGTACGTAAATTTAATTGTATGTAAATTTACATTCATATATATACGATAATGATATGATATCGTGGTATTAAAACATAATGAACAATTACTATGATAGAATTTCATATAGATGCCAGATGCATTGATTTTAATTTGATTTAATTCAAAAAATAGTGTGTATGGCCGTTGAAAATAGTAAATACTTATGTATGTAAATATGTTTATGCGAAATAGTGAAATCTCAATAATAGCCATAGATAGATGTTCAGAAATGAAAAATTTCAACGTTAGATTATCTTTCTATAAGCAAAGCTACAATATGCTTAACGAATCGTTTTCAATTCTTGCTATATTCTGCAGCTCTTACGATAGGACAATTGAAAAATTCCAAAAAAATTCTCTGGTAGAATGTGTAACTTTTTTATATGTTATAGCTTTAAGCGAACAATACATGTATGCAATACGTAAATTTTTACAATGTTTCTTTAATACCCAACGGTTTCAGTCAGAGACTTCATAAATTATGGAAACTATATAAGAATGCTTGATCATGCAGAGGTTTTGCACGAGGGACGGACAAAGTTGGATTCGTCTAAATGTTAGAGTCACTCATTCATTCTTGATATATAAGTTCAGATCCGAGTGACGTTAGTTACCGAAAAAATCCTTAACTATCAAAACGTTAAATAATAATTTAGAATATTTAAGTTATATAATAACGAAATTTCAAAAAAAAAAAAAATTTAAGTTATTTAAAAATATATTGAAAACGAAGAAGGTT
Organism: Glossina brevipalpis; assembly: GCA_000671755.1. Lineage (NCBI taxonomy): Eukaryota > Metazoa > Arthropoda > Insecta > Diptera > Glossinidae > Glossina > Glossina brevipalpis. The sequence continues at coordinate 1,396,432 of KK351012.1, forward strand.
AGGATGATGACTGTTTGAAATTTCAAATTTCAAAAATTTTTTTCATTGGGTTCCAAGTAGTTTTCTTAACTCAGTAATTTATATTGATAATATGGAAAAAGTTCCGTTTCATCGAACATTCTCAGGTATTTTTTAAATTTAATTTTCAGCGTATATGTGTGCGTCATTCGAAAGTTTAAATGTTAATTTAAGAGAAAGCTTATAAATGACTGTATGCAAGGATTAGTGTGAAAAAATTAGTGGAATTGAAAGACCAAATATTTCGGACACTTGTACGTCTTACGTTACAGACGTTCAATATTGTTTACTGTAGAGGCGTTAGCAGCAGCGCAAATTGTGTACCCTTAAGCGAACTTTGCACATACAATCGATTACAATGCTCAGGGGTACATTCAATTGTGTCAATTTAGCGCCTTTGTAGTGCCAACAACCACTCGACCATGTTATGTATGCAAACCCACATTTTACTTCATGCATTGCGCACCAATTTGCAAGTTACGTAGTGCGTAGGTGGGTTAGAGTTTAGCATGTAATCCAACCACCAAACATCCCCCATTTGCAAAGCCGACGCAGCATGTATCAAATTTTTCAAATTTGTCGCAGACTCATTCCCCGAGTCATCACACTCTAAGCTACAGTTTCGATCCAATTGCTTGAAAGAGGTTCATTATAACAACAGATAAAAATGCAACCAGCCAATTTAAATTTTCATAAATTCTAACATAAATATGTAAATTCATAAGAATCCTTTTACATGCAAATGTTAAGGATCAAATATCGCAAATAGTTATGAGATAATATTTAAGTGCTTATCATCATAGTAGGCATTGTGATATGACTAAACAATCTATTGTAAGTAAACCATAGAGACTTATTTATAAATAACAAACACAAAATCAGCAATCATGTATATATATATATAGTTTCTAAGATCTCAACAAATTTTCAGTCTTTAGTAGAAAATATTTTAAATGCATATCATAAGTCGTAAAGGTATGTTTGATACAATTTATTTAATGACGAACGGCCGAACCGTTAAATTAATGTTCATTTTAAACTTCGAAATTCTAGATAAGGCTGATTTCCTTACCTTCATTGCTTTAAATGTTTATTGATTAGATTTTATTACCGTAACGTTGAGCATGATGTTTTCAAATTTTACGGTAAATAATCTTAATTAAATTATTTTTACGAAACTTTTGATTGTGTCGTTATTTAATAAGTCTCGGAAAAGGCCTTTAGCAAAAAATATATTTTGTTTATTCAGACCACCAACAACTCTTAATGCTTATAGCTCGAAATTTGTGCTATAAGATGAGATAGAAGCTTAGATTCCATTGAAACTCAAACATATATATTTTGCTTCCTAACACAATTTGAGACTGTATTAAAATATCAACAATTACCACGCGTATATTAAATATTAGAACTATAGATATGTTTGTGTATCTATTTCTATCAAAAAGGGTTAATTTGACTCATCATTATTGTAACCGGCGCAATTGTAAAAAATAAAGGTACGAAGTTGAAATTTAACACAAACACTCTATGATCGATTAAGAATCCAAGATTAGATAAGTCACAAATTACATTCGCCTGTGCCAAATCTTTTGTATCTTCCACTTTTATTTAAAAAAAAAAAATTGAAAAAAAAAAAACTAAATTTCGATACTTTGTAATATAGAGAAGACGTCGTAGACTTTTTCCACTTTTACACTCATTATTCGTTTTGCCGATTTGTCTGCAGCCGGTAGATGAAAGCTTTAGAAACTCTATAAAGTGTTTATATTCTTGGCCAGCATTAAATTTTCAATCGATTTAAACATCTCCGTGTGTCCATGTGTTATTCTGTGTTATGTCTGTAATAAACATTGTGCTGGCCGCAAAACTGAAAACTGAAAATATCGGGTTCAAATTTGGAAATTCTTGTACGCAAGCCGGTATAGAAAATTATTCAAATCGGTCAAAGGACACGTTTACAGTATACTCTGTAAACTTATAAATTGCAAACCAAATGACAAAATGAATACACGTCTCATTTTCGGTGGTGGGTATAAAAATTTCCACAAGTCTTCTACGCTTACTATGCAACATTTTTCTGTTTAAGTTTTTTTCTTATGACTAGTAAAAACTCAAGCAAGCACGCGATCAATTTTCCATATATATATATTCTATAAAAATGAATTAAATCAACCTTGCCCATACAATATTGTAGAGTACCGGGAGCTTTTTTGGTTTGAGTATTCTTTTTTTTTTTTTTTAAATAAAAGTATTTCATATAAAGAATTCGGTCACGAGCGACTATAATTTTCCCGATCATCAGTCTTGTGGGTTGTTTTGCAGTGCTTATAAACGGATTTAATTGAAATACACTTGATCTGTTGATATATTGTAAATTAAATATATCCAAAATTTCGGAAGTATTTCAAAAATATTTGAAATATTTACATTTTATTATTATTACAATTTCATCCATTAGTAATGTCATTAATGATCATATAGCTCAGCTGTTGCGGAACGTGAAAATACGTATATAATTACAGTAACGAAAACTGAATTAATTTATTGACCCCTAACAATAAATTAAAACATTAATACGAAATTAATGGTGATGTGTTAATAAATAAGTAAGAAATATTATATTTGTCTGTGCCGAATCTTTTATACCCATCATTTTTATCTTAAAAAAAAAAAAAACTAAATTTTAATAAGTAAACGTAGCAGATTTTGTCTATTGCCACGGAATACCGTAGAAATTTTTATGATGTAATCTATTAGTAGTGAGCCAATACTCTTACAAAACGGAGAGGTTCTCAGCTTATGTTATACTCTAAGCGTGACTGGTGAACGATTTGGTTCATTTTCAATTTCAATCTGCGTTTAAGAACTTTTAATGTATTTCTGCCAAACTTTAAACTGATATCTTCATTTCTTTTCCTAGAAGAATGTTTAACACAGACATTACATAGACGGACACACGGACATATTTAAATCGATTATAAATTTGATGCCGATCAAGAATATATACATTTTGTGCCGGTCTCCGAAGCTTTCTTTTGGGTGTTGCAAATAAAATGACAAAACGAATATAACCTTCATCTGCGGTTGGTGGATATATAAAAATACAAACAAATTCAAACAAAAAATTTTTCTTGTGAGAATTACTGGAAGGTAGATCAGAAAGTGTGACATTTGCTAAGTTATTTGTGTTATTCTCTTGACATAAAAAAGAAAGGAAAAAAAAAATCTTATTAATTATATTTGGGCTTAATTCGAATTCTCAGTGCCCAGCATATTGACAAAATTAATAGAAAAGATTATTGCAATTTAGGCATTTTCGGTATTATATGAGCCATTTACTCTGCCTCCTGTGCCTTTTTCTTAATATACCTTAAGGATGAATTTGCATATGTCACTAATTAATAAATATTATTGAGTCTTGAAAAAGAAAGCAGATAAGTTAAATAGTTTGTATTTTATGATACTTACACCGGCTTTTTTTTTTTTTATTGAAACTCTAAAAAAAAGCACTTACATTAGCCTTCTCTGTGTCAAGAAATATAGGAATAAAGGATAAGATATTTTTATTGTTTTTGTTTTGTATATCTTTCATATCCATCATTTTCCATGAATATGCAAAAACTGCAAAAAACTGTACTATTGTTCACTGAGAGGTTACCCGTCGGCCCTTTAGTAACACATTTGCTATAAGTTTCTCTAGCGTTTTGTTCATTTTTGAACGGACCGGATGACCGTTTTAAAACCGGATACGTGACTATTAATTTGGGATGTACGGAACATTTTTGGGAAATAATAAATAGACTTACGAAGGAACGCTGAGGGCCAACTATACTTATCTCTGAATATTATTGTACAATATAATACAACAATAAATCCAGTGTATCCCGGATACTAAATCGATGAAAGCCATTTAATTTAATTTAAAATAACTTTGAATTGATATAATTCGTTATATTCTCAAATCTAAAAACCAGAACGTTGATGATTGCACAATATTGTATATTCATTCATTCGAGTTTGGGGCCAGTCTCGCCGATTTGTATCTATTACTCTCTAATGTATACAATTACGACTCTAAATAGGCCGTTAACTGATAAACACAAAAAGATAATAGCCTCTCTCAGCAGAGACGGAAGCACGGCGCTCGGAAAAAAGTTAATGATTATTATTATTATACTCTGGACTAGTGAAATCTTAAATATCTTTGACTAGAGAAGCGATGAGAACACTAGCAGCATAGGCTATCGGCTCGTAAGTGTTTTTTCATTTATTGGCTACAAAAAAAACTCTAACGTAATGAGATTTGAACCCATGTGTACTGACTTCCTAGAGGCGCTTCTTAACAAATCAACCACTGTTACGGCTAAAGTTAATGATATATTCGTAGTATCTACACATATATGCATAACAGCCTGAACCATTGATATATAGGAATAATAAAGTATTAATTAAAAAGATTCTAGATCCCTAACAACCAGTGCTTGAATTTACTGTGTTCAAGAAACTATTCAAAAATTTATGATAAAATTTAGACTTTTATGTAAAATATGTACATTGCCGGGGCATCACGTTAATTAAAGTAACGACATATATAGATATAAATGAATCGACTAGTCGTATTCGATTAGTTAGTCAAGAATGCTTGTTGCAATCATTTGATGAAAATTTAATATACCCTTTAAGAAAAAGAAAAGAGCAAGTGCTTATTGTTTATTTTTCGTTACGTCTATTGCACACAAAAATATATAATTAATGTCATCGTTATGTTTTTTTAAAAAAAGTTTCTACATTAAAATACCTTTGAGAAGAACATAAAGATGATTATGCATATTTCCTGAGCTCCACCTCTTTAACTTTACTGTCTCATAGTCGGGGTTCGCAGTCAAACAACTTCGTAATAAAATAAAACTAACAAAGTTGTAAGAAAAACTTGTAAAAGTACAACACGAGATGTATCCTTTGAGCTGATTTATAAAATAAAAAAAAAAAAAAATAAAAAAAGAAATAAAAAAATGAAGTGAAGTAAATTTATAAAAGTTTACACTTGAAAACTTACTTTGCTATGGCGATGATAAGGGGAGGGAAATTGTGTGCTTATATGTTTGTATGTGCCTATGCACAAGGTTTAAGCTAACATAACAGCACCCAACCAAATTTTTCCATAAGCAGATTGCTTATTTGCACAGCGTTGTTTGCCAAATTTCTTCCTTTCTTCTCAGTTTTGTTGTAATCTCTTAACAAAAAGGGACGCCCGTCTCCCCACATCTACACAAAGTATATACGCATAATAAACATAAAATGGTTGGTCGTTCATATTCAATGCACACCAACCCCCTCCTTCCTTTCTCTCTACAGATATATACCTTAATATTTTTTTTTTTTTACTTCTTTTGCGTTTTTAAGTTAGAAAACAAATGGAAAGCAAAACTTTTATATGAAAATTTTGATGTATAATATTTAAATCCTGAGACAATCAAATATGATAGAAAATGATTTCGTTTGTCCTTTTTTCGATTTCCTTTCGAAATATTACTTACTTATTTTTAGGATATCTTGAAAAGTAGAATACCGTTCACGCCTATTTTAAGTTGAACAGCTTTTGGAATTCTTTTATCTATATACAGATATGTATAGAATGGGAGCAGTATGTGATGGTATATGTAAACAGATGTAGACGGCATATACTAAACTTGAACATTTATTAACGTAGCCCATCGAAGCATTAATTCATTTGTGTTCGCATCGTAAAGTTACTCTGGATTGAAAAGGTCATTTGAAGTCATTTGCGAAAAATTTTAGTTTTGTTACTTAGTACGAAGGATGATGCTGTTAAATCCTTACAAGCGAAGAAAAATAATTCCGTTACGATATCCAAAGGACAAATGATGCAGACTAGGCGAACCATTAAGGTAAAGGACGGTAAAGTTGAATATTCATGGGACGTTTTAAATAGTTGTGGTATATTATGACCTGTTCCAACCAAATGGAATCATCATTAAGATACCAACAATAATTGATGAAGTTGGAACGAGAAATGGGCGAAATATGTTAAAAATTATGATATCGTAAGTTTTTAGTATAGCAAAAAACCGCCTCGGAAACTTTAGCACAATTAGCCTAGAATGTGCTAACCCCTAAGTGGTTATTAGCGCACATTACTTCTTCTGAATAACTTCAATTACAATCGATTGCTTTTTCTTTAAAAATGATGTCTTCACTTGCGCCAGTGGCCCTGCCTTTACGGAATTCATAGTTTATTCAAAAGTGAAAGAAAATAGTAGCCAATGATGAACAATAGTTTGATTAATCTGTTCATTCATTTTGTTTTGAAATCAACGTATTTTTGACTACAAAAAAAAAATGGGCCGAATTAACTTATGTAAACACTTTCCATGTATAATATCAAAGAGGCTTTTCCACAAGCTCTCCATAAAGATTGGCTTTGATCAAATTAATCTCTGCTAGAAAATTGAAGTTTCATATGCATGCTGATTTCAAACTTCTCGAGTACGCTACCATATATCTCGAGAAAGTGTTGATTTTCATTTTAAAAACAAAAATAATTTAGTGTACCATCATTGATATAAGCGTTGAATGGATATGAGGATGAACGTAATTCTGAAGGAGCGAATGCTTCTGTTAAGAAATTGAAAGTTTCGAGTGAAGCTTCTGTGCAGTTGTTTATGAATTCGGCTACAGAATGATACATTTTCTTACCGTCTTTTTCATTTAGCCAAATGTAAAGCGTAAAACATAGTTTTAGCAAAACGTGACATTTTCGAGCATATAGTGGTCGAGGAAAGAAAATGAGGTCGAATATTTGAACGTAGAATGTCACATTTATGATCATACGATTGCAGATTAATAGAAAAATAATAGAAAATGTATTGCAATAAAAATATATTTTTACAATATATTCAAAAATACCGAAAGCTTCTTTCTCGAAACATGATTTTTCAAACCGGCCTACGCAACAAATTTTACAATTTCCATTCTTTTCTTTGGATTTTTTCTAATCTCTTTAAAATAAAACTCTCTCTTGGGAGTGGGATTTTCGATAACTTAATTTTTAACATTTTTTATTAGTAAAATATCCCCTCTTTTTGGTCAAAATGGATTAAATTAAAGATGTGCCGTCAGAATGGTTTCAGCGGCGGTACTTTTTAATATTTTTCGAAATTAATTTTTTTTAGTACTTCAATATATTCTTAATAACCTTCTCGAATATTTTTATTTTATTACCTTTCCATCCCAAAAAGTGTGTTTTTTTTTTAATTTTACGTTTGCTTTCCTCGTTAAATAGGCTAAACAAATTTGTGCTGGTTACTCTTAACGATCGTACAATCGTTACTTAAGTTAAACACTATTTATATTTTGAACGTTGGCAACACTAAGTGTTATTAGATGCAATCTAACTTTTCTATTGAAAACTTTAGCATTTTTAAATGCAACCTTTTTCAGAACATTTTGTCTTTTGAGCGCAATTTGTGCTATTTACTGTGACTTGAAAATTGTGTCTCAGCGAAAAAGTAGAGTCAACTCGTACAAATTTTCGTGCAATGACTTAATAAGAGTTTTGACGTGGATTGTCATCATGAGACAAGAGTGTGTACAACTTACTTACACTTTTGACTATGAAGCCCCATCCTTTGCTGTTGTGAAAAGCTAGTATAAGGCAGCCGCCGTTCGTTCACCGAGGAAAGTCATGAAGATTATTCAAAATCAGTGGTTGTGCCAGAAAACATTAATAGTTTTCAGAAATTAATAATGCAAGATTGAAATTTTACATGCCGCGACGCTGAGGCAAACTTAGACATTAGTTTCACCATTTCAACAAAGGTTGTTGACGTTCGAAGCACTTCGTAATAAATTGTCATCTGCTTTTTCGGAATAGTGGAATCTTTCATCTTCATCAAGACAATGCGAACTGTCACGCGTATCGTCTAAAAACCAACAACCTAAATACTCTAAAAATTGAATTAATGAATTATCCGCTGTATAATCTTTATTTTGCACTCAATGACTTCTTTTGTTCTCGAATGTTAAGACTAAATAGTGGTGGACAACGATCTTCGTCGGTAGAAGATGTCGTTGATGTGTTCAAAAACCATGTTTTGGAGGTATCTCAAATAATATGAAAAAATTAGGTGATTGTCACAAATTGTACAATTCCATTCAATTTTCTTTCGTTGTGTGCTCCCTTAAATACTGATTGCAATCTCAATCTATACGATTAAGGAAAAAGTTCGTGGCGTTTGACATAATAGATTTTGGAGGTGTTCTGTAACTTTGACAACACTTATTTTGTCCAAAAACACTATAGCGTGTCTGGAAGGTGACAGTCATTTTGATGAAACGAAATTGAATTTTCGATGGGATTGATAATAAACGATAAAGAATAGAGACGACAAAAATGGCGAAAAACAATCGTTGTCTAAAACGAATGAAATTGCACGAACGGTGGTAAAGTTCACATTGACGTTACGTAAGGCAATTCTTTGTATTTAAAGACAAAGCGTCCAGAATTTATAAATAAGAAAGACGTCGTCTTCGATCACTACAATCCCAGGCCGTTCACATTGTTCACATTGACGTTACGTGAGGCAATTCTTTGTATTTAAAGACAAAGCGTCCAGAATTGATAAATAAGAAAGACGTCGTGTTCGATCACTACAATCCCAGGCCAAACATATTTCTAGTAACTTTGCAAAAATCCAGAAAATTTGTTCGTTTGTTCGTTTTTGTCACTTTCTATAGAACCCTCTAATGATGCTTGTTTAGCTGACATGGAAAGGGACTCGTAAAATTATTGAATTTAGTTTTTTGATAAGAAATCGCAAAAGTTCTATAGCGATGCTTTTGAATATTTTTTTTCTCTTATTAATTGTGCACAAGGAGCTTCAGATGGCTTTAAAAAATATTCAATAGAAATCTGATATTAATCTGCTATGATTTGTAATGAAGGTTGCCAGCATGATCAATCGCTGCGAGCGGATCGTGTCCACTTTTTAGTTCAATATTAATTTTGGCTACTGGAACTTTTTTTCTTTCTTATAATGTATCAATGTAGGGACTTGGTTCTTTAACTAAACGCTGATCAAATATACTTCAACGGATCTTTTATTTGTATATTTGATTATTACAAACAAAATGACGTAGACAGCATATCAGTATATAAGTACATCCCCGTGATGAATATAAAAGACCTACCTACCTTTAGAGTGTAGTTAATGCGTTATGTCTGATATTTATGTTTTTTACTTTACGTCTGTCTACCTATCTCTTTTTGTGAATTAACACTAAATTAATTCAATTAGAATTTTCTTATATGCATATTACTTGCACGCTTTGCTTGCAATTCATGCGTATCGTATATTATTAAATAAATAAAATGTTATCCTAATCTAAAACTGACGAAAATGACATGTTTTAACCGCAGGTTCTCCATATAGATGTTTATATGTAAATGTAGTTTCTAAAAGAATTCGGAGTAGATTTTGGTTTATATATTTTTGGTTAAGCAATTAAAATAACGTAAATGCTAACGTAAAGACATAACTAAAAAGATAGTTACTGATCGCAAATCATTTTAAAAGTGAAGAATTTTCTAAATTCGAACTTAGCTTTATGAAGTTTAATATGATACCCGAATTTAAAATTTAAAATTTTGCAAATTTTGATATTTAGCATTGTGGCACGTTATGCTATAATTTTTATAGCGGCTTTGATTGAGACTTATTTTAAAGAGAGAGTATACAAAAGAAAAAAAAAAAAGAAAACTTCTGCTAAGAACTAAGTTCAAGTATGTTTTGAAGTTTTAATAACTCAAGGTGGTGGTGATATGCTTTTCAACGGAATTCACATTTGCAGTTTATTAGTGAGAGAGCAAAACTTGTGAGATGTGGTTGCCTCTTTTATCAGCGATTCGAGGACAATGAGCCCTACGAATTCATATACAAAATTGTTTCGGAATCTAAGGAAGTCACATAAAGATTTCTTTTTTTGTTTGTCATATTTATATCTATATGTTATAGACTAAATTATATTATTAATTTATTGAATTATAAATTGTTTTATTTAAGTTCATATCTCCTTTATCCGGCTGCAGTCAACATTTTATACCAAAAGTGATTTTTTGGAATTTGCTCGTTGGTACAATAGATCAATAATGAATCATCTTTTTCGTGTTAATCGAGTTAGATTTAATTAATTAAATCAAACGTAGTATTTTATATATCAGTTGAATATTTAGTTATCTACAATTCTCTATTTGTTAATCGAGGTGTGGGGAATTCAAAAACGTTTTGTGGTGGATATGCTATCCTTCTAAGACTTCATAATTAACTCAAATGAAACGAAGAAGAGTTACAGTTAAACTAAAGATACACTCAGAAGTATTTTCATGACAATAATTTAACTGTTTTCCGCGTATAGAAAAATCTTATGACCGCAAAGATTTTCGATATTATCTCAATGTTATAACCGCATAAAAATAATAAAGTTTTATTTGAACACATCTATATCACAATATTTTCGCTACTGAATGTCACGATCCATTCAAAAATAAAAATACGTTTAAATATTAAAATCGAGCAAGGACGACACTTAAATACCCTACTACTAATCGCGATAAATTTATCAAAAACTATATCTCGTTTGCGTATGAAGGTACACTTTTTATTAAAGCTCTTTGAATACCTTATAAGGAAAGGGGCAAAAATGGTAAACTAGTGTGGTCCAAATTTGGCAAAAAATAATTTAATTGCCAAAAAGAAGTTTTAAAAATTTGACTTTTATGCCACATAAAACATTACTTTTTTTTAATATAAAAACTTCATTTTCGTGTGAACGGCTATATAGTAAAGTGTTAAAAAAATTGGCTCATCCCATCCAAGTTTTTCGCGCGTATTGAGCGTATCGAAATACTTATTGTAAATATTTTTCATATTACGACTTTTTCAAAATAAAGCGTTATACGTGGAGTGGTCCAATCTAATCCATTTTCAACAGCGATAGCCTGTAGTGTGAAACCCATCAATTTACAAAATTGCAAAGAAATGTCTAAAAAATTTACGATGTCCTGATTGAACACAGATATACAGGACAGACATCAGAGAGAATAATGAACAGACGGACAGACCATCTTAAATTGGTTTAAAAAAAAAAAGATTCTGAATCAATTGGAATAATAAATATTTTGTCTATTTGAAATCTTTTTGAGTGTTACATACATCCGCAAAACTTAATATACCCGGTGCAAGAATCGGTGCAGGGTATAAAAAAAAGAACACTTAAAGAAATGCGAAAGTAAAAGAATATTAAGTACAGTATAGAGAAGAAAAGTTCAATGTTCAAAGTTGGTTTTGTTTTTCAATGGGTTACTTTCCATATAGGTTGGCTTTAAAAACTCAACAGACGATTTTCTTTTTTATGTAAATTGAGTGCAAGTGCAAGACATTTTGAAAAAATGCAAAAGAACTCTTCAAATTCCGTTGCTTCGAAAGTTAACTATTAGTTACGAAAGTAATTTTTACCTGATATCTCAGAAACGAGAATCTATTGCCTTACGCCCTTTACATGAATATGTTTACAGGAACTCTTCAAATTCCGTCGTTTCGAAAGTTAACTATTAGTTACGAAAGTATTTTTCACCTCATATCTCAGAAACGGGAATCTATTGCCTTTCGCCCTTTACATGAATAAGTTTTCTTAGCGTTAATAATTCACTTTATAAGCTTGAGGTTTAATGGAAAGTATCTCGATGGCTTAAAAATTACACTTTTACTGTGAAATTTTTCTGAGCGTAATATAAATTTCTCAACAAAGAAAGAAAGTTGAATAAATGTTGAATTCGTTAGAATTGTAACACATTTCTAAGGGTTGAGAAGAGGCTCGTATTCGCTCGCACTAAAGTTTCCGGTTTAGTCGATTCATTGTAAAGTGCATCAATGACTTTTGTAAGCATTTGATAATCTGATTATGACACAATTCCAGAGCATACAATATGTACGTACAACATAATACATATGTAAGTTCGCATGTTTGTGCCTTTGTGTTTAACCAAATGAAAAGAGACTGCTGACGATTGTAAAAAAAGATTTACGTTTGTACAGCTGAAAAAAAAAAAACGGAGAAAAAAAAAAAAGAATCATGTAGTAGAAAATTAAATAAAAAATTGAAGGGTAGCGTGTATTGTTTGAAGTTGAACAGAGTGGGTGGATGGGAGGATGATTGGGTGTGTTTGTGTGTGCGTACACAACTTGAACGCACACCCCTGCTATTTAACCCTGCTCGGCCCTCTGTTAATTCTCGCCAAGTCACAACATAAACAACAAAGGGAATTGTTAACGCTTGTTTGATTGCGTAATTAAATTATATGCCTTTTATGCGGTCCTCATGAGTACGATAATCAATTGTCTGCATAGTTTTGCACAAATCTGGGCTATCGAACGAGTAACCAATAAAATATTATAAATAAATGTATTTATTTTTGTGTTCGAAACAAATATTATACTGCATATATAAAATTTTAGTAAATACTTTCGCAAGCGGAATATAAAAGACCAGAAGTGTAGTAAACCGCAGCTTAATCATTTCATTTATGAATAACCTAAGAATGAACTTTCAAATACTTCTGGTACTTCACCGAAAATATCTATTTCCCCGATTAGTTTATTTGTCTGTCTTTCTTTTTGTCTGTTGACTGATAAAGTTGTTGTTATACACAGACTGATTCACAAAACTCAAAGAAACCTTAGACAATCTAAAGAGAGAATTTTAATGTATTTCCCTTACATCCATATGGGCATGTGAAATAAATTTAAATCCAATTTTTTTATGACATTAGTTCGAAAAGAGTTTTTGTTTTTTATTTTAATAGACTTTTTGCGTTAAATAACATAAACAAACATCTTGAATTAAAAATTTTTTTTTTTTTTTTTTTGCTAAACAACTTTTTGTCTTCCATCTTTTGTTACCTTTATTTTACTTTCTAGATTCTCGAGGCATTTCATGCCAATAAGACACTGATAATGTCGCACCAACCACCAACTTTATAATCCGTTCCGAATTCTTTGTAAATTATATAATGATATTCAACATTCATTCGGTCTCTCCGTTCAATCCTTTAATTACATGCAAATCACTGTTAATAGTGGAGGGATTATTGAATTTTGTTACAAAAATATGTTAACAGTTTTGCTTATATTCACATATATGTATAAAATATATAATTTTTATGTTTTTTTTTTTATTAAATAAAACTAAATAATAATGGGTTGGCAACTAAGTAACTGCCGATTTCACTTATAGATGTTTCTCACTCCCATTTTTATGATATACGTAAATATTATGATCTTCTTCTTCTTCTTCTTCTTCTTATATATGTCAGCTGTCATCTTTATCTAGTTTTACAAGTTCATTGCGTAGATATTTTCTTAAAGTTTTCCTTTTACCTCAACATTCATATGGAGTGAAAGCGCGAACATTTCCGCCGTATCTTACTTTCTTATTTTCGTAAAATAAAGAACGCAGTGCAAGCCACCATAAAGTTACTTGATGTGTATGGTGATCAAGCCCTTAAAGAAAAGCAATTCCGAAATTAGTTTGAAAAATTCCGTTCTGGAGATTTTTCTCTTAAAGTTGACCAACGTTCAGGTCGACCAGTTAAGCTTAATGAGGATGACATCAAAACCATCATCGAAACGGATCGTCATGTAACTATACGGGAGATTGCAGAGAAGTTAAGTTTTTCACATTGAGAAGCCATTGAGAAGCATTTAAAACGTGTCAGTCTTGTTAAAAAGCTGGATATTTGGATTCCGCACGATTTGAAAGAAATTCATCTGACAAAGCTCATTAGAGCTTTGCGGATTATTGCTTAAACGCAATGAATTCGATCGGTTTTTAAAACGAATCATCACTGAAGACGAAAAATGGATTGTGTACAACACGTGTCAATCGAAAACGATCGTACTGAATACCTAATGAGTCATCGCAAATCATTTCAAAGGCACATATCCAACAAAAGAAGATTTTGCTGTCAATTTGATGGGATTGGAAAGGTCCGGTGTATTTTGAATTGCTTCCAAGAAGCCAAACCATTAATTCGGAGGACTGCTATCGGCAATTGGACAAACTGAATACAGCGGTCAAGGAAAATCGACCAGAATTGGTCAATCGTAAAGGTGCCATTTTCCACTACGACAATGCTAGGCCGCATATTTCTTTGGCCACTCGTTGAAAATTGATGGATCTTGGTTGGGAATTGATAGTACACCCCACCATGTAATCCTGATCTTACGCCATCGGATTACCACTTATTTCGATCGCCGGCCACCGCCCTTTGTGGTAAAACTTTCAACGATGAGGACGCTGTAAAATCTCACTTAACTCAGTTTTTAGCCGAAAAGGAGCAGAATTTCTATGAACATGGAATTTTCAAGTTGTCAGAGAGATGGTACAAGGTCATTGAACAAAATGGAAAATACATTATAGATTAAACTTCATTCCAAGTAAAAAAAAGAACGTTTGTTTAATTGAAGAAATCGGCAATTACTTAGTAGCCAACCCAATATATATTTTTTTAGTGTTTTTTAAGTTTTGTCTCTGTAAGATTTGGTCACTATTAACTAATGTAATTATTGTAATTAATTAATGGACGCAAGAGAAAATAAACTAACATTCGATTGTACTTTTGTGATAATTCGTTTTGTTTAAATACGCTACATGTTTCCCCTGTATCTGTTGTTCTTACTGCTGTGTTAATGCTGATGCTATTCCTAGTTCTATAATTCGACTAATTTCCTGTAATCATTAATTATTATGTAATAATATATTTTCTAATTTACAGTTTTGACGAATTCATCTAAACTATATGGTAGCTGTTCCATATAAAGTACGTTTGAATATCAATATAGATGCATAGAAGCAATATTTCTTTACTTCTTTTTTTTTTTTTAATTACGATTGGAACTATATGGAATAATCCTTGAATATTGTAAGTTCTTACGTTATGTTAGCTGACAGAAAAGTGTTCGTAACATTAAAAATAATTGAAATGATGAAGAGTAACAAATAAACTTTCGCGTAAACAGAATTGATTTTGGCTACAATAGGATTCATATTTAAGTTCACGTTCAAGTTTCTAACGCAATGAGATGTACATTGATATTTCTTAAGAGGTAGCATCACTGTCACAGTCTAAAAAAATGTATTTCTGATAATTTGTTTTAGATAGAAGACAAAATTTAGAAGATTATTTAAGTAATAACAAAAAAAAAAGGCGAACAGAAGATAGAAAATTTCGATTCTATCCTTTCTTTTTATTATTATCAGGATGAATAAGCCAATATATGAAAAGTATATGGAAGAGGATTTGCTTATTTAATAGGAAAATATTCTCGCCTGGCTCTTGTAAAGTCAAAGACAATGTTTTGATGATTGTCAAATAAGAGTTCTCAGATCTCTGTCTGGCCTGCCTTATACAAATAAATAGAGTATACATCTGAATTCAGTTTAAAAATGCCAAAAGGAAGCTCAATAGTGTATATTTATGCAGAAAATATATTTTTCTTTTGTAACAATATTTACTAAATGTTATGACTTCATTGACTTTTATTGATCCTGTTCTCATGTCAAATTTTTACACTATAAAATTTAACTTAACATCCACTATAAACTCAAAGCTAATAGAAGTAATTCAAGAAATTAATAAACATTTATTTTTTTTGTTTTGTTTTTATGTTTCATCCAAATCGAGTATCGTTTCGTCACAACGGGATACGTAAACATTTTATTATAAATATGAATGAATGCATGGATTTGTTATGATCGTTCAATCAGGATGATTAATGAAATTAAATATTTTTTTTAAATGTTAACCAAGTGAGAAATATTTTGCGGTGGAATTTAATAAAGGATCACGTAAAAAAAGCGCTGTTCAATTTGAATGTGATGATCAGCAACATACATCAACCACAAATCAAACAAACACTTTTAAATTGGTGCTAAGCTTTATTTTTAGGAAGCAATATGAAAAGGTAAATATGTAACCATTGATTACCCTACACAATGTTTCATTGTGCAATGTTAGCTCATTTCATAGCCATGTCTCGTTTGTACGAAGTACACTTCAGTAAAATTTATCTTCATTATATTCTAGATCGCTTGGAATGCAAGGTATATTAAATTTGCGCGAATGTATAATATATAACACCCAGAAGGACTTAGAGTAGATCCACCTTTTATTTTACCAATCGGTTTGATATCAATTGCTAAATCGGTTTTAGCTTGTTTGGTCACAAATTTTGAGAAAAGGCCAACAATTCTGAAAAAGCGTAGAATCCGAAGATTTTTATACTTACCACCGGAGGTGACGGGTATATTCATTTTGTCATATTGTTTGTAATGCCCAGGAGGAAACTTGAGACACCCCACCAAGTATATAGTTCTTGCAGCCCCATATACGCTGATCTTAAGTCGCAAGTCTTCCACAGCAGGTCATCACATCCCTTTCATTTTCTTTTACTTCACATATAAATTCTTATTTACAAAATTTTCAAAATTTCTCAGAATTGCCATTTTTCAAAAAATCACTGAGCAGTTGTGTTTCGGTTTACTAAAGTGATATGAAATATGGTCTAGTTTTCTTAAACCTTCTCCTATAACCGTTGTTACGAAAAGTAAACCTTTGCATAGCAAAAAGGCCAACTTGTTACATTTTATGACGAGAATTGGTTCTTAATGGTAATTTGACATAAAAGTTAACTGCATCAAATTCTATAGTACTAATTTTTAGTACTTTATGACTGAAATAGGTGAAGAATAATAAGATTTTTAACAACAAAATTAATTTTTGTAAATTTAAATCACATCGTCCCATGTGGTTGCAGTGGTGCAGTTAATTAATGCCTATGCTCCTTGCCTATTCTTTTGTACTAGCTTTATGGTAATAGGTGAGATATTTATGTGTCTGATTGTGAGTTAATGTAAGTACCCGGCAGGGAATTCAGCTCACAACATTTTATTTTTAAAAGTTGATTAAGATGATATATTTCAAAGTTTTTCTTTTTTGCACGCATATTTCAAAAGTTTTAGAAAATACAGTTTCAATAATAAATAACCAAGTTAAAATTGAAAAACAATCCCTTGTTTTTTACGATTCGCAGTCTAGTTTCTAGTTTACAAAACATTTTCACGCTTAATTGACTTGTAGAGTCTATTCAGTCCTTGCCTTTGAGTTTTCCATTATGGTAAAGTCGATTAGTACTTCCATCCGAACTATTGTACCATTATTTTGCGATGTGTTGTCAGCCACATAGGTGTTGAGGCGAATACTACTACGGAATGTTCATTCTTCGGGTCCAGTATTTCCAGGCTCATTATTATTGTTAACGGTACCCTCTTCGTCATTCTGCTCATTATATTCGGCATTTTCATTGTCATCTCCCCGTCCCTCGGCTCCGGGCTTCAATAGGAGGAAAGGTACCCCGACGCTCCCTGGTACCATTTGCCATTATCGTATACTGATCATTTGACGGCTGGGAACAAACCGTACGAATGCGAGAAATGCTGTGGAATGGTGCGTTTTCGTGGTCCAACATGTATACCAATCGCTGTCATTAAATTAGTGTTAGATGACCATGGCATATCAATCGGTGATTTTTTTTTCTTAACTTAAACATAAACAAATAAAAAAACTTAATTTTCTTATTCGCTTTTCACTGTCGTTTTTACTTACAGCTAATCTCTCCTCATCCTGCGACAAACGGCATACTGGACAGCGAATGGCCCATGGAAATTCATGGTGGGATTTGTAAATTCTCAAGTAATCGTAGCAAAATTAATGAACACACCGTATTGTCGTAAAATTTATTTTATTTTTAAGACATAAGACGCATTTATCACTTTCTTCAAAGTTAGACATTGCGCCGTAGTCGTTGCTTGCACGTCAATTCGAAAAGGGAAAATTATGGAAAGTCGCGTTTTCTTCTAAAAAAATTTGTCTTTGACATCTTTTTCGAAACGTCTTCTGGTTTGGTTTTCCCTACGTCTTAGTTCTCGACAGTTTAAGTTGCAAAATATTTTTTTGAAGACCGTGGAAATTTTTATTGTGTAATTTATGAATAGTGAGTAGAAAATCTTATTTTTATATTATAGATGTGGCCACCGACTTAGGCACCGACTTCTAATACTTCATAATCTTCGTCTCGAGTAGGAGAAAGAATAGGAAGGATAACGCTGGATAATTGATATCTATTTACAGACCGATGGATGTTCAGACCAGGGGTTCTAGCATGCTTTCAAACATGTTATCACTCTCGCCCTGAACAAGAGAAAGGAGAACAGCGGAAATGATAGGGAACGATAATGGAAGTATGAGCCCATCTGTGTACTTGGCTGCTATAGACAAACAAACAGGCAGTTCTGTGGCTTAGCTCATTGCCTCATTGCTTCTGTTGAGTTTCTGAGTCAAAACTTATTGTAATATCGTTTACGAGTGGTCTTAGGTCTTGATTTATACAAATAGCTTAATGTAGCTTAGCACGATGCTGTTAATTATATGATCTAGCTTAGAGAGTAACGTGCCTGAGTGCTTTTTTAAATTGAAAGCAAAAGCTTTCAACTTAGAGTTGAGCATTTTTCTTCATATCCGTAGTGTTATAAGTAATGAACTGCAAACTTTCGTGACGTCAACATGACATAAAGCATCAGAAACCGGTTCCTGCATATATAAATTGATTTAATATGTTTGTGTGTCTGCTTAGCTGTAGATTATGTCTATTGATCGAGCATGCAAGTGATTAGTTTGCAATTTAAATGTTGGAAAACCGGTATTGTGATTGGATGTTGCAATGGCTGTGTAAAAAGGGGGTTTTTCTACATAAAAAGAACGGGGTACGTCTACATGATGACGTAGACGCAAGTTCAAAAATGAACAGAAATTATTTGTAAGATCGATTAAACATACTAGAGAGTATTCATATCTTTCTTGTGTGTATGAGCGTATATGTAGGTATCAATGTGAGCTTTGTTACAAAATAACATAAGTGTATCTAAGATTGAGAGCCTAGTAACAAGATCAATCCATATGTATGATTTCGTGCCTAAAAACAACAGTTTGTTATGATACTGAATCAGCAAAATTAATAGAACTCCAATGTACGGTATGAATGTATACGTGAATTATTTTACACAAATATGTATGCGCGTATGTAAAGTGCATAACAAAATATGTGTAACATATATAAAGAAAAGGTTAAGAAAATTAGTGGGGCAACCGGTGCATCCTTATAAGCTCTCATGAGGACGAGCATCAATCCAATGAATGGCTGTACTGCTTGTGGGTAAACTGTGCTAAGGGAAGTAGATAGTGGCTTCCCATTTGAACATAAGTACTCCTAATACAAATACACATACATATATAACAGGAAAAGAAATTATATTCGGCTATACCGAATCTATTAAATTTTACTAGGTAGGCGTGACAGATTTTTTCTACTGCTATGGAATACTATGACAATTTGTATTGTGTTGCCAGTCTATGAGTAGTAAGAAAAACAAACAAAAAACAGTGGTTTTTTCGGTTTATTTTATATTGTGGGCGTGGTCTGTGACCGATTTGCCTCATTTTCAATACCAACGTCTCTGAAAGATCATCCAATGTGTCTGTTAAATCTGAAGCCGATATTTTCATACCTTCAGTCCTTACATGGACGGACAGACGGACATGCTTAAATTGATTTTAAATTTTATCCTGATCAGGAATATATATATATTTTGTGGGTACTTTGAACTTTCCCTCTAGGCATTACAAACAGAACGGTCTCATGTGTGTGTATACCTCCCCCCTTAGATGTCGGGTATAAAAAGTTGAGTTTTGGTTTTATTACTCGAGAACCATAACAGAAAGATCTATAAAAATTTCCATATTTATCGAGCTAGCTAACTTCTTACTTCACGACCAATCGATATAACGGAGCATTGGAATTCGATTTCGAAAACAAGGCAAGGGGGAAATAAATTACCGCCTTACCTAATTTTGCCACAAAGAATCGGACATGATAGCACACAAGCATGACCAAAACAGTGTAGACACCGAAGAGAATGAAGGGGACGTGGTGGTCAGTCGTCGAAGACTTGTGACTTAAGGTCAGCGTTTATGAATGAGAACCCACGAGTAATGGAGGGGTATAGTCGGGAACCCGTAAGTTTGGAGGATCGTAAGCAACTATGGGGCTGTAAGAACTATGATGACTTCAGGGCTACAGAGAAGAGAGAATGGAACCCAATAAGGTCTCCCATAAAGGCCCCACTATCAAAAGCATGCTAATTGCAACTAGTTCCCCCCGAGTCAATATGTAACGATGGTTTCGCGGTAGAGAGTGATAGATGAAGTATCTTTGAGGGTAGATATGGTACATAAGCGCCATATGTGACATGTCATGCATGGAATATTCTTACGTCCAGCTCCATGCACATTTACACTTAAAGGTATGAAAGAGTTAAAACATGAAGAGTTTAAAGTCAGTGTGCACTCGCCTGGCAGTAATCCCTCCGTAAGTATCATTAGGTATTATGCGAAGAGAATGGTCTTTCTCTTATTCATTTCATTTCAATTTGATTTAGTTTAAATTATCCGCCATATTATTATGTACGCTTTCGTAAACCTTCCGCTTTTCTCAATCTAATCATCATTGCTTTACTCGCTTCTTATGTTAGAGTTCAGATCTTTGGATGACGTAGTGTTGGTCTTACCAGATAGTCCTATGTCATTTTTACTCTTATATCCTTATTGAGATATTGCATGCTCAATAATTTCATTTTGCTTGATGCGCTACGTGCAAATTGATATGTTGTAATGAATGACCCATTTTACATAAATACTGCCGTTCATTCAAAATTTGCGAAACGTAGAAATCAACGTTATTGTGTTTTCCTTTCATCCAACCCTTCACGCTGGCGATAAATCTGGACGTCCGTCTCTCTGAGCTTTTGTATTTATTTACATGTGTGTGTGTACGCGTGCGTGCATATGTATATTATTGGGAACTTTGTGAAAAGATTGATGTTGAAATTAGCGTTTGCCTATCATTATTGCGTAGAACAAATGTTTAGTAAACGTTTCTTTTGTACGAAAAATTGACGGGCAACAACAGAACAAATAATAACTTCATTTACAAGAGTCAAAACATACATATGTAATACGTTTGGTATACATATGCATCTATGTCAAATACGAAAACGAAATCCAATGATTATACGATTGTAGCACGTGCCATGATTAGGTGAATACTATTTCTCTGAGGCGAAACAAATGTAAAAGAATTGATAATTTGCTGAACTTGTTTCTCTATGAAACTGATCTAATCGTAAATATATTCGACGTTTACATATATATATGTTTGTAATAAAATTTTATTTAACTTATTGATAATAAAAATTCTTTTTTCTTTTCATACGCCCTCGAATGTTTATATAATGTAAAGCAAAGCAATGAATCCCTGCCCATATTTAATTTTCTGTAATGACGATGGATATAAATTTTATCAGTGTTTTAAAATACGAAAAAATATTCTGAAAAAAAGTCGATATTTCGAATGAGTTTAGTTACATTTTGGTCACTAATCAAAAGCTAGTTCTGCAAAGGATTTTCCATCGGATATTTTGAAGAAATTTACAGATTTTTATAAAGGCTTTCCTTTTGCTCCAAGCTAAATGTCGCGTCTCCTCCTCGTATATTTATTAGCGTTGCAGCAGATACAGGTTAAGTAGAACACAATCTTAAGTAAGCATTAAGAATTTGCTGTTACGAAAGAATATGCTATTGAAGACCTGTTCTTAGAATTCTATTTTCTATTCCTTTCCGAAATAATATTTATTTATTATCATCTTTCCGATTATTAATCCTTTTGTATTGTATTGTATTAACATCGTTATGGGGGTGTTCATTAAAGAAGAGCCATTTCTTTTTTACTCACCGAATAGTTTATTCATATTGCTTTGGGAATATTTTGTTTGTTTATTTATTTATTAATAATAATTTGTAACGATAATAATTGAAAACAAAATTAGATAAATAAGTGACGATCCATCTAATATTCACCTTTAAGAATTTTTTCGCAACAGTTGTCAAAAACCAGGTTTTCATATGCAAATCGTTACGCATTTCATTTGTAGTTACATACTTACCGAAAACTGCTTTAATAGTTCTATCGATATACTGGCTTTATTGTCTTGATGTTAAATGAAATATTTATTCGTAATCATCTTGAAATTCTGAAATAAATTTGCCATACGTACGTCAATTCATTCGTCCATCTATCGATTTGAGATTTTCAAACAAGCAAAAGTATTGAAAAATGATCATCGATCTTCTGATTTAATTCCAATTGTACGGATTAGTTTTGAAAGTTAGAGTTAGTGCATCAATGAACGTAGAGACAATAGCTAAGAAATTGGAAGAAGTGAAAAATTTCAAAATATATTCTTAATAACTTATGATTATACTTGAACACACACACACACACACACACATACTATAATAGATCCCACCATAGCTTGCTAGACAGGATCATTTTTCTAATCGTTTCGCGATAAGATAAGAAAATGTCAATCAGCAAATAAGGAAAGAAATACTTAAAATCTCCTTCAATTATATAGTTTTTTTAAACCATTATGGTCTGATCTGCTCATTAAATTCCACCACATTTTACCCAAAAAAAAAAAATATATATCATCAATTAGAAAACTGAGGCCAAACTTCTTAAGACTTGAACATGTTTTGATCGTGTGGTTTCCTTCTTATTGAGTATTGTGTTTATTTTATAAAATCAAAGAGTTCAAAAGCAATTTTTGCTTTTCGCTTTTTGCGAATCTGGTCTGAGATTTGTTAGTTTCTACGTCATCTTAACTTAACTCTTAAACTGCTACTTCCTCTTTAATCTTTATTAGGGAAACCTAATAAAAGGATTAATGGGTTCGCCAGCCTTATTAAAAATATATAAAATGTTTTGTTCCTAACTATTCTTTTAGGAACTTTATTTCCATAAGACTCAATCACAAACAGTGTAGATATAATTATGAGTTTTTCAACATGTTCAGGGTATAGTTTGCAAAAATGATAAATGATATATCTAATCTCAATATCGGATTCTTTAAACGCTATCAAGATAACTCGCCTTAATATAAGCGTTTTCCTACGTCGTGTCTAAACTAATTTTTAATCTCTAAAGCTCTAAATATGTTCATTTTTATCAAGCCTTGTCAAGCTTTTGCAAGCTTTGTCAAGCAATTCACTCCTAACTCGTTTCTATATCGGCTGCGAGTGTGCTTCTGTTTTAAATGCCTTTTTTTTTTGTTTTTTCGTTCTTCTTTTTCCTTTTTTCATTTTCCTTTTTCTTTTATTTGTTCTCTTTATTTTTTGTTAATTTTTTCATATTTTATATAAGAGTTAACTTCTAACGTTTAATATAAAATTATTTTTCAGAGTCTACTTAATTCGCCGGTTGTTTTAGTGTAAATGTATTTCTTATGTGTAAATAAATAAATAAAGTTAACCTGTGAGGTCATCATGTAACTAAATAGTATCAATTTAAAAAATTTTAAAAATTGGTACTCACTAGTGAGTGTGAATTTCTTTAGCTTAAGATAATAGTATCATTAATTTTCCAAAACAGTCCGCAGGATATTATCCAATATAATGAGAGATAAATTGACGTTTATTTGTTTTCTATAAACAAAACTACATATAACAAAATGTAGTAATAAGAAGAGAATTTTACAAAATTGTAATTTGAAAAGTTCCTTCTTCTCAAAATTTCTTCTTTTTTTTTTTATGCATAAATTCAGTTTTGGTTGAACAATATCTTTAGGTTTGTGTATGTTTCCCTTTCACTGCTGTTTTTTTTTCCTACAAATACAATTTTAAAGCACATTGTGGTGCTAATTTTTCTTCAATACTAATGCAAATTTGTTTAAACTCGCACCAATTTTGGTATGATGCCCAAATTTGAGATAAAAATTGAGCGCACAATATGAAACTCACCAGATAAATTTGCTTACGTGAAGCTACAGTATCATTTTCTAAGTCACGTCACCTAGATACTAGCGGTAAAACTGCTACATGATGAGCCGCCTGATGATTTTAGTTGAATTTCACAGACATGCTTTTATTTTTGATCGATGTTTTTCTTAGCAGCGAGAAGAAACTTATAAAGTATTGTTGAACGAATGGCAATAGAGATATATTGCCGCCATGGGTAGTTCGTCTTTTCTCTATGTCAAAGGTTCATGAATCTAAAACGTATGGTGTATTTATGTTAAGAAAGCTTCAGCTTCAGCTTCAGCAATACAATTTCCATTGAAAGGTCTTCCAGGAAGTTGAAAAGTTGAACTGAATTCGGTTGTGTCGAATCTTTTTAACCACCCATCGCCCATAATCTTAAAATAAGATCAAAAAAAAAATAAATTTTGATATGTGAGCGTGACAGATTTTTTTCATTTTTATGAAATAACTTTGAAATTTTTATTGTGTAGTCTTTGAGTAGTAAACAAAAAACAGAGGTGTTTACAACTTATTTCATACTATAGGCGTTGCCGGTGACCGATCTGGCACATTTTCGATATTAACATATGTGAAAGAGCTTTCAATGTTTTTGGAAAATTTCAAAATTTAGAAATCTTAGTTTTTGTGACGGGCAAAAATGATTACCGCCGACATTATACCGATACAACAGACAGATATACGCATAGACGCACAGACGGACATGTCTAGGTGGATTTCGGATTTGATACTGATCAAGAATATATACATCTTATGGGATTTCTGAAGCTTCTTTCTTAATATTATAAACGTTTTCAAGTTTTCTATTTTATCGAGTGAGCTTGGACGATTCTTTCCATTTTTGTGTAGCGATACTAGAGGAAAGCTAGTTCAATAAATGTGGAAATATTTATAGATCAATCTGCTATATGATTTATCAATAATGAGCAAAAAATTCAACTTTTTGTTTTTCTTAAAAGCTGAGGTCTTCTTAGTTCATGTCATATTGCGGCCGTACCCTTGGACCCATTTGATTCATTTGCAACACTAATCTACATGCAAGAACTTCCATTGCTTCTGCAAAATTTGAAGCTCATATCTTCATGTTTAATACTGACAGAGTGTGAGGTCTCTAAAGTTTCTTCATCTTCGGTGGTGGGTATAAAAAGTAGTAATGTCTTCACACTCCTACTGCATAACTTGAAGGCTAGTCTTCACAGTTTGCTTAAACGGCATAATTAAGTAGTGACATTGTACCGACAGCTGATCTGATTTATTTATATACCTGTGCCTCAAGAGAAGACATAATGTGTTAGGTGCTTGTGTTGAATTGAACGAGAGTGCAAAGTTAGACAGACAGGGATGATTAGGAAGTTAATTAGCCAAGAATCGAATTTTATTTGCGCTCGTATATTAATATTGTATTGAAAAAGCATCATTATGAGATAATTTGTTAGTCAAGGGTTTTCTCAGCAATTTGCAAATTTGAACACAAAGGGACACCGAAGCATATTTCAAGTTGCAAGAACCAAGGTTGAGATATTTTGCCTCGGACAATACATAGACCGATTAAGATGGATAACGGTTAAAGGATACATTTTCAAACATTGAATGTTTGGTAGACAAGGTGGGCCCATAATTCCTTCGGTGTATTCCTTCATCAAAACAGGGAAAATTTGTATTTACCTTGGAGACATGTTAATATTTATATTCTTCACCGATAGCTATGAATATGTCTGTGAGTTGATGTAGGCTGTCTACCACAATAGACGGAATTTTTCGTGGATGTTTATTTATATAATTCGGATTTGAGGATTTAATGTCAGTACTCGTACTATCAGCATTCATTTGATGAACCACTAGAATCTGTTGCTTTTATCGCTTATTTTTAATTATTTACATGTAACGTGAGGAAGCACTACACCTTTTACGTTTATGTCAAATCGAAATGATGGTGTCCACGGAGTCTTTTTCATATTTTCAATTAAATATTTGTTAATTTACCGAATGAAAGAAAATGAGATAATTAAAATTTGTTATATTATTTTGAAGTTTGATTTCTGAATATTTTCTATATGTTTAACATCTTTAAAGGCAAAATTTTCCTATTGTTGTTTCTAATGGTAATTTATAGGTTTTCTTTCATTGAATATTCTTAAGGCTAAATCGGGAATTGAAATTTCGCTACTTAATTCCGTTAAAGCCGTTTATTGTACTGCAGATTAAGTTCAGCAATGAAATGTTTTATGAAAATACAATTTTTTTTTTTTTACATTTTTGTTAACAATTTTTGTGTGTGTTTTATAAATTGAAGTTACATGAAATGCAAATGATTTAGGGAGACACTCACAAAAAGTAAAACACACTCACATATTCACTGAGGTGCTCGTGCATGCATGCATGTACATGTTTGTTTTATTTAAAGTGTGAAGTTTTCTATATGAGAAGTTTCAACTTATGCTCTTTAACCATAACTTCTATAATATATACTCCCTTGTGTACGCTTATGTCTATCCAGGCTGACTTTTATTTACATTTCCTGTAAATATATTTTTGTATCTCTTCATACGTATTATTATTTGCATTTTGAAAATTTCCTGGAAGATGAGAAAGATAGAGAAGAGAAGCGAGAAAAAGAGGAAACGAGGAATCGAGAGAATCTTTTCATACAGATTCGGAGTCATTCATCAATAAAACTTTAACAGAAGACCATTTGAAAATATATGAATCTATCGGCTTTTTAGTTTTTAAATAAGTTCATGTTCAACCATGAGAATGCTAAGGATATTCACGTTGAACTCACTTATAATCCTACATGAACTTCCTTACGAAACACATAAAAAACAAAATAATGAAATTTTATAAATCCGTAGAAGATATTAATTTAAAATTTGATAAACATATTTGTTAAGACTTTCAGAGTTTTAGCGCAAAAACGATCCTAATCGCTCAACTAGCACATTTTTAATTAGCAAAATACTTTACAATTTTTACATACTTACTTGACGTAGTATGTGAATTTTTCACTTAATTTTTAGTGTATATATTTTTAGGCAAGGAAAAGTCTCCGTCTTCTTTAGAGAAGTTAAGCTGCGAACATATTCTTATGGCAGGATTTATAACATTGGAATTCTGCTTCATACCATTTGCTTTGTGTTCATAAGATATTAGATATAATATAATCAATAAACTGCATAGGAGGGGAGAACTGTAGCAAGTCGACTTTGCTACTAACTTTTGGGCAATCTCTACCTTATCCTAATATCCTAATTTCCTTTATTAAGTACTTGCATGGCAAGTCTTAACGAAAATCACTTCCACTTTTAGTTTTTCTTATGAGATAACGTCACAATCACACTTTGAATTTAATCTAATTGGATCTTTATAATATTTTTTTATTCCTTTTTATAAATTTTCTCGAGTCGGCAATGGGCATTCTGCATCCTACTTAACATTGTTAAATATAAATTGAATATTAATATAAAAGAACGACTAACAGGTGGGCTGAAAAGTTCGTAGGCTGATACATAGATGGCGCTACTGGTATTAAATCCATATGATTTTTAGTTAGCCCTAACTTTCAAAACACACGTGTATAAATTTGATAGCTGTTGCATTATTAGTATGTGAGTTATAGCATTTTTAGTGGAACAACTCTTGTTAGTATGAAAAAATAGATAAAAAGGAATTTCGTGTGTTAATAACGCTTTGCTTTTTGGCGAAAAAAGAATACTAATGGAGCCAAGGCTTGGCTTGATAAATATTATTTGGACTTTGCATAAGGAAACTCAACTCTAGAGAAGTGGTTTGCTAAACTTAAACGAGACGAAATGAGCACCGAGGACGATGCAAGCAGTGGACGCCCCAAAGAGTCTGTTACCGAAGAAAATATCAAAAAAGTCCACAAAATAATTTCGGATAACCGTAAAGTGAAGTTGATTGAGATAGCTGAGACCCTCAAAATATCAAAGGAACGTGTTGGACATATCGTGAATGAATATTTAGATATGCGAAAGCTTTGTTCAAAGTGGGAGCAGCGCGAGATCACAATCGACCAAAAACAACAATGAATTGATGATTCTAAGCAATGTCTGGAGCTGTTCAATCGTAGTAAGCCCGAATTTTTGCATCGATATATGACAATGGAGAAAACATGGCCCCATCATTTCACACCGAAGTCCAATCGACAGTCAGCCGAGTGAACTGCACGTGATGAACCGACTTCAAAGCGTGAAAACACGCAAAAGTCGGCTGGCAAGGTTATAGCATCAGTACTTTGTGATATGCATGGTATAATGTTCATTGACTATCTTAAAAAGGGAGAAACTATAAACAGCGATTATTACGTAGCGTTATTGGAGCGTTTGAAAGACAAAATCGCGGAAAAAAGGGCTTCATTTGAAGAAGAAGGAAGTGCCGTTTCATCAAGACAATGCACCGTGTCACAAATCAATGAAAACGATGGCAAAATTGTATGAATTGGGCTTCGAATTGCTTCCGCATCCACCGTATTCTCCAGATCTGGCCCTCAGCGACTTTTTCCTGTTTTCAGACCTAAAGAGGCTGCTCGCTAGACAGAAATTTCGCGTCGATGAAGAGGTAATTGTCGAAACTGAAGCCTATTTTGAGGCTAAAGACAAATCGTACCATGATAATGAAATCAAAAAATTGTACGACCGCTATAATCGTTGTATCGTCCTTGAAGGCAACTACATTGAATAATAAAATCAAATTCTATCCAAAAAAAAAGATTTTTCTGTGTTAGCCTATGAACTTTTCAGCCCACCTGGTAAGTAATTGCTATTACAACTATAGCACATATCTACAGCGCACATATAGTTAGTTGGGCGCTAGGCTTTGTTAAATGGTAGTCCCCGAAGACCTCGATAATAGATGCGTTACAAAAAGATTATACATGAGCTTGCTGAGACCCTTACTTCAATATACGTTTGTCGTGTGATATTTTCCTATAGTTTTTACGTTGATTCAATATCGAAACTTTATGAGTAATACATGCTTTTAGTTTTTGTGAATTTAGCTTGAGATCCGTTAGTTTCTCTCCCACCTTCTAAAAACAGATTGCTACCATTTGCCTTAACCTTCACTTGAGAAACATAGATTTATCCTAAGTGTTTTCTTCTTAGTTAGCTTAAGAAACGATATCATTGAGTCACAAGTTTTATTAGTAGACGTGAACATCAATGTTTCTAAACGCATTTCTAGGAACTTCTTTTTTTTTCTAGAAGTCAATCAGTGTTAATATAATTATAAATTTTTAAATCCTGTCAGTCTTTAGATTTTTAATAAAAAACTGACAGACTAACTATTATTTCGATAATGAATATATATAGTTTATAAACTCCTAAGAAAGTGTTTTTCAAATGTTTATCATTTAAATTTAAAAAATTTTAATTTAATTCGGAAAAAAGCTGTTAAATCAAATCTTTTATGTTACAAAATTAATTATAATTATAACAAGTACTTACCTGTTAGTTTTGTTTAGTAGTAGGCTAGATTCGTACGAGAGTGACTTCAGCATACTAGAACATAGAGCAAATCGATTTTAGATGAAAACACATTGGATGATAGCCAGTAAATGTCTGAAATTAAGTCGGACAAAAATAAAAGTTTAAAATTTATTAAAAATCTCTTATTATTACTGTTGTCTTGTTTTCTTTATCTTACAGTGTATTAAACTCATGGTGTAAATCAATTAAATTGTGATGTTAAGAAGAAAAATAATATAAAAAATGAAAAAAGAAATCATTATTTAATAACTTTTTCAAATGAACAATATTATGCTGCTAGCGTTGCCAATTTTACCGAAAGGGTTAAATTCTTTCTTGTAATTTCCAATTTTTAATTCTAGACTTTTAGTGTATTTAATATCCATTTTTAAGGCTCTTAGCATAAAAAAAAGTGAATATGATTTTTTTACGTATATGCTTGAAAGTTTAAAAACTTAACTTATTCGTTCTTAAACATCACTAGAGAAGTTTCATATTCATATCATATTTGATTTTTCGTTTAAAATCAGATCGCAATAAAACAGTTCTTGTCTGCAAATACTTTAATGTTGTATTTCTACAATTTTCTGAATGAATATAAAGCAGACTTTGATTGCATGTGTTGTGAAAGTTTAACTTTTAATTCTATCCATCCATCCATATCTATTTCATAACTTATTTTCATATTTTTCATTACAAATCCAACGGAGTTTACATGTAAATCGTCGATACAAAACGCAAAAGATTAGATCAGTAATTAATATTAATTTAATTACTCTTAACTTGAGCAGATTAGATATCTAAAGTTAAAAATTTATTACTTTATACTATTGATTAAAAGACACATTTCAATTTTGATTTTGAATTTTGATTTATTGCCGATATTTTCTTAAAAAAGAATTTATATGAATGGATGGAGTTTTTGGAAAATATTTCAGTAGATTTTCCTGTGATTTTGCTTTAATATTAATTTATAATATTTATGTCATTTCCCACTATAAATAAAACTATATTTTTGTTTTCGCAGTCATTATCATAGTTAAATGGACACAGTTTCTGGTCCGTTTGTTGATGAGAGGAGTTATAAGTGGCAGGAAAATGATTTGTTTTTTTTTTTTTTTTTTTTTTTTTTTTAAATATCTGTGTCGTGGTACTGTGTAATTGTGTTCGCTCACCAACGGTTAAGATTAAAACTCGCCTCACGGTTTACTGAAGTGGTATAAGTGACTGTTGTGAATAAACTGAATATTGCATAGTTCCATGTTGTTGTACTCAAATTTATTGATGCGAAACAAATGAGTGATACTGTAACGAATTGCTGCAAAATTGTTAGAGGGTGAGAGTTTCACAATTTAGCTCCACCCCATTTTGTGTACGTAACGTATAAAGAGAATTGCACCAAAAAACGAGGGAGATATTGATGATGCCTTTAACGCACGCGCTACTGCATACGATTTAAGAATATGAATATTACAATGGCGGCAAGAATTTCAGTTTGTTTAATAATATGCATTTATATAAATGTATATATATATATATATATATATATATATATTTATATATATATAAACGCATGTATAAATATGGATTTATACGTATGTAGTAGATGGTGTGTGTACGACAATTTCACTCCAGCACGATAAGAAGTATACAAAACAAAGAGAGGATAAGTACATACTTACGTACACTAAAGTCTTTCAGTTTTCTTTTTTGTTTTTTTTGTTTTCTTTTTTTTTTCTATTTATTAAGGTTATCAATTTTCTTAGGAGATTAAAAAAGCAGAGATAATTTCAGAAAAAATTTTTTCTATAACAAAGTTTGATAAGAAAAGATTTTAAAAGTTTGCAAAATGTATATTTGTTTCATCAATTGTTGTACGAAGAGCCGTGATGACTTTCAAAAATATTGACTCTTTCACGTGCTCTGAGTATGGGAATGATGGCTGTTACGTCTATACATGCCGAAGTTATATGATAGAGAATTTTTCAATCTTAAACAAAGTTTGATATATTTAATCATATGCTTTTCTAAATAGTATAGTATTTTTTACTTTTTTTTTAAAAAAGTATAGTAATTTTTTCTTTGCAAAAAGTAATGATTTAGGAAAATTTTTTTGTAATTATAGATCTTCCCGATCATTGTCAATAGTGAAATTAAGATTAGATAATGTCTGTCGGTCTATCATAAACATTATGTATGTGATTTAAAAATTCTCATAAATTTTCTTAAAAGATAGAAATAGTAACCAATCCGTTGTAACGATTTGTCAGCATTCGAAAAGAGATATTTCTTCATAAATGAGACGGGTTCTATTAAGCGAGTGATAAGTAGTAGAAATAAGTTCTACGTTCTACGTTAAAATAAAAGTCTACTTAAAAAACATATTTTTAAATAATTTATTTTTTCTACTTTTTTCTACTTTAATCAATTACGAATCGTATCGCATCGTATCCTTCAACCTTTTTTATACGATATCCATATCAAAGGGACTGTTAAGAAAAAATGAATCTGATACATTTTCATCAAATTTAATATAACATTATGACTCTTCATTTCCTTCAAGATTCTCTTTTTGATATCTATTGGCAATATCAAGGGGTTGATAAGAAAAAAAAAAAAATCGAGCGCCATTTTATTACGCTTGCAATTTTGAATAAATAGAAAAATTATATTTACGATATTGCATTACGGTATCCCCACCAAAGATTAATTTAGCTATTGGTAAGTTCTTAATTTACATTTCCTAATAATAAGATTGACGGTAATAATTGTAGCTTTTATTACTTCTATTCTTATTATTTACAAGAACTTCGTAGATATTGTCTGTTTTGAATTATTAAGAGAATCTCTCTACTATGATTCGCTTTCTTATTTTATTTATTTTAAATTTCATTGATTTTATCATAACTTTTCTAAATAAGAAGAAATTTTTTAATATCAAATAGAATTTTTTTGGTGCAAATATCTTCGCTAAACTACTTCAAATGTAGCGACATTCGCTTGAAAAGTCCTCTAGTATTTTTATAATTAATTCAGAATAAAAATTTAATTTTTATTATGAAAACTTTTCTATATATTTTCACATTTTTTTGAAATTCATTACAAAGATATGAAAACGTTTGTCTATCTATTGGATGCTATGGTATACTTAAGATATGGCAATCAAGATGGTCCCAAAAGATGCAACGCATGTTCACCTGTTCACCTGTTCGTCCTGAAAAAGAGAGATTTCTTCACATAAATATGTTTTTCTTTAATACACGGTTTTTTTTTTCTTTTCTAAGAAATGTAGTTTTTTATTCTTTTCATTGGTGAGCTTTTATTCAACAAGAGTTACTAATTGTAATCAAATTAGCGATAATAAGGATTATCATTGTGTTTGTAAAAACTTTTGTTGTCTTCACTTATAAAAAAGAAAGTTATGCATTTCCATTGAAAATCGAAAAAATCGAAAATTAATTCACGTTTTAAAATTATCGATTATTATTGAGAATATTTCTTAAATATTTTAGGAGCAAAATAAATTGTTGTTGCCTTAATGGTCTTAAATATGTTGAGCGCAATTTACAAATGTTTGCTTAAGAAACGTTTAATGCTTATCTAAAGTGTATATTTTATTATTGTTATTGTCATTTTAATATACGTAAATATACGCATCTTTACAAATACCTTGAAAAATATATATGCGTGCGTACGTGCGTTTTTGTAAGCGTTCATGTTTGCACAGTAAATATCGCATACAGCAACAATGACAATAACAAAAATAACAACATTGCGAATAATATGTCAATAACCAAACACAATTGTTGTTTCGACAAACCGTTCATTTGCATATTTATCCAATTCGATATCACAGCTATTTTGCGTTCACTATCTTTTCAATAATAAGGTATTTGATCCGATAAATAATGATATATAAACATCAATAACAGTAACATTCACACTTACAGTGATAAACACATGCACACATATTGATTCGAGTAAACATCTATATACTACATGTGTGTGTTCGTGCTTATTGACGCATACATATGTCAGCAGATATAGAAACATTTCTGCAGATATGTACCGACAACAAACATAGACAAGTTTATACAATAATATTGATTTTCTTATAAATAACTAAAACTAAATTGGAAAGGTCCTTCAAAAAGGTTTTCAAAATCTTCGGAAATGAGAGAGTAGTAAACGAATTTTCCTCATTCCATTCGTTTGTAATTCAATTCTGTTCTCGAATTTTTTTTAATTTATTTATTTATTTTCTGAATTTTAACTATATGGCGAGCATAAGATTTGATAAAATATACCTGTTCATCATAATAGTTGACGTATAATTAATTGTTAGTCCGTTTATCGATTTCCCTGTTAAACAGATTCTTAAAGTCTCTCAAACTCTGAAATTTGGAAAATGTGCTTTTTCTTTAGAAGCTTATTTTTGTAAGTGAAATAAAAGCATGTAAAATGCTGTAAATCACTAGGCAGGTAGTTATATGCCCTTATAACTTTTACCTGAATAGATTTTGAGAGAGAGTATACATGACTCAAAGAATCAACAGATAGTTATTGCGAATAGATCTACTAAAGGAAAAGAGGCCAAAAAAACTCTTTCGGTCCTTGCCGTATAATAACGTTGTAGAACATAAGCAAAAGCTTAATACGTAGCCTTAGATATGGGCATATCTTTTCAAGGAGAATGTATGTCCAACTATTCGATTAAATAGTAGTCTCAGATTATTCAGGTTTGAGGAACTCGTTAGACTATGTACTTCTAAGGAATATAGAATAATATAAGTGCCATAATTAATGGCTTTGACCACTCCAATTTTAATTTCGAGGGACATATACATTTAAAGAGTGAAAACTTCTAGATGAAAAACTGACCCATGCACAAAGAGAGATGCAGTTCAAACAAAAGTCTATATTGATTTGAGATCCTTCAAAATTATCAGCACTGCTAGTAAACAAAATCGATATATCATCGGCAGATGCATAGGCCTTGCATGAAACTAGGTTAAAAATATTGAAGAAGAGCCAATGATTGAGCTTTGGGGTACTACACCGCGTATGCTTAATGGGTTAGACTGACTTCAAAAAGTCAAAGTCCTACACAAGTTTATTAACTAAATGTCCATGCGAGACTCTATCAAAGGCTTTCGTTAGGTCGAGAGACATTAACACCAAGAGGTGTTTATCGTTTAGTGTCCGCTGTATTGAATCTATAATTGTCAGCACCAAGGACGTAGTGTTTCGCTCGCTTCTAAATCCATATTGTGACTGACAGAAAAATGAAGATGTGTAACAAATTGCTTTTTCAATCAATGTTCAAAGATCTTCGCTAAGATAGGCAAAATTGAGATCGGCTTTAGAGACCAAAACAACTTTCCACTTTTCCTGATAAGAGTAAAACGAGCTATTTTTTAGACCGAAGGAAACTTTTATTTTGTAAAAATGTAATTAATAATATATAATAGATGGGTGTCGATCCAAGGCCAAATTAATTTCAAGAACTTAGCACTCCTGCTGAAGTAGGCTTAAGTTTATCAAGTCCCGTCCAAAGTTCAAACCTATTTATACAACGAAAGGAGAAAAAAATCGTAGCAATCATTTAGGTTTGACACGATTTTGGTTGTGTTTAATTGATTATTTTTGTTTTTTTTTTTTTGGGTGGATAAATGAAATTATCGGTTTCATTACTGGGAATGGTAAACGTGCCGAACCCTGACCTTTTCGCGGTCCTACTAGGCAACGTGATTGTGGCTGGGGTCTTGCTGGCCATGCGCACGCGGCGATAGACCAGGCTATACTGGTCGTGGCACGGTAAGATTGTCCGAAAAAGTTATCGGCTGAGAAGGGTTAAGGTTAACTATCGATGCCTGGCGACAGATTCTCGAGGATTGTAGGAGCTGATAACCGGGAGAATGGCCATTTTCGAATGAAAAAGGGAAGTCTCTTCTTTAGGTTCTTTGCTGCAAGGGGCTTGTACACGTATCTAGTTTTTTGGCGGTATATGATTCATAGAAGCAGTATCGAATATGGAAGCATGGCTGGTAATGGACTGTGCCGATTATTTACCAAGTACATGATAATCCAAGAGATAAGATGGTAGGAAGGACTTTCCGGGATGTATAGCGTATCCAAAGGCCCATTCAAATCCGTAGGGATCAGGTTGCTTAAAGAAACATTGCTCCTTGTAAATATTGTTTGCTCAATACGTTGTTTGGAGAATGCTCTCTTGCTGCGATGGGATGATGATACGGAATCACTAATACTTTAAGTTTATGTTTTTAAGAGGTGAGCAAACTTACGATATTATGTTTTACATCTTACAATTTCAACAATTAATTCTGGTGAGGCAATTTTTTGATTCAAACGGCGGAGACTTATTTGTACTACTAATGCATAAATAAATATATATATATATAAAGAATAGATATAATATATACTTTGTGTTTATAATAAATATTTATAATTATTATTTTATTCATATTTATACCTTTATTACTATTACTGTCATTTATTTATAATCAAAGAAATAAATTATTAAACTAAAACAAAAGGTTTAGCACTAGCAATCAAGACTATCGGCTCTATTTCATTCAAAACGATGGATTAACTTTTAATTCAACTAAAAATTTAAATGATATTATGTTTGCCAGGTACTTTCAAGATATCTGTAGGATTAGATGCTCCGAATACGAGTTTCCAAAACTGTGCAAAACTGTGGTTTTGGAATTCACAGAGTATATATATATTCAATTGTAAGATTTCGTAAACAATTGCAAATTGGTGTGCTAGATTTCTTAAGGATCCATTAGTGAGTTGCAACAGTAGGTTCGAGGCTATTCCTCGCGGATTTGTATCAAGTGAACAATGATTGGTTTAATTTAATTATTCAGTCAGGTGGGTCATTCACAGGAACACAGTAAGTCAGAAAGAAAAAATTAATTATTTTACTTTTGTATTTGGGAACTGCTGTTTTCTTTTTTCAATCATCATAATTTCGAATCTTTTTTTTTTTTCGTTTCTCTTTATTCAATTTTTTGATTTTACATCACTCAAATAATAATCGCGATTATCACGCTTATTCAGATACACGGATTGGCGGATTTCGACTGTTTACACTATAACTTCAGAAAAAATGCGATTATTATGGAAAGAATATAAAAGAACACGTTGTTCAAAACTGCAGAAAACTTTTAATATTTATATTTTTCTTATTATTTAGATTTATACGCACCTACCAAATCAATTCGAATCCATATTTCCCCAAATATTTCAAAACTGTTTATTATTATCACCCCCAAGATGAATCCAATCGTCATTTTATTTTTATGCATAAGTTCTATAGCATTACTTCCGCTTTCTACCCACTCTTTCCGAGGAACGTGATCACGAACCAAGTTATGGAAATATTTACACGATTTTATAAGTGAAAAGAAATCCACATTGTGTTTGTTAACATATATATATATATATAATATATGTATGTATGTATGTATGTATGTAGATGTATTTTATATATATTTTGTATGGTTTTGTATGGTTAATGAAGCGATGGTGGTATTACGCGCTTACCTTTTGTGTTCAGTATTTTTTGAAGAAGCATTGACAGTCGCACGATAATTATGAGCGTTTGACCGCGTACAGACAATAAAACTTACATATCAGTATAGGATGAACATCTCCACTATTGCGCAAAGTGCAGTACAACACAATTACTTTGATGTCCGACAAGTATGTCGTGTATTGCTCGCGGTCATGAAAAGCTAAAATGGCACGTGTATTAAATCCGGTAATTATTTAAACAAGCGCAACACTAAGGGAAAGAACACAAAAACGATAAAGAAATTAGAATGTAACAAAACCCCTCGAAAAGTTATTCTTATCACAGATAAAAAGCATTGAGTTAATCGAACACATTACATACACAGTCAATTTCGGTTGCACTCACATATATCTCGATATATAAACATATAAGTGTGTATCAGAATAATAGAGATTTGATTGTGTTGCAATTGCTTGTTTATTATATTCGATGCTTTCCGCTTATGACTTATCGGATTAACATACAACATAAGTACAAATATATAAATGCATTACTTTTGAACAACAACCGAATAACTGATAATAATAACAAAGATTGAATAGAATAAGACGCGCACAGTCACAGTCATAGTCTAACTAGGCTAACATATACGGCCAGTTGCAGCAAATTTTTTTCAAACTATAACATTATACGAGCACTAGCAATACAACAGAATTCATTCTTGCATCAAGATCTACCAACATTTAGAAAATTACATGAAAATGTTTTGAAAATTAGATTCCAAACAAATACGTCATACAATGGAATTGTTAGGCCTAAAATCAGTTCAGAAAATTATTCTGAGTTGATTGATATAGTTAAAGTTGTATCTAATTCGCTTTGCTTCGGAAGTTGCATACATCCGTGCAAAACTTAAAGTACTCAGTATTATAAGTGACGTACAATGTACAAAAAACGTTAGAAATAAACGATTAATATACATCAGTTAAGATTTGATATAATTTCAATTAATTGCGTACTCATTAACAGACCAAACAGACTTCTAGGAAACGTAAGATTTACGTGCATGTTTTATAAATTTTCCAAGTTCATATTGATTGTTTTATACGAAATCATCTCTGAAGAGCGGATAAATGCCTTTGTTTTTATTTGCTAATAAGTTTTCTTCCAGTGAAATTTATTAAAATTTTAAAAAGTTTGCACAGAAGAAAACGATTTTCGTCCAGTCGTATGTTATCATAGTGATCAAAGGCAATAATGCAATCATTCACTGCGAATTTTGAAATACAGTTGTCAGTCTGCAAACATTTAGAACATAAAAATGCAAACTTATTAACTCGCTCGCAACTCATTTAAGTCATGCTTTGTATTATCCAAACTCTAAGGTCCAATATGAAGCCTACTGTGGTGTTTTTAAGCCAGACAATCATTTTCAAAGCTTGATTTGAAAACATTACTTACGTCTACTGTATATTTGCCGTTGTAAATGAAAGTGATGTAATTCCTGTAATACAAAAAGAATTTTATTAAATTGTATCTTCCTTTTGGTTTCATATCCATTAAATAATAATACAATTCTTTAGAAGCGAATTAGAACAATAAGTTCGTTCGTAAAGTTATATATAAAAAAAAAAAAATTATTTAATGGTTGTTGTAATTCGATTACCATTTTGTTGATGAGAAGATTTTTTTTTTTTTGTTCGAAACATAAATTTTAGAAAAAAAAATATCAAGTTTGTTTTTTATATATAGAAAAATGAAATTTTTCATCATAAATGATGAGGAAAGAAGTTTAAGAAATATTGATTGATATGTAAATAGGTGCGAACACAAGATAATAATTTAAATTTTAATCGAAATATCGAAAAAGACAGCGGCGCTCACGAATACTTTATACACTGAGTGTTGAAAATATACTAAAGAAAATCTAAAAAAGGAGATTTACTGCAAAAAATCGTTTAGAAGGTCCTCTTAAAAGAACGAGAGAAGCTTAAACATTTCAATCACGACTGTCTACAATTGTATGATGATGGTTTGTCTAGTCTTATTTCTAGTCTTTCTGTTTACCATAAATACTTTATTATGTTTAAAATGTATATAAAATATTTAATTTTTATATTTTTGCGTAAATATATTTTCTTTTATTATTTATAAATAAAAGTTAGGTTCGGTCGCAAAAACTCATAATAGATAAATAATATTCGTCATTTTTTCTAAATTGATTTAATTGTAATTTCTAAAATATCTTTGAAAAATTCGACTTATATCACTTTCATTTATAACGGTTTATATATATATGTGATATTATATATGTGGTATTTTAATTTGTTAGACTAAATTTATTTTTAGCTTCGAACATCGATGAAAAACGATTTGGTATCGATTAAGAACAAAGAGAAACTATTTTAAATGTTTAAATGTTTTATGCGCAGAGAAATACCTTTTTGGTGTAACTATACACATGTGTGACTACTTTCTTTAGAACACATGTATTAAGTGTATGCCTATCTATATGTATGACAAAAGGTAAATCAAGATCAGTATCGATTAAAAAGGTTTTTACATCGACGAATTAATTTATGCTCAACCCTGTGTTAAGATTACTAGATAAATTTTGAAATGTTTGATTACTGTTGTAAGCGATTGTTGTTGTTGTTGTTGTTGTTGTTGCTATTGTTATAAAGGTATTACAGTTAACATTAAGCTGCTGACATTTCTATATTGTATTGGAACAAGTGCTTTGCCCATACATTTTCACAATCATTGTTTTTTTTAACCATTAAAAAAAAAAAAAAATGAAAGAAGAAATTTATTAGATAGAAAGATGACCTTACGACGAATGCTCTCTACCCTTACACATATCATACACAGAGTGTCCATTTTAACAAAAATAATTATTATTTAATAAGTTTGAAAGCGGTAAACGATCGATATTTAAATTTGCTAACTATGCCTACTATTGAAACTATTTGCAAACTATTTGTTTCCTTTCCTTCTATTGCATCATCTGTTGTCAGCATATTAACGGACAAATGCAGATCAATTTTAAGCACAATAGGCGTGGATGTATGTTAAAGCTTTCTATCTGCATGTTTGTAGGACTAACAATTTCATGAGTGTACTAAGAGGCCGAGAAGCGTATAAACAAACAACAACAAACACACATGACTTAGAATCTTATTCTGACTTAAGAAATATACGATCAGGAATACTATTTCTTAAGCATTTGTTACAAACAGAATAATCAATTTAATGTATTCTGTATTATAGAATATAAAATAGAAACAGAAATATTTCGTTACGCATGCCAGGCACTCAGGTAACAGATGTCAAGCAAGTTTAGCTTACGACATCTATCCTAATATGTTTGTATGCATGTGTACGCATATGCATAGTAAGTCAATTATTGGAAAGAGATTTAAGCCAGTATTTTTAAGGTTTTAGTTTCATATTATTTGTAGGCTTGTGATTCACGATTTTTGTATATTTTGTTGTGTATACTTTTCAAGAAGTTTTAAAATTACGATCATTTATTAAAAATTTAAACGGTTGTAAGTCATTGTGTTTGTCGCTACTTATATATAACTCGTCGACACGTTGTCGTTTATTAGTTTTTACGTTGCTTATGAGAGCGTATTTATATATGAAATATCCGTACCTATTAAAGGTAAAGTCAGTAGATACAGGTGAATGAATATATGAATGCATAGGATATATATACATATATATATATATATATGTATGTATATATATATATATATATGTATACATAAATATACCTCTTAAATAATTTAATCTCATTGCGCTTTATTCGACGCTATTCACGTTTATCGAATATCAATGGTACATAAATATATATATGAGAATGTGAGTGTACGTGAACATAAAGATATTAAGCGGTTATCTTGATTAATTGTCTCTGCGGCATATAAACAAAGCGACAAACTAATCGACGAACACTAGTAATCGTTACTGTAATTTTATTAGGAGTTTAGGAGCAAACGTTGACGAAGCTACACAACAAGCAAAAATAGAGTTACATACTTGGTTTCATATCAACGTGTAGTTCAATTATTGACAATTTAAAATGCTTGTGTTAAAGAAAAAGAAGAAAAAAAAAAACCTTAATTCACTTTATACGTATTTCCATAATATTTCCCATTCTTTGCCCTAATTTTCAAGTATTTTTTTTTTTCAAATCTAATAATGTCCGTTTGACATTTTAATGAACTCTTTAGTAGAGCAATACTAAAAGAGAACAATTTTTAAATTGTTTTCGGTTTTTTTTTTTCAAGTACAAATATTCACAGATAACATATATTAGCTAAAAATCTATATATATTTCTAATTCTATTCATATGTATATCAAAAATTTTCTTTAAACAGTCATAAAATTTATATTAAATAAAAGTTGAAAATTAAAAAAATTTAGCTTTACAGTAGTCGATCTTCCGAGCATAATTTGTATATAATAAGCGATGCGTGTTTAATCATAATTTTTGTACATAAGTGTAATTTACTCATTTAGTTTTCTCTAGTCTAAGAATTGATTTCCTTAGTCTAGAAAATATATAAACCAACAATAATACTCATTTAGATACAATACTTGCTTGCATTTGTAAACTGCACACACATATTTCGAAATGTTAAGTTCTCATGCACCTTAATTCTTTTTTTTTTTTTTTTTTTTTTTTTTTTTTTTTTTTTTTTTATTATTATTATTATACACATTAGGAATTGTACAGTTAGTATGTAGTTAATGCGGAATAAACACTTATCTTTTCATAATACACAAAAGGAATTTGGGGCTTGGTTTTGGTCTGATTTGGATTCAATATAAATTTCGATTTAATATAAATTAATGGTAACCGTGACAGGATACAATGTGTTCTAATAGAAATTGTTATATATTATCAAGAAAATGTAAATGAAAAAGTTTGAAAATATATTGTACACATAAATATATATGTAAACATAAATACATCTGAATTAAGAACTAAAAGAAATATTCTATTGTAACTAAATGCAATTAATTAAACTAATTAAGCAATATTTCCTAAGACATAGTGATAAAAATCATTAATTAAAAAAAAAAAAATTTTGATTTTTGATTAGCGAATAAAAAAACAAAAAAGGGAAAGAAAGTCATTTGTGTTGAAATTTCCAGAAGGACATTTTTGTCATTTTTATCGATAAAGTTCATCAATGAGTAGAAATATCATACATACAGATGTACATCAAAATAGAAATAGACGGGTACCTCGTCTGACTTTATGATTCTTAAATGCTGTTTATAGATTCTTGTTTTGTACTTCAAAGAAATAAATTATATTCAAATTCCAAATTGAAAAAGTTTGAAACTGATACGTATCGTTCGGATATGGAAAAGCTTTTCATCTTAATAAAGCTTCATTGGTAATCTTTGTGAACAAAGAAAT
This sequence comes from Glossina brevipalpis, assembly GCA_000671755.1. Classification (NCBI taxonomy): domain Eukaryota; kingdom Metazoa; phylum Arthropoda; class Insecta; order Diptera; family Glossinidae; genus Glossina; species Glossina brevipalpis. The sequence goes on from KK351012.1 coordinate 1,438,987, forward strand.
TCGACTTAGCGATTAGCTAATGTCACTAATCCATATCGTTTACTTGAACTAAATCTATCGAATTTTGATGGAGAATACTCGAAGTATTTACACTTCATAACGAACCGAATATACTAACAATTAAGAAACGAAATTGTTTACTCAATTTGCAGTTCGAGTTATTAAATTAAATTCCAAAAAAAAATCTCTTGTATCGTTTAAATGCACGATAATAATAGTAAATCATTAATTTTCATTGATAACATTAATTTGTTGTTGTGTTTGTTGATTAAACCGATGATGACTATAAACCAAACATTCAATGATTGCGTTCAATTTTCCATTATGTTTTGGTCCTTCGTGGTTCTTAGCTATCCCTGGAATCTGAGTGAGATAATTATTAATATTACAATCATCCATAATGTTTTATCGAAAATTGATGACAAATCTAAGCAATCATACCATGAGAAAGAAAATTTTAATTCTTAGCTTTCACAGGATCATTGTTATGCAAGCTTAAGTCGATATTGTCAGTGTCTAGACATACGGAAGAAGTAAAAACTTTTCAATTCTCTGAATTTAAATTAAAGGAATTAAAGTATCATTATTCCTCGCTTCAAACACATTAGTTTGGGGAAAAAGAAATCCATTATTTTCCAATTCGAAATGTTAAATAAAGTCCTGAAGTTCATATAAGATTGGATGGATTTCTTTTTGTTTGGGGAAAAAGAAATCCATTATTTTCCAATTCGAAATGTTAAATAAAGTCCTGAAGTTCATATAAGATTGGATGGATTTCTTTTTCCCCAAACTAATATTTTAATGTACAAAAATAAAAAACATCTTATTAGAACTTGCAAAAGGCTCAATAATGTGGATAAATTGTCTACGAACTGAATGGACAATATCCCTATATTCATCGAAATCGCGCTATCGTGCATGTAGCGAAGCTCACCCCCACACGTTTAAACAACTGCTACACATTCATCATCTTTTCAACAATTGTTTTCCTTATTGGAGTAATCAGAATTGTCAAACCAAACAACCTACGTTTCAACTCAGACGCAACTCACCTCACCACACTTTCACTCTTTATGAAACCTACTTGACGTATAGATTTGCTTTCAGCATCTTATTGTTTTCGTCAAAGACTGTTTCGGTACGCGGCAACTAATTCGGGCGTTGTTGGATTCTTGTTAAGAGCTCAATCCAATACCGTAAATAGCCAAGGCTTTAACTCCAACCCATGTGTTAATTAGTTCTTTTTTAATAGGGTCGCTTGATCAAAAATTTACAAATTAACAAAACTGTCAAGTGCTTGAAGAGATAGCAACTTTTTGGATGGACGGTTTTTTCGTTTTTTATTGTGAAAGGATATTTTCTATATTGGAATGATAGTCAATGTCATTGAAATTCCTTACACAATTACTTGTGGAAATTTGTTGTTTGCTTATTGCTTAGAAAATGCAAAAAAAAAAATACAACAATAAAAACTGTTACTTGTATTCTCTGGGTAATTCCACGTACCTATACAACAATGCTAAACGCTCGTCAAGCCCCAACGAATTCTATAGTGTACCGAAATTTTATTTTAATACCTATCATGGGCATTTATTTATTCTGTCATTTTGTGTGCAACACTCAGAAGGGACGCTTCAGTGATCCCATGAAGTATATATTCTTGATCAGCATCAAATTTAGAATCTAATTAACCATGTCCGTCTGTCTGTCTCTCTGTTGTGAAATGTCTGTGGTGAACATTCGCCTGGCCACAACAATGAAGATATGGATTTCAAATTTGACAGAAACATTGAAAGTCCTAGTACGTAGGTTGGTATTGTAAATGGTTCAAATCGATTAACGGACGGTCTTAAAGTACAACGTACAACTTAAAACACCCCTGCTTTTAGGGAAAAAAAGTTGGGTTTCTTCCTTATTACTCATAAACTATATAGCAGGCAGATTTACAAATATTTCTACATTTATCGAGCTGCCTTTCCTTCAGTATCGCTACAAAAATGGAAAGGATGGAACTCGCTCACTTGATTTAATAGAACATTGGAATTAAATTTTTTTTGTAAGAACGTTTGTAAAGATGAAGGAAGAAGCTTCAGAAACCCTATAAAGTCTTCATATTCTTGATCAGTATCAAATCCGGAATGCATTTAGACGTATCTGTCCGTCCGTCTATCCATTTATCTGCCTGCTTATCTGTATAATTTTCGCGATAATTACTTTCCCGGTCGCAAAAATCAATGTATTTGGAAGAAAATTTGACAAAAATATCAAAAGTTTTATCACATACATCGACTAAGTTTGTCTTTGGAGTTCCACACTAACACTATGGTCTTTAGAGAGTGTTCATGACCATTTCAAAACGTTTTCAAACAAGAATATACTAACGTAGCTTTAGCGAATATACTAACGTAGCGAAACGACCGCTAGGTAGATATGAATCTGAGAGTGATTCGAGCGAGAGCAGATGCTTCTACCTAGAAATTAAAAGTTTATAACGAAGCTTTTGGACTTGATTGATGAATTCGACTACAAAATTATTATACATATTCTTGATATTTTCTTCATCATTTCGGTTAACGTAGAGTGTAAAGCGTACGATTCTATTTTGCATATATGCAGCAAAACAGGCATTTCCGAGTGCAAAATCTTCAAGGAATGAAGAATGAAGAGAAATATTTTAACATTGAAAGGCTCCTTTATGCACCTGGGATAGTAGACTAATCGAAAAAATAATAAAATATTGATCATTACAAAAGCACATATATACAACATAAATCAAAATTCAAATGCGTTTTTCCCGAAATACATGTTTTGAAAACAGAATTCATTGGAATCTTTTACGGTACGTTTGGAAGGGTATTGTTTAGAGAAATACAGACAGGATTCTTTAAAAGTTAATTTACAACATTTTTCGCAAAGAAGAAAATGTCGGTTTTTTTTTTTTTGGTCAAAAGCAAATGCTTTTATTGAAATGATGATCAATCGTACAAAGTTCAATATTTTCCAAATCCGGCCTACACTTTCACTAGATATAGAAATGTAGATTAAAAGTATTGTCTTTTTTTTTGTGAATTTAAATTTCGACCAGTTACGCTGGGTGCCTCGTTAAGAGTTGTTGCATTTTTTTTTTTTTCATATTTTTCGAAAATAATTTCTTTTTTTTAATACTTACGCTTAGCAACCGCTTAAAATATATTATGATTGTTTAACATTGCCTTCCATTTCAAAAAAAAAAAAAATAAAAATAAAAATAAAAACGCTATTCCTATCACCGTGGTTTCTCCTCTCAAAATAAAATCTTAAACAGATAAAGATAAAACAAGTTCTATATAATACCCATAAATGTTGATGCGGTTGGTTTCATTTAAAATTGCAACCTTTATATAGTCATGATCCCATAGTGGAGAAGTGTTGAAATAAAAATCGAACAAGTGTTTCAATCTTTAGTTAATGTTTTCATTAAGAAATTCAACTGTCATCCTTTGACGAAAATCCTGTTTACATTTGAAATGAAAAAAAAAAAGGAAACAAAAAAACAAAAAACGGGTCTACAAGTAAATCAAACAAAACTATTAAAGACAAATATACATACATAGCTAAACGTTTGTGTAGTCAACAAAAGAGCACAAAAGTAAAATAAACATGCCAGGCGCAAAGCTTAAATCAGTTTCATGATTTTTATTGGTACAGACATTGCGCGGGCAGCAGTTTATATATCCATATGTTTATGTGGCATGGGTTTGTTTATAACCCATGCCACATTTTCGTATATATGTATGTATGTGCACCCTTTGCCAAAAAATCTAAGAGTACTAGAGCGAAAAAAGAAAACGTTTAAAACAATAACAACAACAACAGTAACAACAAAAAATATATATTTTTTTTTTTTTTTTTGATAACAAAAAGCAACATATGCACCGTTAGCGATTTGCAAGCAACAACAGTATCATTCATATACATACACTACTATGAGATCGTAACTTTAATCCCGTTAAACATTCTCATTTTACCCGGCAGCAATGAATGCATCCGTTTGTACAATTTGTACAATTGTCGCTCGTATTATTATTTTATGAACGCGGTAAAACATACTGCAAACGAACAACTTCCGATTACAACTTCATTTGTAAATGCTTTCGAATCCATACCACACACACACACATACACAAAAAAAAAATTCTCTGGTATCCATTTTCGCACTTGCTCTCTGTCAAACAAACCAACCGATAGTTAAGTGTGTTTTTCTACTTTTTATTTAATACCATATGTATTCATTCATGTGTGTATGTATGCAACTCCAAGTGCATATACATATAGGAAAATATAAATAAATTTAATATTTGCAGCCATATCTTCACAGATATATATTTTACATATACATATATATATATATATAAAACAATCGCTATACATACATATATTTCATAGGCTGTCTATTGTGGTAAGGGTAGGCAGGCATGTTTATGGGTAATTTTTTTAACTTCTACTGTTGAACAGCCCACATCTGTTAGCGTCAACGGACTACAAAAAGGATTTAGTTCATCATCGCACCAACAACATCATTACCATCATAATGACGACAATTACTACACATACAACGCGAACTTATTATTATTTCAGTTATTTTGTTTTGTTCTTTTTGAAGTTTCTTGCAATTGCACTGAATGAAAGAAAAAAAGTTTCTTTTTTTTTTGCTTTTGAGAGGGAGAGTGTTATAACTCCCCCCAAAATTAAACTTCTTATATTCGGTCGTTGTGCAAATTAAGCCCAGAGGATTAAGTTGCTTTTTCAGTTCATTATTATTCTATTTTTTTTTTTTTTTTTTTTTTTTTTAATAGCTTAGTTACATCTCCTGCTATTGCTTGAAGTCGGAGGAAATTTACGGTCCTTTATGCCAAAAAAATAGAATGGACTTGAAAAACTCTTGTCGAAAAGGCAAAGTCATAAAAAAAAAGTAAACGAAATAATTTTAATTAAAACAAAAACTGATCAGATAATATCTAATACTTTTTATATGATAATGGCAAAAAGATAATCACATGATTTGCTCTAATGTAATCGGGATTTTGTATAACTTATTTGAACATTTGTTATATAGCGCCTAGAAATATGCTTCATCATATGTACCTATGATATGTATCTACATTAATGTCTACTTTTAATTAATGTCTACATTTATTTTACTTATTGAATTCGTTTTTATTGCAATCGGTCAATTAAACCTAACTCTTTTATTAGCCTTAATACACATTTGATCACTGGACATGTTAATCTAATTCTTAAATAGAAAAGCAACTATTTTAGAGACTTACTTAAAAGAAGATATTCAACTTAAAACAAATTCATTTAATGAATTTATTCAGAACTCATAGGTACAATTTAGATTTTGATTATCAGATTGATTTAGCTACGATTTAGCCTTTGATCAAAAATTGATAGATTAAAGTAATTTTAAAAATATCTAACATTTAAAGATGACTGATACTGCTTTTTGCTACGTAGAAATTTTCGTTTTTCAATTAATTACATTTGTTTTTAACCCATATGTAGAATAGACAGATAAATAAAAACTTCAAAGTTTTTCATACAGCTTTCTTTTTTATTAATATATTTAATGATTTTTTTTTAAATATCTTGTATATTATATATTAATATTTTTTTTTTTTTTTTTTTTTTTTTTTTTTTTTTTTTGGAAGGGATGCTTTTAAAGTAATTGTCATATATATGTACTCTTTGAATTATAATGGATTAGTCGCTATCACCAACATTGAGAACTATTTATGTATTTTTATTTTATTTCTTCATATAAAGTTTATTTCATCAGATGGAGTTTTTAAGTTAAAAACATGAAATGAAGAGTTTATCATTTTCTTTCCAATAAATTCAATTTAATTAACTGTAAATGAAAGCTTCCGAAACATGTGAAATGTGAAAATATTCAAAAACCATACATTTCATGGATACCTACGAATGAAGAACATGTAGACGTAGATGGGTGAACGATACTTACTTACTACATAAATATTCGTGTTGTTTGCACAACATTGTCAACTGAAGCTATAGTTTACTTTCGTTGGATTCATATTTTAACTACTCTCAGCTTTTGATTTAGTTAAATATATACATGTATACATATAAATATATATATATATATGTGTATACATATAAATATATATATATATATATATACATATATATAGATACATACGTATTTCGAAAACAGTTAGTGCCTACAAATTGACTTTGTTAGGATTCTATATACGATGCAATATAAACTTGAATATCTATCTATGTGTATGCGTTTCTGTGTTTGTGTATGTATATGAGTATATACATATACATACCTATTATACATTGTCGTATCTATATACGTGAAGTTGAATAAAGCGACTGAATAAATATGTACATACGTATTGACTTTACAGTTGGATGAACAAAATTGTCACGTTTGTTATGCTTTCGTTTCGTTTAGAAGAATTTATTTACTCAACTGATTTTGATAATATTCGGTTGCATGAGATGATTTCGCAATCATTTATAAGAACAACTATTGAATTTCAAATACCATTTATTTACCCGATCATAACGGTTCGTTCCAGCTACCGCTTTTACGTGGCGTGGGTAACAAAGAAACCTTTGAAATTAATAGAAATTATAAATCAACTTAAATCCTTGGTATCGCATCGCCTGCAGCTATATAGTTTGGTCATGATCTCTGTATAAGTAAAAATGATATGAAAAAAAATTAAAATAAAAAAGAAAATAAAAGAAAAAAAAAATAAATAAATAAAGGATATACAAAATGAAAAAAAAAACCTTAAAGATTTCTATTTCATTTTACAAAATAAGTTACAATATTTTCGATTCGAAATAGGAAAATATAAAAGGCGATAAGAAAACACAAGATATATATGACGGATATAAGACATGAGGGGAGGATTTAAGAACGATGCAATGATGACACTTTGACAAAACTAGTTTTTATCCTTACAGCTTTTAATAAACCTGAGGAAATATCAAAAGTTTCTTTTGCATTTTATTATAATTTTTGCTGAAACTATATATACACTTATCATGGTAAATAGTAACAATAAATCTTTTTTACATACTTTGCGATACATAATGAATGATTTCCGTTCTTATTTATGTTTATATTTTCTACACTCGTTTTTATAATCCTTTTGTGCATTTTTCAATGCTACTCAAGTCTCAAATATGTCTTAGAAAAGACGCAAACCAATGTGAAGATCGTCTATTCTTTTAGCATAGACAAAAAGATGGACTAAATACGATTCGTTGGCTACACACCAGTGTTACATATGTTCCAAGTTAATGAATGAATCGAAGAATCCTTGATTTTTGAGAAGCAAACACTAAATCTTCGTGTACAATATTCAAATAAAAGTATAAAATAGACGATTAAGTAAGTAAATATAATGTGCTTCAATAATTTAAGTGCCAATAGAATGAAGATTTGCTAATTTATATTAATATTTTCCTCATGAGTAGAGTTAAGTTTTTGGAAAAAAAAAAAAAAAAATTCGAGTTAGTTGCAAGCATCTCAGTTATTGGGTTGTAGATCATAAGCTCTTGAAATAATTAGGCAAACTAGTGTAGTGTAGTCTAATTATTATTATATTTGTAAATTGTAGATAGAATAACTTTTTAAATAAATTTTTTTTAACAAATTCTGAATCAATATTCGTTTTATTCTTTTTTAAAAAAATTTTGGTATTTGTTTGTAAAATAAGTTCATAAAGCTAAATATAAATAATTGAAAATACGTAACATGAACATGAAAATAACATTTTATTGCACTTACCATGGGTGAAAACACGTCAAAAGACGTTTTTAATCCAAAAATTATGAGTTAAAGCTTGATCTTCTAAATTAAGCGTACAACAAAGAAAAAAAAAAAGATGAATATATATATATATATATATATGAGACTATGAATTCAGGCCATATATGGCAAACATACGTAGCAGACATTTGCACTTTATACGGTTTAATCCACACTTATTTTATTTAAGAGTACAAATCATTGCTTTAATAATGTGAGTATGAATTGCCTGGACTTAAGAACAGCAATCATTGCAACAAAAAAAAAATCGGTAAGCATACCACACACTTAAATGACACCCCAGCAAACATAGCTGTTATAGTTATAAATGGCTTGAGATAAGTAGATTGCAATTTTCAAATAGATAAGATCGCTTAAAAAGTGAACAATATTTTTTTTTGTCCAAAATATACTTCTTTTCTTTTTAAATCGAGGTGAATGATTGTCTAACTGATTTGATACAGATGCTTATAGGTTTAATGAATGTTGATCAGTATTAGAGAATTGCTTTCGGTAAACAAAAGGGGATCGAGCATTTCTATTTAAATAGACTCTTGCTAACAATATGTATTCCTCAAGTCCTCTTACCTACGAATTTTGTCATATATTAAGGGAGACTAGTCTTTACGATGTTTCTATATTCTTTACTAGTACGATTAAAGAAATCAGTTCACTTGTGTGCGTCTGGTTTTTTTTTTTTTTGAAACTGTTCCGTAATTGAAAAATTTTAGCAAAAAATTAACCAAAATAATGCAACACTTTTTTTTATTAACTTTCCCATTCCCAAAACCCTTAAACAATGGTTTCCATCTCTTTCCGAAGTGAAGAAAGGGAAGTACATCTAATTTTATTCGAATGGTGGAAGATTATGGAAAAAAGGCGAGATGTCAATATAAAGAAAGTAGAAGAAAGAAGATAAAAATCTAGAATACATATATATATATGTTTAACAGTTTAATTATGGATAAATGATGACGTTGCGTTAATTAATAGTGAAATAGTTTCCAGTTTTATGATAAATTTCGTAAAGTTTGTTTGGTGGGTTATGAACTCTTACTATGATGATGCGACGAATTGTATTATAGTATCTCGCGCCTAAAAAACAATGAATAACGTGGCTCAGCAGGATACGACACTTTTAGTAAACCGAGGTGCCACTACGCAAATAGTGCTTTACTCCCTAATATAAAGAATCTTTTTTAAAAAATCTTATGTGCAGCATTCGCATACATTTGTTCAGATATGTAAGCAGAATATAATAATAATAAGCGACATTCGTACATCCATGTTCGGGAATTTTCATATTTATATGTTCATACATATATATATATGTAGGTATGTAGTATATTAATCCAATTCAGAAATATTTCAAACAGTGACAGCGTATTACATTACTCGCTCGATAAATCAAAATATAACACATCTTAACGCTTTGTGTAGTTCTTTTTTTTATTTTTTTATTTTTTTTTTTTTTTTGATGTCGTCAGCAACATGAATACTGAACACTGAACACTTGCACACAATATACCTTCTCACTAATATCAACAGCAGCAAAGTGCCGCTCATCTACACCTATATATATGTATAGCTATGCGTGTCTTTTGCAAAGTTCATAAAACAAATTTCATGTTACCTGCTATTGTCATGATATGAATATTATACAAGGCCTGCGTTTGGTGCTATCTGGCAAAACGGGCGTATTTTTCCATTTGAAAATTTGAACAAATCTTGTAATAGCCATAAAGCCTCTTTCTTTAAAGTCACTAAGAGGGAAAATTTATTATTTATTCGGTATTTCTGTTTGAATTTGAATTTGAATTAATTTTGAAAAAGTTTACGTAATATTTTAAGTATCACAAAAATATTTAGAAATTCCAATTTACAGCTTATGAACGATAATTTATATATCATTAAAAGAATTAGTTCGGATATTGCAGTTTTTTTTATCGACCTATAATAAGAAAAAAATAAAAATAAATAATTTTGCAAGATAATTAAAACGACAGAATTAAACAAAATTTGTTTCGAAATAAAATATTAAACATATAGTTTTTTTTTTTATAAATTAAATTAAATAAAAATTGATATTAATTAATTAAATGAATTCGAGTTTAATAATAATGTAATAATAATGAAAATATATTTAAATGTTCAGTTCAGAACCATGTTATACCCTTGACAGTATGTTACATATTAAAAAAATATCAAGTAAAAAATCATGCCTAAATGTATACTTTCTTTTTCTTCTTTTTAATTGCTATCCCAAAATGTAAACAAGTGAAATATTGTTATTTGTAAATTATTTTCATTTATTGTGCTTGTATTTATTAAATATCTATTTCGTTATTTTCACATCTTTTTTCACTGCAATTTTCTTATCGTGAAAAATTCTTGCAAATTGTTGCATTCAAAGTAGATATTACCTTTCCATAGTAACACCTATTGAAAGCATAATATTTGAGTAAACAAATGGAAAGAGAGAGGCATAGGACGGTAGGTAAGCCTATATTACAGGCTAAATATGGAAGAGACTCCTCGATACCAATTTTATATACAAAAGTTTATACTAAATCTCAATAAACTACCGATTTACTTATATATAAAACATATTATCATAAAATTCTACTGACAGCAATCAAAGATGTAAGACACAGAAAATTTGTCTGGTTCAAAATTGTATAAATGCAATGTCTTCACATGGCCGCAAGACGTTAATCAAAAAAAAAAAAAAAAACCTATTATAAAAAGACAAAAAAAAAAAAGATTTTCCTAAAGTTAATATATCATGATTGCAAGAAATACTTGAAAATTTTGCGATACTAACATCAACGCTCCTAAGGTAAGGTACAATGGAGAACCTTTAATGTTAATACGTACTCGGCTAGATGGAAGAGGGCAAAAAAATATCAATACTTGATTATATATTTGAACAAATTAAATTCAATGTTCCAAAATCTTAGCAGCAGCTCATGTTGGGTCGATTAACATTAAAAAAAGAATGCACAGAAAGACAAGTACGTACGCATACACACGTATACAAATATAGAAATGCATTGGGAAGTGAAGAGAAAGAAGACAACGAAGGCAACTTACTATGCAGAGGTGTTAATAGCTTTTATCGTGAAGCACGTATAAGTTGACATTATACACGCTTACTTGCATTGCCGCAAGCGGCGCAAAACTACTGACATTTATGCTCCTTGCTCCAAATTCGCGACACATGTGCTCTTAAATAGAATTTAAAACTTTCAACTACAATTCAATGCATGCGTCTCAACATGCTCCGCCTAAAAAAAAAAAAAAAAAAAAAAAAAAAAAAAAAATGAATTGCCGTTTATACCGATTTGTTACGGACATAACTCATTTATTTCCATCTGTCTAGTAAATAATTCGCGTATATGCGTTGTTGATCGGTCAGTCCATAGTGCGCGTTCGTTCTTGATTTCAAAAAATTGTTGCACAATAATATTCAGTTTATCGGAATTTCGTTTGTTGATATTATTAAATGACGATTATAATAACTTACGGATTTCAACGATAAAAATTCATTGTTGCCCACTGCCAATCTGTATGCCCGACGGGCGATGATTATAATGATGATTAGAGGGCGAGTATGCAACAAATATGATAAATACTCTTACCACTGCGCCAGTATGCAATGTAAAGAAAGTATATCCGAATAAAAGATGTCTCGAGAAAAAGTAAGCACAGAAGTATTTTTTCACTCTTTTTTTTTTTTTTTTTTTTGTTTTTTTGTTGAAAGGATGACTAACTTCTTACATTTTTCGATAAATAAACAAACTAATCATTAGTTAGTCAGAGAGAATCACTAGAGAAAAAGCCCCTTTCCGCATATATATATATATATTTATATATATATATATATATATATACGTACATATATATATTGGTATACACATACATACATATATATATACATACATATATATATATATATATATATATATATATATAGTGCTTATAAGCGAGTCTTTAAATTAAATGAGAAATATTTATAAACCCTTGATAAAACTGGTTGATAACTTCTCCCCTTTTTGTTATTTAAGATAATTTGAACTGAATTTGAAATAAATTCTTTTATGTATTCTAAGACTTCAGGACTCCAATTACCTCAATTTCTATTCTAATCAATTTATTAGCAATCGTAAGATTGATAACAAAAAAAACAAAAAAAGAAAACAAAAGAAACTCTTAATATGAATCCTGAGTACTCCACTGTATAAATATCGAATCCTTTGCAAAAGTTTTATGAGAAATTATTTTAATTTTTTTAGTATAAATAATAGTGAGATGATTTAATTTATTCTCTCATAAACATTATTTCTATTTCAAATTAAATTCAGTTAAGAACTTTTCGCAAATTTTAAGAAACAAACGATGTAACTTAATATTATTTAAAACCTCAACTGAACTGATGAATGAAGATATTATGCTTTTGATAAATTTTTCTCATTTGTGTTACAAATCTTTCAATGTTTCTGTGTCTCTCTTAGCTCGAACTTCGACTTCATTCATTATCATTAAGCTCAATATATTACTTTATGTTTATATATTAAATTCATGGTTTTTAATAAATGATAGACGCATTTAAAATTTCGTATACATAGAACACATACATACATACACACACATAAGTGTTCTCATTAAAACAAAATATCCCAAACAAACATCCTTTGACACATTTGATAAAAAAAAAAAAATAAAAAAAATTAAAAAAAAATATCTTCAAGTGATTTTGTGTGGTTTGCCTAACATTTGCTCGACCGATTACGTACGATGAATAGGTATGAGTGTGTGGTTTTGAAAACGACATGAACAACAACTGAAAAAACCACTTGAATTTAAAAGCAATACTTATATAAGACTGGTGCACAAGCATGCAACCAAAAAAAAAGCTATAATCAATAAGTCGATATCGTATGTTATGAAAATGTTACTAAAGGCCGAGGGGAAAAACAAGGTAACTAGAGGTGGTGACTTTACTTATGTTGGAAAATATTAAAATCTATTTTCGAAAAAAAAAAAAAAAAATTACTTTTAAATTTAGCATCTATTTGCGTATATAAGATCTTCATCTTTGATGAGCAAAAAAAAAAAAAAAAAATTACTTTTAAATTTAGCATCTATTTGCGTATATAAGATCTTCATCTTTGATGAGCAAAAAAAAAAAAAAAAAATTACTTTTAAATTTAGCATCTATTTGCGTATATAAGATCTTCATCTTTGATGAGCAAAAAAAAAAAAAAAAAATTACTT
>KK351012.1:1452113-1586627 GCA_000671755.1 Glossina brevipalpis
GAGAAAAAAAAAAAAAAAAAAAAAATCCAAAAACCACAAAACTTGATGACAGTTCTTGCTAAGCGATCTAATTGAGTTCGCCTAAAGCCAGTGATTTTACGAAATACTTTTTTTTTTTTTTTTTTTTAAATAAAATACGGAATGCTCTTATAAGTCGAAACATTAATGATGACTTCTAGCTAGAGTAGATTCAATGGATGTACGAATGACAATATTGATAAAATGAAAATCAATCATTTTTACATTGAAATTGCGGATCAGTCTAATGCTGTGTACTTAGGTATATATATGCATGTATATGCGTATATGAACAAAATCCAGCGTCTTGTATAAATCTGCATGCAAAGACAGTTTTAAACCATAAACACCACCCGGGAGTTGCTAATAAAGCAAAACTTGTTGACAAGATTCAATACGACGACAATACAGCTAAAACATAAGCAAATGAAACATTGACAAGCACGTAGAGCTAGCGGCATTTCAATCGCGGTAGCTGTTACATACTGTTGTGGCCTCACATTGAAACATGAAAATTTCGCCAATTAACACTTTGCAACATGTTGAACCAATGTTGTACAAACACATTCTCTATAGTTTTGTCATTTTAACTGTGCGAGAAATTTTAGGTGTTGGACTTGTTTGTTGTCATTGTTGAAAAAAGTGCGTTAATTAAAATTAAAGTATCACCTAAACAAGTCCAAGAAGATCGCTAAAGCTAAACGACGTAACATTGAATGGAAATCAAAAAAAAAAAAAAAAATATGTAGCGTCTCTTGTATTATTTTGGTCGCATTTCACTTTGAATCTCTCGCATTGTAAGAAAATACGTTGGGCGAGCAAATTTATTAATACTTTTAAATGCAATAAAATAATATTGTGCGCTGTACTGTATTTTTTTTTTTTTTTTTTTTTTTTTTTTTTTTTTTTTTTTTTTTTTTTTTTTTCTTTAATTCGCCCAGCATGGTGGCAGATTTAGTAGCAGTGGTTGTGCTTACATGCCTACATACATGAATTGTTATGTGTTTGGAGCACTTCGTGTATGCGTTTAATATTGTTCGTTTTTATGTTTATATCAAAGCAAAGAAATACTGGAAGTCTCGCTGCTGCGTATACAATACTAATAATTATATGTAGAGGAAAGAAATGTTAATGCCGAACATTGCTACCCTAACAATAACTATCTACAGGCGACGTCTTGTACTCGTCTTGCCCACACAAATCACCAGCTGAGTATCATGTTTTTTATAACCATCAGCACCATCATATACTACTTCCGTCATTCCGTTCGTAACGCAACAAAGTACTTTCCATTGATTTAATTCTTTTTCTTTCTTTAATATTAATTTACTTGATTTAATAAGAACGATTTTGAATAGAGATCAACAAAAATAAATCTTGTAATTAAATATTTATAACGATCGGTTGGTAGTGAGTAGTGGTGAGCAGAGTTTCAATTTAAAAAAAAAACAAATTTTCCTCTTTCCTCCTGTCTGTCGTAAATATTTTTTTTAAAAATGAAACAAAATGAAACAAAATGAAAGTAATCCATCGTACAAGACAATTATTTCTCAAATTTGCATCTGTCTAGATGAACTAGATCCGTCACGTTCCAAAGAAATTAAATTTTCGAATAATTTTATTTACTTACTAAGTACAGCAAATATTATTTGAAATATAAAATTTTAAATAAATATTTTTTCTTAACCTAAAAAGTAATACGTGGTTTCTTTTTGCTTTCATTCATTCATTCATTCATTCATTCATTCATTATCATCGGCTCCAAGCATCGGTTCGACCAAAAGGTTTATGTATCATGAAAGCAAACTTTAGCAAGTAAATATAAGGAAGAAATTTGAAAAATACTCTTAATTCGAATACTATTGTTTTGAAAATAAATTAAATATTTTTTTTAAAAATATTTTCTTTTATTATATTACAAAAGAATGATAATTCATTTTATTGAAAATTGTTGAAATGCGTATTTTTTTCAAACGCGTTTTACATAAAAACAATTGAGAAAAATTTACACCGCATTTATGCTGAAACTCTCATCTATTCGATAATTTATTTCCTTCATGTATCTGTAGTAATTCACAGTTACAGGTACAACGGTACAGCATTAAGATAACTTCATTGATGTTGTGAATTTGAACAAGGACTTCTGTTTCCAGCAGTGTCTCTTATTCTGATATATTCATTCAACTGGTGTGCGTGTGTGTGCGTGTATGTGCATGTGTATGTGTGTATGCGTATAAGCAGTGGCCTATTCATACACTTCGTTCTTATACAGCATATTTAGTGTACATGCCTATATATATATATAAATATAAGTATATCTGTATGTGTGTGTGCGTGTGTGCGTTTGAAAGCATTGCATTCATGGGTATGATGCACACATATTTGTACAGAAAAGTAAAGAAAAAAAAAAAAAAGAAGAAAAAAGAACTGTCGACAATGTTGCTGCTTCTGTTACCGCTGTTGTTAGTTGACTCGATTTGCCAGCAATAATATGCGCAACAATCACACATTGATAATTGTGCTGTTGCTGTTGTTTTGTTGTGGCGAATTCATCCATGCTGTGTAGTGTTGCGTTGTAAACACATTAAGACTCTTACGCTTTTACACCTTTATGCAAAATGCAAATGTTGCTCCGACATGTAGCAGCAGTCAAGTTGTACCATTTATTGGTCATTCATTTTTCAGTTTAGTTCACTTCTCAGTGTTGTCGGGTCAATGCAAACCTTTGCATGCATGTACATATGTGTCTTGCATATGAATGATGCACAAATATGTATCGGGTTGGTTTAAATGTTTGAATGTTTGTACATTTGTTATTCATCCACACATCCTTCAAGCTGCAAGTGTCTGCAAATTGAAAATTGAAAACGCACTAGAACGACTTGTTAAAATTAACCAAACTTATTTGAATTGAAAAAAAAAAAAAAAAAATTATTTTAATTTTATTTTCTTTTCTATAATACATTAAAAAAAGTAATTATTTTAGTTATATTACTCTTTAAAGCCGAATATTTATCTATAACAATTGTATTAGAGCTTTGAATGATGCTTATCGAAATGATAACACAAATAGTAAGCGTGTGTGTGTGTGTGTGTGTTGGAGATTTGATAAGCATTTGATTAGGGCATCGAGCATCGAAAGCCGTCCATTTTGAACAGGGCGAGAATTTAATCCACTAAAAACTACGTGTAATTTATTCAAAGTATTGTCTATCGCTCTCCTACTATCTTTTGTAAATCCAAACAAAACTTATCTGTACTATCTTAAGCCTATGTAAACATGCTCCGAAACAAACATGACCCCTTTTATTAGTTGCATTAAGTAGAAGTCGACGTCACTGTATTGTACATTAAACCATATTTGCAGCTTTTGTATGAGCCTATGTGTCCATTTACTTTTATTCGGCGTACTCCAATCCAATCGATCCAATCGAAATTTGTCTTATGTACCTTATGGAAAAGCCATATATTATAGGTAAGAATACAATCTGGGCATCAAATTTTTATGGCCCTGACTAATGCCGCGCTTGTTAGGTCGTAATCGCTCAGTGCCTTTGTTATCTCTGCTGCTTTGTCACACGCACTCCACTGTTATTCTCAGCATGATGGCTTTCTGTCCATTAGTGGTCCCAGGTATCTTATAACCTCTTGGGAGATTATATTTGTATTGCCGTGTTTGAATGTCACTTTTTCTACCTTTTACTTTTTGAGATTATTAGCATCCCTTCTGTCTTCTCTTCTGATAGCTTTAAATCAATTGGCTGAAGTCATTTCTTAACGATATTGATCGTGCTTTCTGCTAAAGCAATGATTTCGCCTAATTTCTTAGTTACGATTATTGTCACTGTATCGTCAATGGAATCTACAATCGAAGCTCCTTACATAACATTCCTTAATGTGGGGCTTAAAACAAATTCTTGAGCAACTCCTCTGGTTAACGTTCTTCGGCACCGTTCTTCTGCATCGTTCTTCTGCACCGTTATTCTGCTCCGTTCTTCTGCACCGTTCTTATTGCAATGCATCTATGATACAGTACGAATTTGTTAAGTTGAAAGCTTTTTTTTCATGTCCAACGTTACGACTAGGCAATATTTTTTAATTTCTTTCCTTCAACGTTTTTATTCTATAGCTTTTGTTGCCACAGTGTTTACTCTTACTTTTGTATCCAAACTGATGTGTGCCTGTGTGCACGCAAGTGTGTGTTTGTGAGAGAGATAGAGAGGGAGAGAGGGAGAGATGTGCTTTATCTGCTGAAAACGTCGTTAACTGAAGTTTAGACTATCGATCAAGCGGATGTGCGCTTCCTAATAAAGTAATTCGATAATAACGACTTAAAAACACATTTCGCAAATATTTTACAGTTTTCAAAAAATAAATTTATCGTATTAAAAACTTTGCTTTTAAAATTATTGACTCTGTCTGAAAATAGAAATTATATTTTGATATTATTTCTTTTCTATTATTGTTATTTATTTAGACTAAAGAAATAAATCCTTGGACTAAAGTAGAATGAGCACTAGCAACTAAGATTATCGGCTCCATTTTTTTAAAAAGCTAAGCTAGATAGTCAATCTAATCCTTTTAGTGAAGTTAAATATTTCATTCTACATTACGTTCTCCGTGTGCTTTCAAGATGTCTCCATGGAGTTAAATACCCCGATTATGAATCTTCGAACTGCAGAAAGGTTTTGGCTTTCCCAAGGTTTAGTTTAAGTTTAATTTCAAAATTTTTTCCATAATTGGAAATTACAGGAATACATTTCTTAAGGATCGATTCATGTTCGCAATAGTATGACTAGGGCGAATGCACACAAAATGTTTTGATCTTGATTTTCCCGACGTTGCTTGGATCTCGCATGGAACTAGATTGAGATTAACATGAAAATAGTGTACTGATGGTAGTACTGATGATTTTATCGTCAAATTTTATTTTTAATTCTTTTTCGAATATATTTTTCGAGGTCAATCTTTACCATTGTGCCATTGTCCGTAATCAATGGTGTCGAACCCGCGGACTTGGATGCTAAATCTGCTCGCTCATTTTCCAAGAGACCGATATGACTCGACATCCAATAAATTTCTATTTTGTCTCCATACGTGGCAATGATATTCCATATCTTGTGAATGGTAATCCAGGTAACAAGTTTCAAACAGCTTTTCTGACCGACACACTGTCTACTGCGATGATAACCGTTTCTGGTTTGATTTTGCGAATAAGATTTGTGGCTGGAAGAATCGTTTTAGTTTCCATCGTAAATATTGAGCAGCTTGATTAACTTGAACTTGTCTTGAGACATTTACGATTGTGTAGGCAAAAGACAGATCGTTGCTTTTAGGACCGTCTGTAAAAATAAAATGTCAATCATTAGTTTCCAAAGACTGAGTTTGTTCTGCGATTAGTTTTCTGAAGACGAGATATCGCGTATGTTCCTGTATTTGTAAACTGATAGTTAAATGAGTTTTAAACTCCACGGTGGTTTGAATTCAAAATTTTCGGAAGACACTTTCTTTTGTAACATGCATGCAAAGGCTTATTATGAATTAAAATTTTTAGTTTTTTGGACAATAATAGCTTCATTGAGATCTTTGCCGAGTATTGAATTGTTAGAATTGAAAAGTTTGGGATGATTTTGGCGTTTCACTCATAGACTCTATTTTCTAAAGTTCGATGTTGTCCAGAGAACTCTAAAGTTAGATCTCCCATGTTTCAGAAACTATAAGTCACATCGGCACATACTTCGCAAACAAAGCATATAAACGTAGGTCATAGTACTACAGACTTATAGAATTGTAAGAGTTTTCATAGAGGATTTTAGATTAAAGAAAATCAACAAGAAAACTTCAAATTATGTTATATACGGTTTGAATTCTATATATAATATATATATAAATATAAGATACCTTTCGTTTTTTTGAAAGAACATAATAATAATAATAATAATAATAATTGGCTACATGTCATAGTTTCCAAAACTTTATTCAAAACAGAGGTTTCCGAGTGTTAGAGCGTATCATTGAAAATTTACGGTTCAATGTTGTTGCTGGTAAAGTAAGGAAACGTTATTAATCGTAATTAATAAAAAAAATGTTCCTTTTTCTACTTTTTAGAAAAAGAAAAGAACAGCTCCGCCAGTTGAGGTCTAAAGATATATTCATATAACAATATTCGGAATTTATATGTTGTCTTTTGTGTTATAAGAGTGGATACTTTTTCACGATAAACGATAAACGAAAGTATCGTCGTGCGGTCGCGTTAAGTTCAGATCTGTTTAAAAAGCACTGCCGTTGTTATGATTTGATTTGATGCATGTGATCATTTATCATTGTCACTTGAATGCTGATAGTGTTTACACCAACAGAGTTTGTTTTCGTTAAAAATTCAATATTTTCAATTTATTATTGATACCTCGTTTATTGACAGAGACGAGACGAGCCATAAAAAAGACGATTGAAAAAACATCCGCATAGATGTTTGTGCTAAGAAAAAGAAGGAACGAAATATAAACACAAATAACAACAATAATAACAAAAAAAAGGCAATTCAACAAAAAATCATCACTTATGACGGAACAAAAGTAACTCATCAAACAATATGATATTGATATGAATAGCGTAACATACACACAACGTACACAAACTTTCAACGATCTATCTATGCATGTTGGGTTGACCCACAAATGATGCATCATATACGAAATGCATGATCATCCATTATATGTTCAAAGAGGAAGAATTTTTTTCTGTATGCATGTATGTTCGCGTAAGTGCCTGAAAGGATGCTTAACCATGAACACAGCAGTTCTTTGATTTATTTAAAGTTAATTGAATCACAAGCATATCGATTACAGGGGAATACATTTTATATATGCGAAAACACGTGTATTTATAAAATTTTGTTACAAATCATGGTATCGTCGAGTCGAAAGCAAGCGATGTCTTGGTAAACTTTTACCAAATTCAGATAAAAATTGTTATATATTTTTTTTTTCTTTTCTAATTTGATTGATTATTAGAGAAGAATGTGTTTTATTTAAGTTCCTATTAAATATTTCATAAAAATTTTCTAGAACATAAGGAATTATTTTCTCGAAAAAGTAATGAGCTTCTTTTATATGATGCCTGTAATTATATTACATTCTTATCCGTTTAATTCAGCTAGCATTGCAATCTCTGTTGAACTTTTGATTTTGTTCTTGAAATTACGATTTTAAACCGAAATCTTTCTACTCGATCCGGTTACCATAAATTTTGCTTATGATATTTTTCTTTCACAAGTTTTAATGTCTTCATAAAATAAATGAATTCATACCTCACTGAAAGCTTATAATATACTTATAATGGTTTAATCGTTCCCTTTTAATACGTATTAACAAGTTTTTTTATTCTGTTAAAGACCACTTAAAAGTAAACATTCGATGACTCCCTAATATGCATAAGTCATCAACAAGGTTTCAACGCGATTTGTAGATTTTTCTATTATGAAGGTTTGAATAATCTAAAAAATTCTTTTGTTTGTTACAAAAGTATTATTTCTTAGTGATATTTGTGCCCTAATCGTGATCTTTATATATAATGGGACACCTTTATTTTGATCTAAAAAAAAAAGCAATTCCGATGTTTCAAATGAATAAAAAAAAATCAGTTTGATGTTATTATTTCAAAAATAGAACTTCGTTTTTCGCAGTATTGAGAAAGGTTTTTGCTGACAATAAAGTATCCAGAGCTATGGTATAAGCTGTTCAAAGAAGACAGAGAACGCGTAGTGATGACGGTGAACATTCTGGCCGTACTTCAATGTACCTATAAAGTCAAGGGGATTTTATATTCCAAATTAATTATATTCATAAATTCAAAATTATATTCAAAAAGACTGTTTAAGTCGATACAATCGATTTTGGAAACGCGTTTGAGTTTTGAATATACACGATATTGATTTTTTCTAAATTTTTTTGTTAGAAATTCAACTCAAATTGTTCTTCCTTAATTTGACTTCGTCTGACTTCTGATTATTGTCTAAGCTAAAAAAAAATCTACCTATCGTTAACGCTTTTACTCACGACTCGGAGAATGTACAAAAAAAATTCTGTGAACGAAACGATCCGTTTTATAAAGTCTTTTTCGCGTGCTCGGTATCTTGTGAGGACTATAAAATTTAAAAATTATTCGTTTGATTGTAGGCGTGTTAGCGGCCTCAAAAACGTATATATCAAGTTTTAGAACAAAACCTCGTGCAACGTAAACTATAATGTCTGCAGTGACCAACTAAGAGCATATAATCGAGATTTAGTCTTTCTTTTTCAATTTTGATGGTCATGAGTTTCGAAAGCCGGAGGGATAGATGGAAAAATTCTTACTCTGGTCAAAGATATATTTGCCATATTAGCTGGTGAAAATTAAAAAAAAAAAAAACAAGATAAAATCTATGATGATGTTGAATATGTTCTCGCTGCCCTGTCACTGAAAGTATTGTCCATCGCTAACCACAGTTTTTTCTCATCTTTTAGGGAGTATATAAATTGCGAACGAAAGGTTATACTCCGTCTTTTGGTATCATCATAACATTGAAAGCCGCGTACGAACAAATAATAAGTTGTTGATTGAAATTCGTATAAATAATAAAAAAAAACAATTTCTGATGCTTACCGCCTTTACGATTGCATATACTAGATTAGTGATGCTAACGTTTCCTGGACGTAATACTGAAAACTTACGATATAAAGATTTTTTGGATATTGCGCCCTTTTTTCACCTCAATTACATAAGTTTTTGTTGGTTGCGTTCCTTAGTGATGGCTGCATTTCAAAACATATTTTGATCAGTTTGAAAATGATTGATTTCAATCTCTACTTAATCAAAATAATATTTATTGTAATAACTAACATTTAAAAATTGTTTTCAAGGAAACAATTTTATTCAGAAATCTTATCATTTGGAAAGAAATATCAACGGTATATTGGAAATATTTCAGGCTACGGCAAGCGCGTAAACTCAAGATTTTGATCACAATCTTATAAACTGTTCGTTGTGATATGTACGGAAACAACATTTTTTTTTTTTTTATAGTTTATGCGAAAATCAGGCTCTATAATATAAATCTAGGAAAACATTCACGTTTATGCTTAAGTTAACTTAGTCATATGTTTGTAGAAGGACTTCTTGACGTCCAAGAGATGTTTGCCATTAAGAAAGCAACAGAAAGTGATTTTATTATCTTAGCCGAACTGAGTTGAAGCTAAAACAACCAAATCAATGATTAGTATCTAAGAGATGTGGCTTAATTGAGTTATCATGCACAGGTAACTGATTTTTTTTTTTTTTTTTATATTTTATATTTTAAATTTTTTTATTCTTTTTAATGCTATCTGACTTCACAGTTGTCAATAAGTATCTTTGCAAAAACAACAAGATACAAAATAAACAAATAAGAAACCAATATTCATCATAGACGAACCCGATGTAGTTATCACCTTAAGCAAATAAATAAATAAATATCGTAAGGCTTTCTTCAAATAGTATGTATGCGTGTCAGTTGACCGATCAGACTCCTTTCATATGCCCGCTGTCAACAGACCTATAAACTGAAATCAAAAATATATACGTAACGTTTTAGTTATTTTTGATGTTGGCAACGAGAATTCTTTCAACAGCAAAGAGAAAGAAACTAAAGAATGGATAAAGAAAGAAAAATAAATAAATTGACTCGCAAATCTCTGGGCTGGGATGTTACAAATGGAATAACAAATGTAATGCATCTCATCTTTCAGTTGTTGAATATAATCAAACCAAAATCAATAATAAAAGTTTGCTTTTCACATCTTTGTTTATGAAATAATTTTCTCTCCCGTTTTCTATCTTAATATACGGGCTGAGTCTGAGTGTTGGTATGTATGGGCTGTCTGTCTTCCTGTCCGTGCGAATCAATTTGTGAATTAACAAAACAATCGCACAATCATGATTACGATCCTTATTATAAACGTTTTGTATCGTATTGGCCATCATCGGCGAAAGGTAATGTTATTCATACATGATAACAGAATTCTTGCGCATTGCGTAACGATCTGTGTATTCAAGCTTGCATTCGTATAAATGAATCTGAGAGCAGGACATACGCTTCAAATAATATTTTTGTAAGAACACAATATTGTGTTTATCAGATACAAACACATATATATGAGTGTATATATATATATATATAGATGTGTGCATTTATTGATACGTTTACTCTTATATGTAAACATATACCTGTTCGTGTATAAGTAGGTATACATATTTACTTTTGTTAGATTATGACGGTCCATACAAATTCACTTTTCTGTATCGTTGAAATCCAACGCATTTTGACGTTTAGAAAACACAAGTGCAACTCCATGATACGGACAGACCATACAGCGATACATATGTTTGTCGTACCTAGTAAGATATATATTATTGATATACATACATGACAGTGTGTCCATGGTTTTAAACGTTCCTTACACTGTTTATTTTGTTATTCAAATAAACCTCGTTATTATGTTTGTGTTACTTATTTAACTTTGTTTTTGGTTTTTATAAAAATATCAACAAATCGCTAACATCATTAATAATGATCGCGCTGCGTGCATGTTTGGTTTAGATCTTAATTAATCTGAATCATAAGAAATGTGAATACATTCACTAAAAATATTATTGAATTTTCTCCCCATTTGACTGATTATTAATCATTCATTGATTGCGTCGTGTGTCATTTTCAATAATCTCACCACACTATACGAAACTAAGTCCATGTTGTGCATTGATTCGTATATATATATATATATGTATATATATATATATATATGCATATATGTACATATATATATGTATATATATATATATATATGCCTGCGGGTGGTTAAAGCTGCGTCCACACTTTATGTAGGATAAATTTACCCCACAATGGGTTACGATATTTTGAAAACAATTCTAAAGGAAAATAATTTTTGCTTTCTACGGGCAAGAGCATCTTCATTGGCACCGAATGGAGTCAGTATAAAATTTCAAATTAAACTCCTCTTGCTCCACCTTTTTCTCTCATACACCTTTGGCACCTTAAGTTTTAAAACCTGTAAAATTTTCTATGCATTATATATAAAAAGCTACATTAGCTGTTATTTATTCAGGTGGATTGCAAGTTTGCTGTTTTATTGGTTATTAAGAAACTGTATACAAATCGAGTGAAATTGCTGTTGACATCAAATGCAATCAACTTTGGAGATTTGGATATATCGAGCACAACGATTCAATACAATGATCTACCAAAAAATAGTGAAAAGCTCAATTCTACTTTTCGGTGAGTTAGAACATTAAGTTACCAGTACACCAATTTCGAGTTCGAAAGCCTTATCGATTATCGCTAATTAGATCGCTGAATTCTACACACCTTGTGAAATGGTAATTTACCATGATTTTTATTGTTTTGACTATAAGAGGAGAAGAAATTGCCATTGAGTGACAGTTTGCAGGATTTGTATGGACCTCCTTTTTGCGTACTTGTTAGATATTAGTACTCATCCAATAAGTTAGGAAAACGCCGGCATTAAAGCACTTGCTGAAGAGGCCACACAATGGTGTGGTAGCATATCATTTTGATTTTATGGTTAAGATGCTACTTAGGCCGGAAGTTTTCCAAGCAATTCCACTGTCCACAAATGATCAAAAGCTTTTGCTAGAGTTTTTCACTGCGGTTAATCTATTCGGCTTCATTTTCTAAATTATTTGCAAAGTATATTGTCTTAATCATTTGAATTGAGGCGCCAAAGTTTAAATCATTTTTCTCGGAGCCTCGTTGCGTCTTTGCAAATCTGATTAAACGAGCACTTGTCTTTGAGACTAATTGAAGTGTTTTTAAATGGAATGCGTGATGGATGACATTTTGTATCGCTTCTGCAGTAGCATTAACATCATTATTTAGGAAACAGAGTTTTCAAATGGAATGCCTAAAGAAGTTATTGAACTCTGCCCAATTTGCGTTATCGTATTTGAAGATTTCAAATTTTGGCGCTGAGAAGAAAACGCAACGGAAATTAGTGAACGAAAGAATATAGAAATGGTTACAGTGGTCCGAGTTGCCGGGAGGTGTCAAGTTCTTGATTTAATATTTGTCTGCATGCGAAGTTAGAAAAAGATATAGAATGTTTTGGTGTAACCCATCAACGTTTAGAATACGCCTTAGTTCGTTTATAAGTTATAAGTTATGTTAAGCCGTTTTCGCGTGCTTCCGGAGTTATATGGATTGAACAACGGAATCAGCTTTTATTGTGGATATTGAAATTACCAGCAGCCATGATTTTACAATCGGAAAAATAGGAAAGAATTGGAAGAAAGTACGAATAGCTTGTCGAAGTAATTTGAGGAAACCACGCTGTTCAAACATCTGGTCTTCTGCAAATAAATTCGTAACGCAACATTTGTGTTCAGATGGTGGATTTTACCTAAAGATCGATAAATTCGGTATCCTGGGTGCCATATTGTTGCTTTTACGAATGTATGTTACAAGTACCCTGTGTTATGAATTTTGGAATTATTTGGAAACCAAGCAAGCGAAAATCGCATGGATCACAATGTTCACCCACTTGGATTTCACAAAACACCGAATATATTATATCCGGAAAACATTTTTGTAGATGTGCGTATACCACGGTTAAATTCGTACGCAACCTGCACGTGTTACAATGATCTATTCTATATTTACTCACCGTACCTGGTTATCACAATTAAGCCGAGCTTTATCGCTTTAGGAGCCGTATTGGGCGTAG
This sequence comes from Glossina brevipalpis, assembly GCA_000671755.1. Lineage (NCBI taxonomy): Eukaryota > Metazoa > Arthropoda > Insecta > Diptera > Glossinidae > Glossina > Glossina brevipalpis. The sequence continues at coordinate 1,464,908 of KK351012.1, forward strand.
CCGCAAGTATGAGGTCAGACCGTTAAATGTTAGGCTTTATTGGCCGTATTGGGCGTAGCCGCAAGTATGAGGTCAGACCGTTAAATGTTACGCTTTTATTAATCCAGCCCTCATTATTTACTTTAATTTTCGTGCTTTAGCTTATTGCACGTCTTGAGAAAGTCTTATCATAATAATATTGATCATCTTGAATGCAAATTGTTAATTAAAGCAAAAGTCTAACAAAAACGAAGTATGAATCTGGCCACGAAGCTTTACTTGCTATCAACAAAATTTGTATAGATATGGCTGACAATGTGACAATCCATGATAATTTAAAGCGACACCATACCACACCTTAAGAGCATTTTGTTTAGTAGTTCTAAATTGCACAAGGAAAATTAAGGACGGTGATCTAAAAGAATAGTACAAAAAGATGTCAAATAATTATACACATAACCCATATAAATAGAAACCACAGGAATTCATAAATATTTGCACATACAAATGTATGTTAATTGTATTCTTAAATATATTTACAAGAAAAAGATTAAATAATATAAAATAAACTATATAATAATACTAAATGATTGATTTTGTTTGTATCGATATATATATATATATATGTACATATATATATGTATATATATATTTATATATATATATATAGATATATATACGACATATACATATATTTTATTATTATTAGTTCCCCCAAATTTGCGTGACTTTTATATTTCACATGCATACAAAACCACGCACACTTAGTGAAACAACAAAATGTTTGTAGTGCTCAAAGCACTTATGTGTCACTTAAATAGCTTTACATATTTCAATTCATTCTATAATAACTACAATTTTTTTTTTTAGACTTTTATATCCATCACCAATGCTATACGATTTTTAATAACACAGCGTCCGTTGTGTCGGGACATTAGTTAAAGCCTTTGAGAATGACATATTCATGATCTGTGTCAACATCCGTTCATTCTAGAAAAAAAAAAAAAAAAAATTCGGAATTTTTCTAAAATCGAACTCAAATATATTCGACATTTAAAACTCTATCTTGTTCTAGGTTAATATTAAGACCTTCACATTCAATTAAAGCTTGTCGTTCTAAAACAAAGGGACTATGAAAATATGAATTTTATAAAAAGAAAACAGTGAGCTGCTATTTTATTCACTCGAGTAATTTTTTATTAGAACTTCATCGTAGTATCCGTTACTGTTAAGGATTTTTATGACAAAATTTAGACGCTCTAATCGGACAAAGCTGACAAGTAAAGTTAAGAATTTAATAAAAAAATTAGAAATTCTACATAGAAATTCGATAAAAATGAATTTCTATAAAACTCTTATGTGGTTGAAATCTAAAAGATGAACCGGCACGATTCAAATTCAGCGTAGTTCGATTCATTAAAAAAAGTTAATTTTTTTGAAAAACTTTCATTTTAATAAGCTAGAAGTTGGAAAATATTTTTTTCTCAGAGTCTGTTTTACATATACTCAGTACAATTAAAATCTTAATGTATAAAATTTCATCAATTTCAATTTAGCACCCCAATATTTATGCATAGTAACATAAGAGTGACTTCGGGAAAAATTTATTTATTTTCTACTTTTTAGTTCATTAAAATAAACTTTTATATAAAAAAAATTTATAAGTTATTTTTAAGTTTTTATTCTTTCAAAATGTGACTTATCTCTTTTCGAAAAACCTCACTCTGTTGATTTTTGTTAAAGCTCCATTATTGCAAGTTTTCTTCCCAGTTAGCTTTTTACGATCAAAAACGTATTAAAAAACTTAATTTAACGCTCCACTCTCTCACCAAGCAGTTTTATATGAAGTCCTTACTTTTATTAAGAGGCAATACCAATAATGAAATTTTTCAGAAAAGATTTTTTTTTTTTTTTTTGGATGCTTCGAACCTTTTAGAATATGTGGGAAAAATTTGTTACCTGATAGAAATTTTTTCACCTCGTTGAGACGACGCGTAAAGCTAAGAAATTTTTTTTTACCAAAAAATTAAAATTTTAGAATGAAGTTTTTGGCGTTGACTACGAATTCGGTTATAGATTGACAGATTTTCTTGTCGGTTTCTTTATCATTTCGCTTCACACAAAATATAAAAAGTACCGCTCTGTCTTTTGATATACGCACTAAGAAAGGCATTTTCGAGCAAAAAATCTTCGAAGAAAGAACATCGGAAAGAATACTTGAAAATGGTAGACGGCCTGTAACACAATTCTCGCCCTTAAGATATTTCTTGCCTTCGGATTCTTAACAATATCTTTAGTGCAGTACGTAAACGAATTAAGATAAGTTCATTATAAATTTTTTATTGAAAAAAAAAAGCTGTTTTTTTTTTTTTGATTCAAACACTCGTCCACAACGTAGAAATTAATATATCTAGCAATTTCTACTTGCTGCGCTAGAGAAAGAGAGAGTTTCTAACAAGAACAGACTGCAACGTAACAAAGTAAGCGCGCCCACCCGAACCGTTCTTTTTTCTTTTTCACTTTTGTTAAATACATAGGGTTTTTGAAAATTAAATTTTATTGCCAATATTTTAAGAAGATATCCATTGACCTCTCTGGCATATATGAACAATAATTATATTTCGAATATGCAAGAAAATAGGCAAATAAATTTTGAACACACTTCACTCAAGAAAAGATCCACTTCCTGTAAAGAGAGAGAGAGAGAGAGAGAATGAAAATGAAACAAAGGAAACGAAGTATTAAAAGTGATTTTTGAAAGCTATTTGCCGGGGTTTTAATCACATGGTACGGACGGTCCTTGTCAATCCAATCCAAGTCAATCAAATCAAATCGAAAATTCAATCAAAACTAACCTCAACGTTGACTATTCTTAGATGTCGACTTATCAAATATTTTACGTTTCAAAATTTTGATTTTTGTTACGAACCTATTCACAAATATAACGATAACCTTTCTTTGTATTTTCTATAAACTTTTTGCGAAAAACATTTTAAAAAATATATATATTTGATTATTTTTTTTCTTACCCTTTTCGATGTACAAAGTAGAATACATAGTCTCTTTCGACTTTTAGTATATATAGGTTTAGTTGGTATGATATAATTTTTCGATGTTTATGTCATTCATATTAAATATGTTTATATTACTATTTAATAAAAATGTAGGGTAGAATCATATTCTCTATGTGAGATATAATGCCTAGAATGAACGAGCTTTAAAATACTGTATGAGATAACGAAATATGTATTAAATTTTTCCAGTAGACTTTAAAATTCGAATCAATGAAATTGTCATAATCAATATTGTATATATATATATATTACTTTTTTTTTTGATCCATAAGCGGCTCGTCTATTAGCTTATGTCTTCCTATGTTAGTTGCCTTTTCTCATAAATTGTGATTCGATTTAGAAGCAAGGATGATGGATATGTCTGATTCGATTTAAAACCGAATTTAAAGGATTTTTTAATTTTCTCTCTACATTTTTCTTTCTTATTCTTCCTGGTTGTTTTTTTTTTTTTTTTTTTTGCACTGAAAGTTGTTAATGTTCAACTTAAGCTAACGTTGAGAGCAGTTCACTTTATCATACAAATGTTGCGATTATTTCTACATTAATTGATTTTTTTTTTTTTTTTTTTTTGTTTTCATATTCAAATGGACGATTTTACAATTTTGACTAGGATGAGGACGTATTTCTGTATTTCTAGCAGTATCATAAAAAATATTGGTTGCACCGTGTGAACGAATTTCTCCTAATGGGGTTTTAAAGTTTTCAGTCACACCTCACTTTGCATACAATGCACACTAGAGTCTTGCGACAGTTCATCCATAGATGATTCTAAAAAGAAATATTAAAATATAATATTCAATTATAATGGGACGGCATTGATTAGCTTCATAGTTACGATTAATAAATGGTATAGTTTCCCAATGTACTTACCATGTGATGGATATAAAGTTGTTTTCGTGCCATTTAATTGTATGGCATTCTGAGCGTTATTCTGGAACGAATACGTTAGCTGTAAATTAATGTGGCGGGCAAAAGAGCTTCCTTCAGGTTCGCGGACTGTAATTGCAAATGGATACATATATAGATACTTATATATATGTATATATATATATATATATATATATTATATATATTAATTAACTATTACACGACGAAACAATTTTTAGAAAAAAAAAAAAAAGAAACAACAAAAGAAAAGTAGTATATATACACATTTATTTATTTAAATAAAAAATTTTTCAGTTTTCCGTCTTAGGTTTAAAGAGTCCTGAATCCCAGTGTAAAGTAAAAATTTCCTCAAATTACATTTGTATTCTTTTCGCAATAGTAGCTTTTAAGCAACATGTTCTCTTTAACTTTCACAAAAATTCGAAACTAACTTCAAGGTCAATACGGGCCAGATTTAAATAGTACCGCTCAAATTTTCCTATATAAGCCCTACTTAGCTTCGATTTAACTACGTTCACATATAAATTGAATGTTATAATTTCTAATGTAATTTATAGAAATAGTTTCTCCTTTACTTACTATATATTGATTTTGTTGTTGTTAGCCTTATTTTGTCAATACCATCATAAAATTTTAAATGTTATCAATTGAAAGACACAAACTAAATTCTTTGATTTAATGAAACCTTATTAAATGTCCATTTGTTGCAATTATCTACTTCTACACTACAATATATTACTTACTTTTATTCTTACCAGCGTGTATATGTTTTTTCTGTCGTGCTCGTGAATTTTGAAACCAAACTTGCGTCACACGTTTACTGAGTCCTGTTACGGAAGCGATACGCTCTAAGTCCTGACCATCTGGATTACTGTCAATTTGGAAATTGGCCTGCAACACTTGCAATTGCTCCTCCGTAAATGTTGTACGAACGCGTTTCGTTTTACTTTTATGATAACCATCGCCATCACAGCCGTCTGAAGACATGTAAAGCATGAGATAAATCGAAAAAAAAAAAAGAAAAAATAAAATTGAAAGCAATCTTACAAAGTATTTATGATTACGATTTAAGAGTGAAGTAAGGTTACGTTAAGGTCACGTCATTCTTTGAATTGATGGAAAGAAAATTTCAAATAAATTCAATGAACTTCAACTGTAGCAAAATACGTATCATCTCCTAACTCTCCTGTTCTTTAATTTTCTTTCTTTTTTTAAGCCAAAATTCATAAGAAATATTTCAAGCGTCCTCACGTCCGATCAGGTGCATATCTTTATTTCCGATAACAATACAACCTAGTACAGTCAATGGTAGAGCATGTTGGAAGTAGCGGCGGTCACATTTCGAAAACTATTTGGTCGATTCTAGTTTGTCAGTGAATTTCTTCCGGAATAATCTTTTTATGGAAAATTTGAGTTTATTCCTCAACTTAGTTTCGTTGAAGAGTTGTACGATTTTTTTACATTGTGAAACCTTTTTTAAGGAATGATTTGTTAAGAGCAATCCGCATTTCAATTTATGCAATTTTGCCCAGAAGCAAATTTACAATCATTGCAACCGCAGGAGTACTGATAAATTAAATTTATAGGCGAAAGCATTGATCGTATTAGGAATTTATTGATTATAACCCGACTTTTAAAATACTTCTTGCATAAATTTACTTAATTTTGAAATTGATTATTATCGCAAGTAGTTCGATGAATGGTATTTTGAATACTTTTGCTGTTTCAAAAGAAATCAGTTTCAAAGTACTTAAGTAAGGGAAGTCGCTGTGAAAAAGTAAAATCATAATCGATTTATGAACACGTGAATATTCAAGGATTGGCTTTATCCAGTTTTGAATTCGCAAACTTGAATTCTATTAAAAAGAGACGATTGAAGTCTCATAATATTTTATAATAATTTAAACGGGAAATTATTTGAATTAGATGTTGGATCGTACGTATATCTATTAATAATAAATATATATTATTCTTTTGAAAGAGATCTCTAAATTTACATAAAGAGAATTTTGGACTTCTTCCGTTGCGTAGGACTGAATTTAGTTAAACTTATTATCGTTTACAATGCTGGATGGGAATACGTTAAAATAATTTCTTTTGTTTAACAGAAGACCTTGAACAATTCTCTTTTCGTTTTCTATACATTATGCGTTTGTAGACATTTACGCATATATGTAAGTATTTATGCGATATGTTCATATGCGCATATTTTATTGGGGCGTTTGTGTTAATGATTGTCAGTAATTGAATGTGAGTTAGACTACATAGAAACCCGAGAGCGTGGCAAATATACTAAAAAAACAAAAAAAAGGAAAAAAACAAAAATCCCATCAAGAGCAGCCGTATAAAATGCTAGTCTTAAATGGAATTTATACAAGAGTGCCATTCAGGTGGGAAGTCGCGCTTTTACATTGGGACAATTACACATTTTATGACTTGTACTATGTTCACAAGTAAGTCACGTTCATGTATGTACATTTATGTATACATCACTTGCCAACTTGTTGGCTCAGTGACTGGACGGCGTCAACATTTGCTTTTACGCGTTTAGCGTTGTGGGTACACTTCAGTTGTGTATGACATGGTTTTTGTCAGGCTGTGACGTCTATTTGTACGTGGTTGGAATACTTATACGTAGATATGCATGAGACGGATACATTATTTTAATGTTTAAGAGTTTACTGCAATGGTGTTCCATATCATTCGCATACAATTCGTCACAGGACGGATGGCTAACAAACAAGGAGCAAAACAAAAGCTCACTTTCTCTGTCTCTCTCTCGGTCTCTGTCTCTTTCTCTCTCTCTCTCTCTCTCTCTCTCTCTCTCTCTCTCCCTCTCTATTTTTGTCTATCTCTTTCATTTCTTCTTCTTCCTCTCTCTCCGTCTCTCTCTCTCTCTCTCTCTCTCTCTCTCTCTCTCACTCTTTCTTTCTCTTTCTTTCCTATATTTGTATGTAATATTTCATGAATGACATGAAAAATCAAAAGGAAATATTTTATTCGACATATACCGAATTTTGTATACCCCCAATACATGCCCTGTTATATATATATACATAATGAATGAAGAAAAAGGAAAAATTCTTTAATATTTCCAATGATTTAAGAGATATGAATTAATATCTAGATGACGACAAATCGCTAATTAGCCAAAAGAAAGAAATGGTTTTAAGTAATATCTATGAAATTTTGATACAATCTCGAACGTGGCATATATATAAAAACTTTAATAGATAAAAAGCATTTGAGCTATGAACAAATAGAGTAATTTTAATTCGGGTCCTTGGTTCGCCATCCACAGTTACGTAAATTGTTGTTATGTCTAACGCAAAGATTTGAAAATCTCTTGTATATATATATATATATATATATATACATATATCTAAAGTATAATTGAAAATATGTCCCCAAGCTTTAACTAATCAAAAATGTTTAAACAAAAAAAAAACGCAAACCAATAAATAGGCAAAGTTCCATCCAGTTCAAACATTATGAGCTTTCGAACTGATATGGTATCTTTATCAATCAACTAAGAGGGACAAAGTTAAGAAAAAGCAGTAAAAATCCAGCACTTTTTTTTTAAACACCGTAGAAGAAAAATTATCTTATCTCATCTCTTTCCGAAATAAACCTTTAAAATATAATTTCGAACAAGTCTAAGGTTTTAATCTCGCGCAGAGCGTTTTGAGTTGTAAGTTATGAGGGGAGCTAAATAGATTTGAAGAGGTTATCAAAGGAAAGAAAAAAACATAACGAAAAATAGGTTGAAAATACCGAAAACATGTTGAACCTGCTTACCTATTTTTGCAATCGTTTTTAACCAAAACCTCTTATTATTGTCATTGTTATGCAACTATGATTAATACATTGTTTTATACATTGTTTTAAATCAAAAACAAAATAATTTTTCATTTGTTTTCAAACCCTACATAATATTTTTCTAAAATAATGTATTCGCTGTCATTTAAATCATTTCACATTATTTTTATAGTCGAAATATTAATTGAATTTTATGTGCTTGCAGCGGATAGAGGTTTTATGCTACCTAGAACAAGGCCAGAGCTTTTAAATGGAAAAAAATCTATAGAATATGAGAGTTTCCTCGATTGCTTTTCTATTATGTATCTGCTTCTGGGCGAACCTAATTTACGACACCTGAATTTTGAAGACATTTGAAAGCATTTTTATGAGCAAAAAATATTGAAAAATTTTTTTTCAAATTTTGTTAGTCTACCTGACCGGTCTAATATGATATGTTGCCCGAGAAAATCTACTGAGTTACTTTGTGAAATTCAAAAGACTCCTCTAGATAAGGAAATGTATGATGCAATGTCTTTATTTATTACATACCATCGCTCGATGTTGTGCCTCCTTCTACCGTTTCCAAATAATGCGCTTTGCATAAGACCCGATCTTCCATAAGCGCAAACTGTTCGCCTGTTGATAATTGACGACCGCATTGATCGCAGGCAAAACAAGCTAAATGAAACACCAAGTCACGAGCACGACGTACCCAATCGGAAGCTGAAATCCCTCGACAACATTTCGAACATTTCGCTCCAAAATTCCTAAAAACGAACAAAACAAAATATAAATATTTTCTAATTAACATACGTAAGTAAATGTGTGAGTATATGTAGTTTAGAATCTAAAATAAAATTTGTAAATGTAAATAAATTTTAATATTTATAATACTAAACACACACACACATGCATGATGACATATATGTATATTTGTATTTGTTATATAGAGTAACAAAGGTTCCGCTTGTTGTCAAACACACTGTTTGATGCCGGAAGTTTTTAAAAAAAACATGTATATAATATATTCGCTATATTCGCCTACACATATAACCATACTAACAAACTAACGCATCCAGCGAACTTCGTCAACTGTTTTCTATCGTATAACTGAAGTTTTCATAATGAGTTCATTTATGTAACTGAAATTTAAAAAAATATAATTCACTTATATTAAAATGATCTAATTTTTATTGATTTAAAATTTCTAAGTAGTAAAGTAAATATTTTTGAAGAGTTTTATGTGCAAGCACACATATCTATATAGTTTTGTTCTTTATTTTTTTCTTTTTTTTTCTTGGTCCAAACACCATTCGATCGCCGTTAAAACATTGACAAACGATTTTCTCCACAATCTTTTGTTCGATCATTGTGATGAACTAAACTTTGAATTAATGATTGATTGGTCGTTATCTTATTACAAATTTATGAAAACTTACCAAATGCACAAACATTTACACATCTGCATACTTAATATATGAATACATATAAGTACGAGTGCACAAAATAACGACGTTGCTTACTTTATATAATAATTTGATGTTTGATTTTACATACATACATACATACATATTACTTACAATGACATCTTGACCAATTTGCGAAAAGACGACACATTTTATTTCATAAAATGATGATAGCTTCGAACTTAACGCTAACAATATTAGACCTTGCAAGAGATGTATGTAGAATATTTATATATTCAGGATAAGGAAAATTCACAACGAGTACGAGGGTTGCAGGGACAGATAGATAGATAACCCTCTCTTCAAATTCGATAGACATTAAAATGAGACTACACATCGCTCACGAAGCCTATCAATATGAATAATAAAATCTTTCTTGTTTGATCAGACAGAATACATATGTAGATACTTATGTAAGAACTTTTTGCATTGCACTAACTCTCAGTTAGAGACGAGAAAAAATTAGCTTTAATATGATGCGATTATGTTCGCTTTAAAAGATAAAATTTTTGAATTAATTGTATGGTCTAATCGAGACTATTCTCGCACGTATTTACGCAAAAAAAAAAAAAATATGAGGAGACATCTGTCTGAAAGATAGTAAAATTATTTATCAGAACACATTAGAAGACACAAACCACATCCTATATATACATATATATTTTGAGTACTCATTACGTCAAATAAATATCGCTTAAGCTTTTTTCCGCGTATCTTTTAATGTGCTCTGAAAAATATTTTTATAATCTTTCACATCAATACCTTCCCACACTTGTTTTCATTTCACCAATTATTTTATATATGCATATATATACATATATATTTTAAATATTAAGACTCACGAATATATCCATACAAAGCAAAGGAAAGCAATCTTCTAAACGACCACAGACTTTTTATTGATTAACCCTAATGGCAAATAATTCAGAGGAAAAAAAAAATGTTCCAAACTATCCAGAAATAATTTGCAAAATTTTAATTTCGTTTCAATCGCCCTTGTATTATATTCAAATATACGCAAAACACATAGAATTTATACAAAAACAAAACGAGAATAATCTGTAATTCTAAAAACGTGTCTTTCGATCCGATCGGTTTTTTTATTCAGTACGTGCGTTGTTGAAGGCGCGCATTTCAACATACTTTGTGACGATATCTAGCAATGAAAAATAGTGGTTGCGAACTTCGCAAAGGACCACTCTCAATTTGAAGTATTCCATTTCGTCAAGTTCGACTACGACCCGATTATAGTCTTCAATCTTGTGGTGATATTTTTCCACTTTAGAAACTGCATTTCCTCGAGAGATAAAATAACGAGACACATGCTCGAAAAATTCTAAAGCTTCAGTTTCCACATCGTGAATTTTTGCTAAGGCGTCTTCCTGTAGTGGGTCAACAACGCTTGCACTTGGAGCACCCGCATCCAATTGAATAGCTTTCACTATATGGGCATCTTCGACCAAATCGTGGATGATAGCTTTGACAACATGTATCATTTCATGTAGACGTTCACAAGAAAGAATTCCTGGAGCCAATTCATTATCATTACCAGGATTTTCATCTTTTTGAACATCGGAAAACCTCTCTTCAGGAAAAACTGATGTGGCTAATAGTTCTTTTATGTGAAGAATTTTTTTAGGGAATTCTACAACAACTTTTTCAATTAATGCGCTTTTAGGAGCCTCCATTGTTCGCGTTTTTTCACGATTTCAAGAATTCACTCTATAATCAAAGATATATATGTATATAACTCAACATTCAACGCTTGAAAACCTACTAATGAAAAATTTTTCGACAAAAGTTGTATCGAAAATTATTGAAAAAAAACAATAGAATCCAAGTCTACTAATTTTATCACAAATATCAAAAAAAAGCAAAGTGCAAAGTATCTTCTCATGTAAGGTTAACATAACTACTTTGCCATGTAAGATAGTTACAGAAATGATTTTAAAAACATAAAGCTTCGATTTCAAAGCTTTTTCATTTTGTTGCCTTTTTATACACTTATATACTGTATAATGAAGGCAATAGGCTAAATTTGTTGTTGCGTTTGTAACAAAAAAAAAGTATACTTATCAGTACACAAATAGATAAATGCAACTAAAAATATTTTCTTAAAAGTTTTTATTCAGAATTTTGATTCGTCGTGATTCTCTAATAAAAGAAGACAAATATGAACGACTTCAATAGGGAAAATTTCTGGGATTCATTACCTTTTCTATACCCATTGGATTCAGAATTTCCGTAATAAAAGACAGAAAGGCAACTAAACTTATCAGCGAACACTTCAAAGAACCTTGCATATCTATCGAAATTATAATCATTTTTTATTAACTGCAATATTATTACTAACCAATAGGAAGGATTCTTACGCTGGGCTTTTAGTTATTTCAAGATTGGAATTCAATAGAACTCATAAAATCTCTGTTGATATGCTGTTGCTTAAGACAGGTAAGAATATACTTGTCAGAGATTTTGTGATACCTATGTTTAAAAAAAAAAAACTGTTTAAAATCTACTAAAGAAGATGAATGATTTCAACCAAGCACCAATGAAAGCAACAACTGATCATATATCTGTAATTAATAAGAATAATAAGAGTTATTTCAAATCTGACTTTAATAACTACATTGCGTTGAGCATAGCGTTAATGAATTTAAAGATATTCAAGATTGAGAGCAAAAACAAATATTTATTCACTATGTTTTTAAAGAAATAAATAAAATAAAAAATTATTTGTAACTGGTAGAGGAAGATTTCGTTATTGAATTATAATAATTTCGAACAATAAGATATTACAACATTTCGGTTTGGATTATAAAAACTCGTTTGAAAAGTTAATGTCCTCGAACAAGACTAGGCATCCTTTAGAACGGCCCAGTTCAATATTGCTAGGAAAATTAAAAAAACAGTAAATGTTTTATCTTACGCTGTATTAATCGGTCACTTAAATCTTTAGCTTTTCTAAAATGATCCGAAATAAAAACCAATTCAACATTTGCTTAAAAAAAAAAATGCAAAGGAGCGACCACAAAATTTTCACCTTTCTTATATAATACTATTCGACTAGGGAGGAAGAAATATGAGAAATGAGAAGATAGGACCACACATTACGAATACAAAAAAAGTTGCCTTTCCTGTCCGCTTTTTCGAAATTAGTGCAAGAAATTTCGAGAAACAGGTTATTTTTAATTACATAGCTACGGATGCTTATACTCTAAAGATAAAGTCAAGTCAAAATATTGATTATAATTCACGAATCAATATTTTAAAACATTTGTGACAAACATCTTTGTCGTATTTAACAATAAACACTTTTAAAAAAATCATGAAAGGAAGAGTCAGCTGATCAACTGTAATTATAAAATATTTTCTTCATTTTGAATTTCTTCTTTCGTATTTAATATTATTTAATATATAGTTATCATTCAAAAAATATGTACTACCTCTGTATACTTCCGAGATAATATAATATTTCGAAAACTTCAGTTTTTTCCAAATTCATTTCAATTTTTCAGGTTTTATGAGAATAAGTGTTTAAAAGATAATCTTATCGGCTTCAAATTTATTATAATCGATGCATATAAGCCAAGTACATATGCTAAAAATTCCAATTTCTTTTTCAATTTTTACGCAAGATGTATGTGAACAACAGACAGATAGCCGAGCGTATGTGTAGTGAAAAATCGCCGCAATCACTCATTGACTAAGATTAGCTCAAAATTAATATAGTGCCCTGCTCTGATGGTAACATGTTACTTCAACGGGCGAATGTTTACCGTTTGTAACAGAGCATATGGATCGACATCGGGTTTATTCAAATCCATTCGTTTGTTTCTCTAACGTTCGTTCAAGTAGAAAGTTGAAGCTGAGGAAAAGTACATTCTTATCAAATCAAGTTTAAAAATACACAAGAAATACCGTCAACAACACTCGTAATGGATAAAACGTTTTAACTTACGACTTATATGAGATGTTCCACTAAAACTTTTCTACAAATACTTTGTAGGATCATTAAAAAAATTCTCGCAAACAAAGCTTCAATTAATCAACTAACAGGCTTAGAATAAACAAAATACACAATAATATTATTTGCCTTTATTAGTTTCAAGACGAATATAAGGCTTTTATTTATTTTCGATAATTGCAAACTTAGGATTTGATTTGGACTGCAATAGTTTTAAAAACATCAACGAGAAGAGATCTAGATATCCATTTGTTCCTAACTATGTGCATTTTCGGTGTAATTATTAACTTTTGCATAAGGTTTTAGAACTTGATGTGTGAAAATTAGTTTAAAGTCCTGAACATATTTTGTTAATTGAAAAAATTTTATTAATACCCTGCTAGACGGTCGAATATAAATTTATTTTATCCCAATAACAACATTGCTAAGTATCCAACAATCGTAATAATAAAGTAACTTAACAAATACACTACGTCGGTAATGAAATAAAACTTATTGAAAGTAACTTTCTTTAACACTTACTTGCTGTAATCTGCTTTGCAATAGACTTTCCGTTCCCGTATAAAACATGACTGTTGGCGATCTAAAGGGCACATACACATACAACATCGGAGACAATTAATATGCCACGAACAACCACCAACTTCGAGATAGAATCTATCCGAGATCGGCTCCCCACACGCTGCGCAGGTGCGCAGCTCAGTCTGTAAAACAGAAGAAATATAACTTACAAGCAATTTTAAACTACTTTGTATACTTTATTCGCATAAAAATACATACAGATATATATATACATATAAAAACTATAAGTAATTTTCGCTATAGTCAAACTAACGATTCAATATTAAATAAAATTGTGACACGAGAATTCGATGCTTATTCTCGGATCGGATGAACTCCCAAACGTTTTCCGTTTTTCTATTAATCATCGAGAGATAGGAGGGATATATGAGATATTTTCCTTCGTTTGTATTGCCCGAAAATATGCATCGACGGCCCCATGAAATATATACATTCTTAGGAGGCATAAGATTCTCAGTTAGTTTTTAGATTTTCTGTCGGTTGTTCTCTGTTGTTGCCGCGCTTACGATTACAGAAATGGAGATAGAGAACTGAAACTTGGCATATATACGCTTACTGTACCCACACATACTACGCTCACAAATCACAAAAACTGATCACTAATCAAAAATTTTGAGTTTGCCAAAAGCACTTACAATTTGTAGCAAATATTAGCTTGGAATTCGGGGTAATAATCGGGAAGTGCACTTAAAAACTCAATATTGAAATGGATGTAACTTATGAAAAAACTAGAAAATATTTCAAAGTGTAGCTTATATAAGTGCTGTCGAATTATATATATATATATATATTTACCGAAATAAAGGAAGTCTACCAAGCTCGCCCCTATTTTTCGAGGTTTGTGCCTTTGCTAAAAATCTCAACTTTACGTGTTTACCATATTATGAATTGCCACAAAGTAAAAAAAAAAGAAATCAAAAAAATCATCATAAAAATTAAAAAATTGTGGAAACCATCCACATATAAATTATCTCCAGAAAACAAAACAAGAACCTACTGACTATCATTAAATGTATGTGAATAATTAGTGCAAAAGTGCAATGTATAAATCGCATTACAAAAAAATTTGAGAGAAATAAAACAATTTCAGGTTTCTGATATGTTTCAAAGAACATTAAAAATTATCAAAGGAACCTATTTTGTTGAGGTCTCAAAATTCCATGATCACCAAGATTCAAAAACTTCAATATATACATATAGGATACCCCGGATCTGTAAATACTTGGGAACCGGAGATTCTCGGGACTTAATAAAGCAATACGAAGAAAAGGGAGCTAAAAAGGAAACCACAAATACTAAAAGTAAAAAATCTGAAAATCCCAAGAAGGAGAAGGAAAATGGACGTTCTATTTCGGCAAGCAACAAGGGTAACAACGATAACAAGACAAAGGCTGACAAAACGAAACTAATCCCGAAACAGATACGAAGTCTGTTTCAGAGGCTTCGTCAAGACAATCCGAACTAACTGGTTTTGATAAAGATCTAGAAGCGGAAAATATTGTGAATGTTTCGAATTCGAACGGTGGCCTCTATATTCTTATACAGTCCAAGGAAGCTGATCTAGCCGAAATGGTTCCTGCCTCGGTTGTATGTACCGCCAATGTTTATGAAACTCTATGAAGAGCGCTTTTCGTGGTATTCGAATAACGAATAATTGCCACACCCAACTTGTAAATTTCACACTTTGCTTTACAAATTTTCATTTCTATTTTACAATTCTCAAACAAAAAACAAAACTCTATTACAATAGTAAACTGCTGTATACGTGGGTGTTTAATTGCGAAAATAAATAATTTAATTAAATCGTTAAGGCAGACAACTTTCTGCTTTACTAAAAGAAAAAGGCATGTTCAATTTAAGAGGCTCCGTGCAAGCAAGGCAACAGCACCTCGTAGGATTTAAAAAAAAAAATTGGATTTTATATGTTCGGCCAGTGTTGAAATGAAAAACTTCAATTTTCATCCAAAATATTATTTATCAAAAGTATTGTAATCAATTTATAAAAAACTCCTACGAGGTCCAAAAAATTCAAATGAAAAAAATTAACTTTGTTGTAGTCGTACAGCTTGACATCTTCTCCTTTTGAAAAAAAAACACTTTGAAGTTTCAGAATGTTTCTTAGACATGTTTGTTTGTTATTACAATAAATTTTTTATTATTTTTGTCTATAAAAGTGCAACACCAGGAGTATAAAAAATTTTTACCTGTTCAAATATTCCGTCACATTGTCTTTCCTAGAAGATTGTACGCTCAAAAGTGCTTTTTTTTTTGCATCGCACATTTTTCACTTTACATGTTACGAAATGACAGAAAATACGATAAAGAAAAATGATTTAGCCTATAACCGAATTCATAATCATCTTCAAAAACTTCAGACCAAACTTTGAACTCTCTGACAGAATCATTGAAACTGTCAAATCACTTTCAAACTCATACTTACTCATCGACGATCTAATTAAAGAAAGCTAACTAAACTAACGTAGTTTTTTTTTTGGAAACGTTTTAAAAAGAAGATAAATACTCTCTAAAGAATTAGTCTTTAGAACATAAAACAAGTTAGAAATCAGCAGCTAAGACTACAACCTTCCAGGAGAGATTCATATGACATATGCAATCTTTTCGGGGTGTTTGTGAACAAGCCCGATATTTCAGGCATAAAGTTTTTGTAGGTGATGCATTTTTTTTTTATATATTCTCGAAGGGTTGGATAATCTGTTAAGCCAATAAAATAAAACAAAAAAATTTTTTTAACTTTAAAGCGGTATTATCCCTTAATTGTTAACACATTATTAAAAAGTAGTAAAAACGACGTTAATTAAGGTTTTGCTGGAGTTGAAATATTTATATAAACAGGAACGGAGCGTTTAAGACAACTTTTAAAATGATTTACTTTCTGTCGGAAAGAATTCTATAATGCAAAGGGTTGAATTTTATTAATTGCACTATTAATTCGCTTAATCTCCAACAGAAAGGTAAAAGGGCATCAACAGGTATTCGGCTACCGTGAAACCTTATGGAGAAACGCTGCTTAATATGAGCATATTAACCTTCTTATTTATATATTTCTCCAAGTAAATTGAGAAATCTTTCTGCAGTTCATTTTATTAAAATCGTTAACTTTAAAAATCTGTAACATAAATAAGTCTTAAGTTTGGCATAATGTTATTTATATGTTATGCTGACAATTTAAAAAAATTATTTTGATGAAGCTAATCATAGTTTAAGTGAACTCTTTCATCAATAAAACCACTGCTAAAAATTGTTTTCTTAACAACTTATAACTGTCTATATATGCTCTGGCAGGTACATAAAGATTTTGACGTAAAGAGATTCAATTAAGAAAATAATAATAAGAAAATATAAGAGATTGATCCGTATAGTATGTATAGTTTCAACATAAAAATAATTAGAGTAAGGTTTAAATACATACATAAATAATATGTCAATCTCCGTACAATAAATAAAATAATTATAAAATATTTATTGATTTTCGAATTTTCGGTTAAGGAATTATGTAGAAGTATTTAAAAATTTTTGTGATTTCTTTAGTCGCGGCATTATATGTCAGACTTATTGTAACACATGAGATAAATCCGCAATTGTTGAAGCTATGTTTGAGAACGAAACGTTTTGTTTCTTAAACATTTGGAATCGCCCCTTTGCAAAAGGTCCACAGGTTGAACTATCACGGATAAAAGTTCATATGGATAAAAAAAAAAAAATCCAAATATAAAGACAACCCTCTACTCTGTACAATGCTACTTTGCACAAACTATATTTTAATTCATTGTCTTAATTACGAATTTTAAATGGATAATAGCAGTAAATGTAAATGAATAAGTAGATAGAAAGATAGACTAACTAGATAGCCAAAATAACTCCGAATTTCCCGTCAACCAGAAGAATACTAAATATAGACATATTGCAATAGCCATAGCCATAAAAATAAAATTCTAATGATAAAAATGTGAAACGTAAGTGTACAAAATAGAGAAGATAAACTTTAAAAACCATTAAGATTAAGTTGATCGAAACGTTTAAACTTTGTTAAGAAAGCTAAATTAATATTCAAAAATAATTTATGCTAATTTCTTGTTTTTATTCCTTTGATATTTTGCCGTCAAATATTATTATTTATGTAACACATTTACCGTTTTTGAATCGACATCTCACATATGTGTACAAATATTGCTTCTTATTTCTTTCATTCAATTGAATATGTATTCATTTCTTAACGTACCTTTGTTACAATTGTCTGGCAGATCATTGTGTCTTTTTACCTACCATCTTTGCATATGCTGCATGAAATGCGTATAAAATAAACAAGCGGAAAGGAAAGAAATACCTAGAAACTCTATACGGAACTACAAAGCCTAACTCGCTCAATAGGAATGATGAAAACCACTTCACCATTAACTAGTTTACTCAAAAAGCAAACATCAAGAGTCAGTCTTCTCGTCACAAATGTGAGCGAAGGCTAATTAAAATATCTTTTCATAAAAATAAAAGCCAACAACAAGTTCGAAAGTTCGAAAGATCAAATCGATCCAACCGATAGCTCTAGTATTAAATAAATATTCAAAAATGCTAAATTCGATTTAGAATGAATTTTGCTTAAATACATCATCTAAGGCAAGTATGCATGAAAGTTGCAGACTTTTTTTTTGGTAAATTTTAAATATATTTGTTGATGGAACATTTCATCGTTTCAGATTGATATTAGTTGTAAGATTTAAGTGTTTTTATACTCGCCATTGCAGGCTGGGTATACATCAAAGTTAGAATTGATTTAAGCATTTCCATCCGTTCATCTGTCTGTATGTCCGTTTAATGTCTATGGTAAACATTTTCCTGGCCACATAGATGAAGTTATCATCTCCAATTTTGGTAGACACATTGGAAGTACACTTGGTATATTTGGTATAAAAATGAGCCAAATTGCTCATAGTGCAATGTAAACTGAAACTGCTCTCACAAAAAAGAATTACGTTTTTTGTTCATTACGTATAAATCATAGTATATAGATCTAGACCATGCCCAAACGAAATAATAGTATATTGAATTTTAATCTCTTTGTTAAACATCAAGAAAGAAGCTCCAGATACCGCATAAAGAGCATATATAGTTTTGATCAGTATTGTGTTCATCCATAAGGATTAGAGTTTCTACGAGCGAAAATACATTACAGATTAAACTTCATTCAAAGTAAAAAAAACCTTTTATTTTATTGAAGAAATCGGCAATTACTTAGTTGCCAACCCAATTTATTAATTAAAGGCAAAGACTTTTCAAGTTTTTCTCGCTGCTTTATGCACACGGCCAGCAAGTAATTGGTCTCAATGGTCTATTTTCTAATTTTATTTGCAACTTTCATCCGTAAATCATTATATTTATAGGCATGACCAGCCTGATATTCCAAGGAGTTTTAATCATGTTAATCTACACATCCATATGAGTTCACATTGTAAAAAATTTAAACAAATAAATAAATATTTTTTAAGTTACGTATTCCCAGTTGATTTTCAAAAACCAAATTCCAGAATGAATGCCATCTACTTCAAAAGTAAAGTAAAAATCTGAAAATATTTTCAACATTTTCGTAACAATTTATAATCTAGAGAAACCATTCTACCAAAATCTTTGACATAAATATTTCTTAAAGCCCACGCAATTTTAGATGATAATGCCTCTGTACCTTTTATGTATGAAAAAAAAAATGCATCCATATTTAAGTTTACCCAAACTCGAAAATTATATTTCCCTAATTAAAAGCTTATTCCGTGTATTTTCCAGGGTAATGTTAAATTGAAAATTTCTTAGAACCGTTAAGAATATATTTTTTTGATGTAAATAAATAATAATTATAATAATAATAATATTTCTTAACTTTTTAAATAAAGAAAATACGTATCGTAAAAAGTGATGCATATAAATTATAAATTTTCTCATTTCTTCTCCTCTGATAAGGACAAATATCGATACAGATCTAATAAATCTGTAGCCTTCAATCAAAGCAAGAGTATCTTATTTTTCGAGTCAAATTATCAGATTTACATTGACTTTCGAATTTCTAACAGATTAGGATGTTCCTTGCACTATTCTTGGTAAGAGGAAGGTGACTATAAAAGCTCATAAAATAGGTTTTTCTTGACAATACATTTGAGATGAAAGAAAAGGCAATAGATGAATAATGTTCGATAAAGTTGTATTTGTAAATATTAAAAAAATATATGTTTTGAAAATAGTATTTGTAACCGGTAAAAATTTGAAACTACAAAAATCAATTGAAAGATATTGAACGATTAATTTTCGGCGAAAAAATGTTTAAATTAACCGATTCAAACTCAATTTCGTATTTAGATTTAAAATATCATTTTAAAGATGTTCTTAAAAATTCGAATGACAACTATTGCAATTATGCGGTTTTGGAAGATTGTGTTTCGAGAAGAACGTGTTTAAAGTTTCAAGTAACCTTAATACGAGTGTCCGGGAAATGAAATTTTTTGTTCATTTAAAATTTTTCGCTTATGTGTACAGCACCTAGACGGACTTAAACCAGTCTTTTACTGCACCGATCAGTTCAAAGTCATTTGTTGAATCGATTTAAACTTATGTACCCGTCCGTCTGATGTCAGTCAATGTAGTTTGTGTTTAACCTACAAACCTAACCCTGGTGAAAACTGATTTAATCGGGCAATTTTTATGACCAGCCATATGTAATATATAAAATAATATATGTAAATATATAAAGTTTAAATCGGATGAGACAATTTTTTCGAGGAATTTTTAATATTTCATGATAAAAATTTGGTCCATTGTAGGAATTTGAAAAATTTGCTGCACCAAATTTGAATCCCTTAAGTGCATTGTTTGGACTTCATTACATAAGAAATTATGAAGAGAGATTCTATGACAATGAAATCTAGTTTTTTGCAGTTTATGACAGCAATAGTTGAGGATCTCAGTGTTAAGATCTTTAAGAGGAAAATTAATAAATACGGACTTCATCAATTCAAACTTTAATATCATTCCCCTATAAGGGCTCCCAAGTAAAGTCTACATTTCCATAGAAACATGGTATAGTTTATGTTATTTTATCACTTAAATGAGTTATCGTACTCAATGAAATGATGTGGGTTTTTTATTTGTCGATCTTGCCCAACTATTATGTTGTTACCTACTTTTTGCTTTATATTTTTTTTTTTTTTTAATTTAATATTTAAGAGATCATTTAAGTCAATAAAAAAGTATTGATTTTGTGAAAAATTGTATAACAATGAATGCCTATGCGAATGACTTTGCTTGTTACGCAAAGCAAGCAAATAGGCATGGGACGCAATAAAATCATCTCATTGATTCTAATCTTGAGTTGATAGTACATATATATATATATATATATATGTATATATATACAAAGTTCAGCAAGTTGACGATACGATATTTTCTAACTTTACAAAATTTTATTTAATGACAAACTACCACCTCTGGTGATAGGCATAAAAAAAAATAAGAGAAAAAAAGAAAATTTTTGTATGTGCATTAGTTTTAAGTTTGTTTACTTGATAGCTTTGTTGACCAGTTTGAAGCCCCTTCGCTACCAAAGATCAGCTATATTGTATATGGATGCTTTTATGTATATAAGAATTTACGTAGAGAAAATAGCTATGCTCATGAACTCTTTTTACACACACACACACACATATATATATATAGTTATTTATACTAAGTGGTTATGGTTGTTTAGACTACTCACAGAGAAGCGTATAAAAGAAATTTTCACGTATCTCGAAAGGTGATGCTAATCTTTGTGGGAAAATATTAAGATCAGGTTTTTAGACAATCGCCACAAAATATCAGGTTGTATAAACATATGTAATCAAATCAATGTAATACACGTATATACAAACGGATACGTATACGCACTTTTGTATGTAAAACCACACATAAATATATACATACATACATACACACATATATATATACATATATATATATGTATATATATATATATAGTGCATAGTTATAGATGTAAATTTACTAGCCAGCCAGCCACAACCTAATAAAAGTCAGCAGAACACAAAAAAATGTAAATTTTATTTTTAAAAGCAAAGAAAGTCGTAAAACAAAAGATTTTATAAACACAGCAGAAATCGTTTCGTTTTAATAAAAACCCTGTTTGCCAACAATTTTATAAAGTGTATAAATTAAAAATGTTTAAAACGGAGCCATAAAATTTTAGTCATACAAAATATTCTGAACTTTCCAGCGTATACATGTATGTGTAGAAATAGCTGTGCATTTATCTACATATATGTATCTTATATGTATACATATATATATATATATGTACGTATATATATCATATATGTATATATATATACATATATACGTATATATATATATATTTGTGTGAATATTTTCATGTAGTCACCGTCCACAGCGAATGACGAAATGAAACAAAAAATTATTTTCATTTAGCTTAGGTCGAACATTAATACCTACTCATGTAGAGAAAGAAGTGTTTATGATTGTAAATACATATATATATATATATATATGTGTACGTAAACCATGCTATAGTATTACAACTAAGTTAACAATTATTTCCACTATACTGGGCTAAGCTCGCTGGATACCTTTAAATCCATATAATTCTACTGTACCTTTCCTTGTCAGTTATGTCTCCATCAATTACTTTCGTGGCGATTAGATGATTACTTATTTATTTTATCAAATAAGCATGCAGAGGTAAAAATTTTTTATATAAAATATCGAAATTATTTTGAATGTTGCAAAACTTATAATAAAAAGAATGCACTGAAATGTATTCGCATCGATATTTAAGCAAGTATTTGAAATGTATGAATACAAAAATACTAATAAAATGTTGTCAACACGATCAGCTTATGTGGTCAATAAATTGTAGAATCTTACCTTCTGTTTATGTTTTAAATAAAAATCTATAGCGTTAATGTGTACATACATGTACATGGTTAACCAACCGTCATAATTTCACGTCTTTTGTGGCCGTTCAATCGCTGTCGTTCACAAGCACACTCGCACATTTATATGCTGAACGGTTGTAACACATTCACATTTACAGACGTTCCTTTAAGGCAAACACTTGCCCAGCACAAGCATACACATATAAATTCATAGAAATTCTCCCGATATAATATTTAACATTACAGCAAGACATGCGAGATGGTTTTAGTGGGTGTAAATCCTGCACGGACTTATGCTTTAAACATTTTTCCCCTCCTTAAAAAAAAGCCAAGCATTCACGTACAAAGCTAAATATTATATATTCTCTCACTTTCAAAATACAGAAAAATCGTAAAACAAACATCGATAACCAGAGAGTTTCATGGGAAAAGACCCTTTTTCTTTTTTTTTTTTTGAAACACTGATATCTTTCTATGGCTTCGCTGCTTTCATCCAGTATCATGAGGCCGGCGATTTGTTTAGAAGAATGTACTTTTGGATTATGCTCGCATAGCGTAAAAAAAAGACATAAATGTTGGCCCCACCTATTGAGAACTGTCCGAGTTAGAAAGTATTCACTGACGTTTTTTTTTTAAACACGAATAGAAATTGATCATTTGGATGCCGGCTTATAGTATTGTAATTTGCTCTTCCTTTCATTGGCAACTTTACTATACTATGTTTGTCTTTCCATTTGTAATATCCAGAAACACACATGAAGAACCTCGTACATGTTCTTAATGAGCCTAACATTATCAATCAGTTCAGCTTTGTCCGTCTATTTCTCTATATGTCTGACTGCGATCGCCGTGGTGGTGATGTCTACCATATGTATTCTTGTCATAAGTCTATGTCATACATATCCTTAGTTGAACGCCACAGATTAATCTTCAACATGGGTGTAATTCGGTTATAAGAATAAATAAAAAAAACCGTAAGCTATAAGAGATATTGGATACCATGATGGTGCGAAAAAGTTTCTTGAGGACGGTCTAACAGACACGTAACAAGAACTTTAGTTTGCAACAGTGGATATCAGAGATTAGGTCTTTGGCAAATATAGATTAATCCTCTTCCCCCTTCCCTACCCCCCACCTCCCCCTCTCTCTTAAGTATTAATTAATTTATTGTGTTATTCACATTCTGGTCAGTTGTTGATACCAAGCTCACTTACCTTGTATAGGTTGGTCTTCGCCTGTATTAACGTCGCTTACTTATAAGCGAAAAGAGGGAATAAAATATCGAAATAAGAAAAATAATTTCTTTTATAAAACAAGAAAGCTTAGTAAGCTCAGCTCACTATTGTACGTAAAAATTTCAATCATTCAAATATCTCATAAGTTGAAAAATAAATAATAATCAACTGACGAGAGGTTAAGGCTTTCTTTCGCAACTCCAACAATTTTCTTTTGCTCATTAAAATGGTATAAGTTCTTCTATATTTTTTTTTTTTTTTTTTTTGTTTTATTACTTTATCCAGGTTCATCATCATACTTGACAATGGATATTTGCACTGATCATCTGATTTTTTTTTTATTCAAAAGGCGTAAATCGCTTGCGCATGTACTGTTATGTTAAGCTATTTTTTTTAAATATTTCAATTTAATTTACAGTTTCGAGTAATTTCGATTGATTTTACATTTATTCGATTCTAATTTTGATTTGATTATAAGCATCTATATTTGATTAACCACAACAACATTGTTTTTGTGTAAGAACCGGTAGAAGTGAATTTTGAAAATGTTGTCTGACAAGAACTATCAATACCTCTGCCAACACTATATATTTCTCATATCATTTGGTAAGCTTCAGCAACCTCTATGTGCGAAAATAAAATAGTAAAATATGCGAAATATAATTCACACTAAAAAAAAAAAAAAAACTGTAAAAAATCCTAACACCAATAAAAGACATGTGTAAACTATTTTCATGCGATATCAACATATGTAAACATTGAAATTTCAAACTGTTTTAACCGTTTTTATGTGATCGATAAAAGATAAGCAAAAACAGTTGATCAATGAAAATTTTCTAACATTAGATAACACAGACCAGTAGTACGTCTCAAAATAAGCCGATCAATAAAATAATAATAAAAAAAAAAGTTTGGAATGAAAAATTTCTTTTTTTCTGTTAAATTTATTAAAAGTATAAATTTCGTTATAATAATCAAAAGATTGCGATAAATATTTTGGGAATTAATCATAACTCTTTTATTGTTTCAATATTCATTCTATAATATCGGACAGTTCTCTCCATTTTTATGCATATAGTTTAGCATCACTCAAAAAATGCAAATTCGTTCTATCTCTTGTTGTCTAAAAAAAAAAAAATAATAAACAACAAAACAAATCCATTTCAATACCAATATCTGTATACAAATTCTCGAACTTATATCTTCATTTATGCTTTTATACAAAGCAACAGATGGACATTCTTAGATGGATTTAGATTTCGAAAAGAATTTTATCAACAATATATAAATATTTTACAGGGATTTACAGGGAAGATTTCTTCTAAGCGTTGTAAAGTTTTCGTGTATGGTTCCATGGCCAAGCCAATCGTAACAAATTTTTGCAACAATTTCAAATCAAAACGTTTAACTAATTTTTACTTTTTTTACATATCAGAAGCAAACCTCTAGGAAAACAATTAAACGACAAATCTTTTTCTTCTTGTTCGTAACTTTTTTCATTTTTCCTTTTTCCTTTACTATACAGAACAGTATAGAAGCTACACATCTGCTTTAATGATATTAACTGATTTTGCTAGTGAACGACTCATGTATGCCATGGATAAATATATCTAACTATGTGTGTTTGCATTTTTACATGTATCTGCTCATACATTTATACATACATATAAAAGCATGAACTAACATTGTCTTCATACACATGATGCGAGGTTGAAATGTGAATCTCAGCCCATTGATTGCGCATTCATCTAGCTCATCGAAACTTTAAAAATTAATATTACAAATAAATTTCGTAAAAACATGCAGCATGAGTTGACATTAAGTGATTTTCGTTTTCTGTACACTCTTCTCAAGAACGAGAAAACTGTTTTGCACATACATACATTTATTCATACATATATCAAATTTATCTCTTCGTTTGCAACTGATCGATAAATGTACAATCATAACGCAACGCGCTATAAACTTAAATTATATAAAGTGTTTACAGTCAATTTTAATTTTGAGTTCTTAATACTAAGCTCAACTATCTTGTAGTATATACATAGTGAATGAAAAGACTGAACGTCAGTCACTATTCATAAAACTAAATAAAAACTGAACTGATAGACCACACGTCCATGAAGGTTAGATTAATTTTTCGATTTTTGTAGTTGCAACCGAATAAATATATTCATAAAAGAATTTTGAATTTGTTTTCGAAACAAAGCTTTTGGCAGCAACTTTCTGAATAGATTTATATCACTTGTAAGTGTATCAGTGAAGTAAATACACTTTCTTAATGGGAAGAAAAATCAAGTTAATGTAATATTATAATAATATATAGGCGATCTCCCTTGTTATTATTAAGTACAATCCCCTTTTCTTTTATGCATTTTCTTAATATTCCTCATTTTAGCTTCGTACCACTAGAAGAAACGTACTAGAACATTTCATAACACTTGAATTTATTGGACTCATACTTTATCATACTTGATCGAATTTTTTCTTCGCACGCCACGATTTAACTCTTCTTGCCTTTAGCGTCTTCTTTAATTAACAAACTTTTTGACTAACTACTTACGAATACCCTGCTTCATTCTGATATTTTTATAAATTCTCTAACTAGCTGGATTTCCTTTTGCTTTTCTATTGATTTATTGAGTTTGTGGATTTCCGTGGAATTTCCATTAATCGACAGCTGCATCAGGCATCTTTGTTTTATGACATCAAGAACTGCTGTCTATTTGTATTACTTTTTTCAACATTTTGGTGTATCCGTTGGCAACAGAATTAGGCAGCTTTCATATTAACTTGATTTGTCAAATATGCTTATACTATGTCCTAAAATATTTAGTCCGCTCGTAAAGAGAAATACATTGAAAAAATTTGAAAGGAAATTAAAATTTGGCATAAAAAATTCAAATAAATATTTAGGTTTTTTCTTTCACATCCTATTATTATTGTTATTATTATTATTATTATACTCTAGACCAATGAAATTAATTCTTAGACTAGATATGAGAGCACTTCTTTTTTTTTCATTTCTCTTCACATCCTAAATGATCAGTTTCGATAACATGCTATAGATGAAATAAATATCTTCCTAATAATGATAATAGAAAATAAAAAGATTTAAAATTTTGTTAAGAATATAATCTCAATTAAATATATAAATATTTCGTAAGCAGTAATATATTTTTATTTTAACTATTTCTAAATTAATATATTCATTTCAAAAAGACGAAATTCTATAAAAATATAAATTTACAAACGTTCTATGTTAGTAATTACAGTAATAAAAGTTCACTTATGATTAACAAGTCTAATTATTATTTATTTTCATTGAATGCAAAATTTTAGCAACTAAAGTAATTCATTAATTATTAATATTAAATTAAAAAGTTAAAAGGTTCACTTAAGCCGATTTCAAATATTACGATTTATAAAAGAATTTGCTTAGAAATGCTCGCTACTATTACACAACTATCGTTGATAAAAATGAAAATTTAATTTAAATGAAGTTAAGATTCATAGAATCCTTTATACTATTCCTGTTTTTACAAAGAGGACCAACAGATCTGAGACAGTTTCCTAGTAATGCCTAATAATAAAATATAGAAAGATTTTGTGTATCTTAATAAATCATACCATAGTTGGAAACTAATCCTTAACCGGTTCAGATAAACGATTGATGAGCAACAAGCCCCAATGGACGATTAAGTTTAATAATTGAGTATCGATGGAGTTGTTACCGAACTTAAAAAAATCAACAATCTATGACTAATTTGTGTAAGTGATAAATTTCGAAAAAAAAAGCGTACACGAGTGATATGCGATTTCAGAATAAAAGTATACATCAGTTGGAGCAAAGAGTTTTAATAAAAGTTATGAGATTATTGTGATGCTTTAAGTTTTTCGAACAAATGTATCTCGCCAACCATAAAACAGATAACGTTTTAATATGACGGCATAATATTTAATTGAAATCAAACGGCGGATAAGCATTATGTACGTCCATAAAACCATTGGTTGCCTGGAACTGAATCAT
Organism: Glossina brevipalpis; assembly: GCA_000671755.1. Lineage (NCBI taxonomy): Eukaryota > Metazoa > Arthropoda > Insecta > Diptera > Glossinidae > Glossina > Glossina brevipalpis. The sequence continues at coordinate 1,492,875 of KK351012.1, forward strand.
TTTCTACTTGAAAATTGACGAAAGATTCTAAACAGAATATCCAGAAGCAAGGTATCTTTGCTGAAGCTGATGCCTTGAATATTCTATTTCTTATCGTAAGCAAAAACATTTAGATATTCTGATAATTGGTATCGTTTTTGAACCTCAGATAAAAGCAGTCTGGTTACAGATACATAAGAAATATTTAATTATTTCGCATACTGAAATGTAGCCCTTGAACACGGTTTCAATTTCTTGTTGAACAATCACATTTTTATATATAATTCTCAGATTACATATTACGCAAAAACAATTCTACCATATTTGGCGACCTACGTACGTATATATAAATAAAAAAAAAAAATTAAACTTCAGGTAAATTCTTTTAATATTAAATAACGAATACCTTGAACAAATTACGAACAAATGTTAGTTCGCAACAGTGGTTGATTACTTACAATATGAACGATTATAATTGTCTATAGATGTATGCATGTACAGATGTAAGCATATTCGCAACAAATTTTAAATCTGAAATATGTCAATTTTTATTCTATATTGTTTAGGCACGAATGAGCAAAAGGTTTTGAATGCTCTCAACCCTCCAAGCGTACAACTTGAGAGTGTTTACACCTTTAAGCAGTAGCCTTCGTCAACAATGCATTAATTTTTGAGTAATAAACATGCGTTTGTAGTTAAAACAATAATAAATGAATGAGAGCGTATTTACAGCCGAGGGCGTGGCCACTGTTATAATAACATATATAAAAATATAAAAAGAAAACCGATCAGAAGGCTCTTTAATAACTGAATTAGACTTCAGTAAAGAATACGTCTGGTATTACAGTCTTTTTGTCTTTTGAAAAAGTTTTTGGGAAACTTTGATACTTTTTTCAGAGGAACCTAACGTCAAACGCGGAATGAAATTTTCTACCGACTCGGGTAACCACTAAAACAACAAATATGCGGTCGATTCACAGCGTTCACGGGAAAACTATTGTAGTTTTCTCAGTTGGTTCACATCGATGCCGTCCACAAAGAATTTGTATCCAGTAATGGGTTCACATCTGTCATTAACGTATGTTTTTTTTTTCGTTTGTTCGCTTAAAAGCAGTCGAATGCAAAACCCATATCGCGCGGTGTCTTCGAAGGGAAAATAACGTAAAATATTGATATGAAAAACTCGTATTTGGTACAATTAATGAGTATAAAGACCGCTTAATTTTGGGAAAACTAATAAAAGCAAAAGAGGATTTTGAATGGTTTGTCTGTCTGTATTTTTGAAAAGATTTGGAAGGTCACTAAAACAGATAAATGGTGCCTAAAATATCGAAAGTGTGGTTCGCGCAGCAGCCTACACACACACAAGTTTTTTTTTTAAAATATGGTCAACAAAATTGAATGCATTGGGTTATCCTAGTACCCCAAGCCGTCACTGTTGACTCGTATCAACCGTCGGTGTATTTTTTCTTTTACGTAGCAGGGTTGAGAAATATCGCACATTGAACTGTTGCACAGACCAACTGAAAAACGGTCTCCATCCGCAGGCTGGACACAGCCGTTTCCTAGATACAGAAAAGTGCAATGCAACACGCAACAATAACAGACATATGTCTATTAAACTCTATTTAGTCTTGCAAGTAAATAAAAGCTTCTTTGCTCAATTTAAAGTGTAGGATAAATGTAAAAAGTACATCGCATTAAAAGCTATTACGTTAGATGAAACACCTACAGAAGCTTACTTTCGGCAAAGAATGTCTATCACTTAATGTTCTCGTTGGGTTGATTTTTGGCCGCAATCGCCTGAAGTTCAAACTAAAACGCAGAATTCATCGTTTTTTTCTGCATGAAATTAAATTATGTATTCGTTTGTATTAAATTTTAAAAATGTACTTACTTGCTTTAGTTTAAATTTGAATAAATCAAAAATTATTTGTTTGGTTTCCTTTTTTGCTTACTTGTTTGTTTACCTTCTTCTTCTTTTTTTGCATTTATTTACATGTATATTATTATTCACATAACGATGATAACACAAATGCAACCCTAAACATGAAATTAACAAAAAAAAACTCATTTGGATGCGGAAGCGTACGGTACGGCCTTTATGAACTCACAAAATCATACTAACGATATTTGCTTTCGTAACGTATATGTTCTCATGAATGTAAGCCAACCGACCCATGTTAACACAGTAGAAATTGCTGCATGCACTCATTTCTAAGTGCAAACATAAATACCTCATTTGTAAAAATCCCAATAACATAGAGAGTTACATGCTGATATCGTTATTTCTACCGATTCCGAAGCGCTATGGATTTTGTAGACAAGTCTTTGCGATAATATCTGTTCAATTCCTTCTCATTAAAGAGGAGATTATAAAGGTTAATATAAAAGACATAAGACATAAAATAAGCTAAAGCATCCTTCATTCACAATTATTCGACAGTCACATAAGTGCGTTCGGTTTTAATAAAATTGGTATTTAAAAGAAAAAAAAAAAAGATTAATTCAAAGTATTATGCATTGCTAATCATCAAGTTTGGTGATTTCTTGATAGACAATAAATTCCGAACCAAAAAGGATAAATAGTCTTACAAGCCTATCCATGAAAGGACACATTTTTTGGATGTCTTCATAAAAATACTTAGATTAACAATAAGTCATCAACTGAATGATAATTAAAGAAGAAATATCTGGTAAATACGAGGACAGTAAGAGCACATTCCATTTCAGGGCGGCTAACGCTTCCTGGGAATGAGTTGGACATTATCAAGCCGAACGTCGACCGAACGAATAGTTACCTATGCATTTTGATATTTTTGTATTTTTTCTTCAAGATTCGGCTTAATATCATTTTTTAGTGTCGGTAAAGTTTCTCGGCGCTGATTTCGTTAGGTTGGATATTCGGCTTTGTTATCAAGAAAAAAGCTTTTTTAATCTTCCAAAATTGAGTTCAATCTATACTTTTTACACAGAGTTCGCCTTATTTAAAACTTTCCAAAACCCCTTTTTTTTACACTTCAACAAAATAAGATGAACTTAAATTTTAAATCGTATAATATGAAGGCTGTTAGATTATGATCAGATAGAATATAATTTTGGGAAAAAGGCCCAATATAAATCTTTTAAAACTTACTTGTAAACGTTATATTTTACACCTACAGCTCAGCCGCTCCATGAAAGATACAAAACGGGATGTTCGTCTGTTATACTATATAAGAATTAATTCTATGATTACTTCAAAAATAAAAATTTTAACAAAATTAATCCTATCAAGTTTTAGAGCAAACGGAAATATCTCATGAACACACGTAGCAAACTTAATTAGATCTGGAGTTTTACTATTATTTAATTGCTCTGATTATGTACGCGAAATTTAACAAAGTTAGAATACAACCTTTCGATCTTTGTCATTTCAATCCAATTAAGCGACTTTCTAAAGAATACGTGATTTCTAAATTTTCATTACATTACTTGTAACTAATATAACATCTTTTCACGTCCCGTCGCTTTTTTTTTTTTGTAACTACATCTTAAAATTTGAACATTGTATGTTGGTTTTAAAATATAACTCCATAATGATATGATTTCTAGAATTTTTAAAAAATCTAATAAGCAGCGTCTTAACGCTTAACGAGCAACATAACAAACCAGTATAATCTTAGCAAAGTATAGATATTATATCAACAACAAAAAAATTGTTTTTGGTTTTCCATAAATCTATTAATAATTATTATCAATATTGCTTCTGCGAGCTTCTATTGCTTCTATTAATTTTTGCAATTCGCTGGTATTAAGCGTAATTCTTCCAATACACTAGAACAAATGCGAAAGATCTCAAATAATTAGGTTTTTGTTCTCATTAGAACCTTAAGGAGTAACACTACTGGAATAATCAAAAAAAGGATATTTTTATTAGTGAAAGGAAAAATATTAAAATAATAATATTTCAGAGAGCTATTAAAAAAATATTTAGGTGTTTAAAATAGGGTTTTTGAAAAAATTTTAAAAATGCAGCATCTTGCTTGGGAGGCACATTTAGTTTAATGGGCCCCACCGCAATTACCTTTTAAGGAAAACATTCAAATAATTGTTTAGACATGTAGACGCTTTCAAATATAATTTCTTCGCTAAAATCCCCAATGGCTGTAGTCCACCAACGTAGTTAACTCAAAGAAAAATGTGCATAACAGAGACATTTATATTGTTTTTTTTTCTGCTATTAACTACATTTGTATTATGTTTCATCATTCATTATCAAAAACAGTGATTTGATAAGTTGCTATTCGCGTTTATAAGATTTATAATTTTTCGAATCCATGAATTCATTTTGATATCGCTTATAGATGTAACATACAGAATAATAGTGGACTTGAATTAGGTAAACCAGAGTCCTATATGAGCTTTATATTTAATGATTAAGTTCCACCCCTTAGCAAAGTTGATTGATTAAAAAAAATAATTTCTTGTCAACTTTGCCTTTTCCCACGGCGTGGCATAGAAGCTCGAATGGATAAAGGATATCTAATAGATAGAATATGGGAGTTATTTGAAAAGTTTCCCATCTAAGTAGTAAGAGCATTTTTTTTTTAAATTCGACTTTATTGATCAATGATACAATCAGTTCAAGACTTTTCTCGCATTTTGATATGTTTTTTTTGTAGAACAACTTGTCCAGCCCCTCAAAATACACTTCACTTTCCGTGATGATCTCTGCATTTGATCTAAACTTTCTTCCTTTGAATACCTTTTTATGTTTTCTTAACAGAAAAAAACAGTCGCTAGTGATTACATCGTGTAAGTTTGCTATGGTAGCCGTTGACTTGTGACTCGGTCTTCTTGTTCTACCGTGATCAAGCACGATACCTAAGCCTTCAGCTTTCTCATGTCTAAATCTTGATTCAACGTGTGATAGTCGCGTTCTTTGGACATACTCGTAAGCTCTGATATATCATTAGTCTTAATTCGATTATTTGTGAAATTTGAACGGTATTTTCATTAGTGGCTACACATTGATACAGACACGTTTCTATTTAGCTATCCAAAATTTCGCAGCGGTATACGATGGTGCAAAGTACACAGCGGCCAAATCGTCTTTCATTTGTGTAAGTGTCTAGCCTCTAAAAACAAATATTTAATGATACATATATATATATATATATAAATATGATGATGACATATATAGGTTTATATATATATATATATATCAAATTTTATGGACAAGTGGTGCAATCTTCATGTTCATGCCAGAAACTTTTCAGTCAGCCTGTGTAAGAGCATATGTACAGCCCGTGCATATATTAGTCAGATTACGCGATTTACTTAAGCAATAATGAACTTTAAATTAAGAAATTTCTTATTCTTTTTAATTTATTAAATAAAAGTAATTTACTAATCATTAAATATAATAATATATTCAACGTAACGGTCATAATGTTGTTAGAAAGAACAATTATGGATAGCCATTGATGTGAATGTCTAGTTATGTTACATTCTATAGATATTATTTTTCACAATAAATGAGATAAATGGTAAATGAGCCTTAGCAAATTTAAAAAGAAAAGACTTTTTTTCTTCGCAAATACATATATAATATATATTAATATGAAATGTGAAGTAACTCTCGAGAACGTTTCTGAATTCCATAGAAAGATTGTGTGGAAGAAAAAATTTTGACATATAGATACATCAAGCAAAATGTTGAACTGTTGGGAAATTATCAAGAATGATGTTACCGCGGATGCAAAAGACATTGAACCGAACGAACGGTCTTGGCTGCCGGTAGATCCTGGTAACATTTTCGATTCAATGACAGGTAAAGAAGCGTACACAGATTTAATGAATAACTATGAAGAAACCGGCATAACGTGAAAGTTTAAGATTATTCATAAAGCTTGTGAATACAAAATTAGACGAGTTTGTAGTATGTAAATGACATCTTAAAGAAGAATACAGATCTAAATAATAAATGACGATTTCATTGCATCGTTTACGCTTCCTAGACTTTCTTAAAGTTTCCAACCCATGATAATGGCTGTGGAGAATTCGAAGGAGCAACTCACAGTTGATATGGTCAAGACATTGTAACTTCAAGACCCGAAATTTGATAATAAATATGAAAAAAGAATGGTCTGATATAATTGATATTCGAACAAGAAGAAAGTAACACAATTTATGTGCTATTCCTGTAAAAAAATTATATATTTTTGCCAAAAATTTTCCAAATAAGTGCAGTAAGGAAACCTCAAAAAAAAAGCAAGAGCAAGGGAAGCAACGAAATGTTTTATTTACGATTAACCGTGAAGCTTTACTTTGTGATAATTCTGACAAAATTGCACGGAAGAAGGATGACAGTTTAGATTGTTAGTTCCGCAATCATATTACCAATTGAGACAACTTCCTCCTTAATAAAGCTACAGTCTTGAATAAAAAAATTATTACCGCATACGAGGAAACGATTTCAGCAGATTCTACTGGTGAAGTCAACTCAAGACGAAGATTCAAAATTTTTGACAAAAATAAGAACGATTTTTATTGTTCAAATTATCAAACTGAGTGCAACAATAGTAGGGCTCTTTTTTTAGTAAAGCATAATCTTAGTTTGTCATATCGTAGAACGAGTCATACGTGTAACAAAAATGTAATAGAATTATAAAAGCCCTATTTTGATAGAATGTTGAACACAACCAACGCAGTCGATTGAATTGTTTGCATTGAAAAGATACAAATAAAGAGTTTGAATAAGAAATGCTAAACCCTTTCCCCAGATGTACTAGATCCTTTGACAACTGAGTCATTCGATGGTGTACGTGGTCTTTTGTAGACGATTTCCTTCATAAGGTTTTTGCTTACTCACTAAAACATAAATCAGCAACAGTTGTAGTTTTTGTAAACATATCCTTATATGAACGATAGGATATTGATGAGAAAATGAAACGAATCTTGGTTGAGCGAATACATTACATGTTTCTGGATTCTGGTTTGGACCAAGGCTATTCTGCAAAACTTGCTATGACTGCCATATATTTAGTGCACCAAATTCTGTCACACGGCCATAAGAAATGTCCTGAAGAAATTCGGTCTGGAAGGAAACCAAATCTGAAGCTCTTACGGGTACTTGAATACAATCCAATGATTCATATATCAAAGGAATATAAGATGGACACTAAATCGATAGAATTTATCATGCTTGTGTATAGTTCGGAAAATAAAGCATATCAGCTGTTTAATCCGTATACCAAAGAAATGATCATTAACAGAGACGTCACATCTTTTGAAAACTGCGTAGCTGTTAAAGAAAACGATAAAAAAATTTTATCGTGAAGTATTAGAATTAGAATATTATTTACATTGATTCACGGCATGACAAAAGAACGAAAATCGAAAATAGTTCAGTTGATATTATTTGCATTGAATCCCCCCACACAAAAAAGATCATAAATCGAAAACAGATCAAACAGATAATATAGAGATTCGACATTCCCAAAAGAATTGCTCACTGACCAAAATAGTCTTATGATTTTTGCGCAGTGGTATACGAATCAAACGATCCTTCTTCAGTACTACAAGCGAAATAATCCGGTAAAGCGAGTGATTGGGAAACTGCAATGCAAGAAATAAATTTTTTAAAAGCGAATAGCACTTGAGTGCTTACCGAACCAAGTTTCCAAGTAAGGAAATCATTAAAAACAAATAGATTTCTGGAATAATATATAATAAAAATAGCGCTGTACACAATAAAAATGTATAAACTATAATGAAATCTTTGTGCCGGTAACTAGGTATGAGTCCGTACGCTTTTTAGTATCGCTGGCCGTGATGTTGTGTGTGCCTATTTAAGTGGATTGTTGGCTTTAACAACGGATCACAGCGTGACTGTAAATTATTAAGCAGTCTGGACATGTCTGGAATGAATTGCTTAACTTAGGTTTTCGAAAAAAAACGAGATTAACGGAAGCATTTATTATAGAGTAAATGAAAATTAAATATTTTTCGTAGGGTTTTATATTATCAATTTTTTAATATTCGATAATAATTTAAACTGTATCAAATCTTAGGAAAAAGAACAAGATAAAGATAGATCAGTGATTCAATATGAGTAATTGAAAGCCAATTGTTAGATCTATCGATTCCAATTAAAAAATAAAACGAGAGATCTCATAAACTAATGATAAACAAAGAAAAGAAATGCGTAAAGCATTAGTAGGCTATTCTTTATTTGAAGCCCAGATTATTAGACCTGATATAAATCATGTTGTAAATTTACTTAGTAGCCATCCCGAAAGGCTAACTAGGAAGGTGTAAAAAGAATAATGAGCTATTTGAAGGGCATCAGTAATCAGCAAATGTAATCGGCTACAAGCGAACGAAAGAGGATATCTAAGAAGAATTTTGTAATGCAGTTTAGTTGAGTCACATAGACGATCGGCACTGAATTATTGGATAAGTTTCTATACATCAGTCAGCAGCTATTTTGTGGTATACAAAAAGGCAAAAAAAAACTATTGTATTATTTTAGACTATGGTAGCTGCCCGAGAAGAATCCATGCGTTTGAAAGGTTTGGAATGAGATGACAAAAAAAATGTAATTCTACACAGTGTGATAATAAGAGCGCTATACAAAATAATCTAAATAATTCGTATTCAGCGTGTACGATGTTGACATCGAGACATAAGTTCTTCGTGAAAAAGTTGGTAAGAGAGAGAGAGAGAGAGAGAGAGAGAGAGAGAGAGAGAGGGAGAGAGAGAGTGAGAGATTATTTTGAACTACCTATCTACTGAAGAAATGATTGTGCACCAGACATTAACTTATTTAGAAGTAAACAATTAAAATAAGTTAATAATTCAGAAAAAGTGTTGTCAGAAAGAACAATTACATACTGTATGATTTTTGTACTATAGTATCATAAAGATTAGAAAAACTTTTGTATTACACAACTTTTGTATAGACATCAATAGAAATGTTCAGTTATGTTCCTTTTCTCAAATAAAACATTATACGTAAAGTAAACTAATGCACTACTTTTGATGGTCAATACTTCTTTTTTAAAGGTCTATTTCTTGTTTGTTACTTTTCTTTGATTACAAAGGAATTGAAAAGAAGTGGGGAAGGATATATAATGCAGTGTAAAAATTTACCTCTAAAAATAAATTATTTGCCAATATCTTCATTGCGTGCACATTCTGAAGATCACTCTGTGAATATTTCCAATGCTAGCAGCAATGTGGATACTCATATATGTAGAACTGAAGTTTATAGGCAAACAAACGAGGAAATGGGTTATAATGAGACAGTCGATATCTATTCAATACGTACAGCGTCTGCATCGCCTAGCAAATGTATTGAGGGATCAGTCTAATCAAACGAAAGTTCTGCGTACCAATATAAAGAACGTTTTCCTTTAGTATCGAACTTCTTGCCAAGTAAAGCTTTTCAAAAAAAATTTAAAATTTTAACCAATATAACGGTACCTTTGTCTTGAACAATACTAAAGCTTAAAGTGTCTGAAAAATGATTTCTCATTTGCGACTTTATGTTATAAAGAAAACAAAAATTATGCATATCAAGTTCAAATTTCTTTTTCAATTTTTCAACGAATGAATGTTTCTTCTGAACTAAGAGTAAATAATTTTTTATTTTTTTTTTTTTTAATATATGAAATTTAACTAAAAATTTTCTAAATTTTGTTTTGATGTCTGTGATATCTTCATACAAATAATTTATGTAATCCTCTGTAATGTTTATCGCACCCAAATAGTAAATTATATATTACACGCACGCTCACACATGCATTCGCACAAAAGCACATTTACAAAATATTGCATAAATCAGCTCATTTGCGTTAGATTTGATATTTTATATAGAGGATCGACAGACAGTAAGTCGTATGTGTACTTATATTTGAACTCAAAATCAAATGCATTTGTTTCTTTCTAAGCATCCTTAAACAACTACATGCAAGGATACTCGCACATATTTTGCGGATGTCCTTTGACAAAAACAATAACCACTTGAAAGGAAACCTTCGTGAATTGTGTGAATCACTTTTATTGTCTATGCTGACATGGTGTGTTATGCGAAAGACACAGAGATTCGGTTAATTTTATTTTATTATTAAATACAACGGGCTTGAGTGTACGTTTGTTTGTGGCAAATATCGCATTTACCTGCTAAAAGTCATGCTGACTTTCGAATATTTTGATTTTTACACATTTTTGTACTTTTATGATTTTCAACATTTTTTTTTTGTTTTTTTTTTTTTTTTTTTTTTCATTGCTGTGAAAATCGTCCGTTTCTGCTATTGATTGTTTGCTGGCGCATGCGCATACGCAACTCGCCTTAAATACAAAAGAATGGTTATTTAAATGCTTTTTATCAACAATTGTGTTTTTATGTGAACTACCACAAATACTTCTGTATGGTATGCCTGTACACATACATTTAACACATATATTAATCTTAGTGAATAGATAGAGAGACAGACGAAGTGCCAGACTATTGTCAGAGATAATAAAATATTTGTTAGGGCAAATTTCCATTTTTCTTTTCATCTACACAGAAAATAAAAGATCATAAATATATCATCATTCTTTACATCAGACTATTTCGGGAAACGGTACCAAAAAAGTTTTCAAAAATACTTAAATGACAATATTAAAGCCTATGCTGTGGTCTCATTAAAAAATACAAAATTTATTTGAAGAGCCCAAATTGAAATGAATGAATGAATGAATGAAATTCCCGTACTTGCATAATAATATGAAGCTTTCAAAATCAATGAAACTAGAACTAGAACTTTTGTTCGGCATCAAACTATATATAATTGTTTGTAGGAATTATATCGATGAGAATGAGTAAATTTCTTTGAATGGTAACCGTATAATTGAAGTGTTTCGAAAATTCGATTTAGAGTAAATTGAATTGGGAGAAAGAAAATTCACTTATGAAATTTTCTTTTTCTCAATTGGCAATCACGTCTTTCCTCTTTTTCATTAAAAAATTTTCATTTCTTCTCATTCCAGATTTGAAGATTCGTAATTTCTTACTTCCCACATAAACTAAAAAATATTCTCTTTTTTTTGACTAAAGCATAAATTTTTCTAATTTTTCTTTTTTTTTTTTTTTGACATTGATACCGAGTTTACTGTCTTTAGTTGTTCTACTCTAAACAAAGTAGACTGAGCTGAGTGCTGTTTGAATTAAGCCCCTCTTCCAAATAAGAAAAAAAAAAAAAGGTTAAGAAAGACAAGTCTACGTTTCCATTGCCGTTATACCTTTTATATGCATTCGTATATCTGTTACCTAAAATTGTCATTTCCTCTTCATAATGCTTCGAAATGTTACTAAGGTATACCACCCATTGTCGAGAAGAAACTTTAACTTTTTCGGAACTTAGCAATAAGATTAGCGCCAATTGCCCAAAATCTAACTTTAACTTTACTTTTTCAAGAGATGTTCGAGTGTTCGCTCATATACAGCATGAACTTAATCCAAAAGGCCAGGGACTATGGTATTTTACAATTCAACTGCATTCTCTTTAATAGTCGCTAGTCCCAATGTGCTTAAAATTCAATCTAACCACGGAAACTAAAGTCGCAATAAGAATTAGAACACTTTCAAAATAAATTTTCTTCTTTTTTTCTATATTAACTTTATATCGTAGATTGTATTATATCAGCAAATTATATTCACTTTGAAGTTTAACCGACAAAATCAAATAGTAAACCTTTACATCTGATTATTTCCTTAAATTGCGGCAATTTAAAGAGTTTAGCTTACAGAGAAGTCTGAAGAGAGTTTTCACATCTGCCGTATAATCAGCATAACGAAGGAGGAGGAATAAAGATTTTCACTATAAATTTCGAAACTTAAACTGATAACTATCTATCTATATATCTTTCTACATCTATCATATATATTTGAAATTGAAATTTTCTACTGTTTTATTATTTTAGTTAGTCTTGTCTTGTTTTTTTTTTTAATTTCCTCTCTGTTTCCATCTCCGCTTTTACGACTTTTCGTTTCAGCAGCGAAAGACAGAATTTCGCTTATTGCTCTCAATTCTGGCTGATATCTGGCTGAATATATGTATACAATTTAGGAGATTTCTGACGGCAATGTCTAGATGCTATTAATGAAATGATAAAAATGAATATAGAAGAGGCAGTGAAAGTAAAGAGACTAAACCAGTATCAAAAATTTTATAATTCCATTTTTTATACTAAGCCACGAACCTTGTTCTCTAAAAGATGCATCTTTAAAATCAATAAATTACCGTAAGCAGTAAATATATATAAAATAAAAAAAAAACTCTTTATAATCTTTTTTCTGCTGTTTCATCTCATTGCTCATTATAAAGTTTTTCTAAGTGTATTGTTTTGTTTCAAAGTCAAATTAGAAATTGTTAAGATTTAAAGATTTAAGAGGGGTTTGTGCAAATCAATTATTAAATTCTCTTGTTGTTCAATGTAGGTTTCAATGCACGAATGGCAACAGTTTAGTAAATGCACACATAAAACCTACGTACATTGAGGTTTTCTAATGTCTGTAGATATTTAGTATGCGTACATGCAGACGTACCATACGAACATACGAACGTTTAACTAGGGAATTTTGTGTATTCATACAAAGGACATCTGGGACATTAGCCTGAATTTCAAAGTAAAAAAGATGTTTTTCTGTCTGCTTGTTTGATTAGAGAACTTATTGCGCTCTATGTTAAGTTTTTGTCGAAGCCTTTGTTAAATGTGAATCACCGTGTTTAACTACTTTTCAAAAGAAAAAAAAACAGAAAAAAAGAAAAAAACTCAAACATACCTCTCACATTATGATGTGACGTCAATAACAAATTATAATAGTAAGCATCGTTTATTATATTTATATTTCGCATTAAAAAAAAATTTTTTTTTTCTATTAATTTTCAGTATGTCAATTGGACCATATAGAACCGCTTTTATCCGTGTCTTTGATATCGGTTTAATAAGCATTTTTGATATATTTAATCATTTTTAAGAATGTTTCGATTTTTCGCCTTTTCGCCTTTTCGGCTTTTCTGGCTATTGTTGGGGGTATGCTTGTGACAATCCATTTCTCTAAATTCTATTCGCGTAAATTATATTTATTTTTATAAAATATGCATTCAGTTTTAGCATTTAATCAAAATTCCGCTACTGCGATAATCGCAATAATAAATTAACAAACAATGTCATGATGAGAGGTAAAGTCACACCGATCAAACAACTAAACAAGTGGTTATAAATGGAAGTGGTATAAGTTCGCTTTTGGACATAATATGAATTTATGGTAGTTTTCGAGTAGGAAACGTACGTCTGCTTTTTATATATTTACTTATAATTAAACATTAATTTTTTAAACATGATTTTCTCGTAAATTAATCAGACTCATTTTTAGATGTATAATGTTAATGCGAATAAATGTAATTTAATTAAAAATAAAATAAATCCTCATCCTTAGCTATTATAATTAAAATAAGAGTTTCCCATAATTTTCATGGCAAAAAAAAAAATTACATTTGCATAGCAGGAAACGCTTCCAGCTTCCAGAGCTTTTGAAAATGGTAACATCTCGTTGCTGGGAATATATTTAAAATATTACAACTCAAAGTCATATTATAATATATTATGAGATTTGCATCGAACCTGACAATAACATAAATACTATTAAAAAAGTAAGTTTCGACTGCCCGATAGTTCATTTCATTCAAATGATCAATATTTTATAGTTACGGGGGCGACACTGAGAAAGAGATATCATTTATATTCTGCTTAAGAGTATTAGAATAAAACGAGATATTGTCCCAAGAAATTAAATAACTTTTATATGAAATGAAAAGAGAAGGTTTCATCTTAACCAACTAAAAAAAAAAACCGAAAATATGCCAGCGGAGGTCTCTGATACATAAACCACGAATAATTTTATTTTGTTGTCACTGCAAAAAAAACCTCAAATCCGATAGTACGATGCTAAGTCTAAAACAAAAATAAATTTAGCAAGAAATATATTAAATTAAAATGGCATCCACAACTAATGTAAGATATTTGAATGCTGTATAGAACGGAAATTGAAATGTTATCGTATCTTGTGTATATTTCAAATTTCAATTTTTGTACAAATTTTTATATGACAGTAGCATTCAATTACATAAAATATGATTGCTTACTAATTTAAAGCAAACGTGTTTGATGTGATTCAGCCGATTTGCGTATACGAACTTTATTAAGGAAAAAAAAAAAATTGTAGACCAAAATAAAGTTTTAAATTGAATGTTTTAAAATGAATTAGAAAGAAAGGCTATTGTAAATTTTTCAGAAAATCAATTTCTTTTTGATTGTCATTAAACCTTCTAGAATGAAAGGAAGAAAATGCATTTCCTGCAAAAAAAAAAATTGTTTTTGGAAATTTTGAACTTCTCCTTAAACGTTTCGAGAATAATGCTTGAATTAAGCGAATTCCTGCTAAGTAGTTATAATCCAATGGCTTAAATCTTGATTTCTAACTCCTCGAATACACTAAAATATATTTCTAGAAACTATTCATTTTTGTTTTGAAAGCATTTGCAAACCAAAATACGTTACCTTTATTGAGATCGGTAAGGAAATATGAGACTGAAAGCGGTTTGAAAGCTTTCAATGATTTTGCAAAAAATTTAATAAATACTTTTTAAAAATGCTTATGAATTCTATTATTTTTTGCCTTTTTCTCTGTCATTTCGCAACATATAAAATGCGATTCTATCTTTGACGGAATGAAATGAAAGAGGCAAAAAAAGATGTTGTAAAAGAATCGAGTATGAAATTGTCAAAAAATTATGAATAATACGAAATATTTGAACATAGGAAGGCAATTTTATGCTCCTAGTATCGCACGCTAATGAAAAAACTATTAAAAATATGTATTAACAGAAAATATTTACAACATAATCAAAAATTTCAAAATTCTTTTCCGCGAAACGCTGTACAGCATATCCCCAACAAATTTCATTCTTTTCATTTGAATTTTTTACAGCATTTTGCAAAGAACATTCGCTAGGGAAGGACGTACGATTTTATCGTTAAATTAACCTAAACATTTTTCATTAATAAAAGAGCGTCTAGATTTAATTAAGAATTGAAATTTTTCTTTCAAATACTCGCTGTAAACTTACATGTCGTAGAGACCTTTAAGTTAAGGATGACTCGCGTGAATAGTCCCGGTGTTGTATTTTTAACATTTTTCAAAAATAATTTTTTTACGTTTAATAACATCGCCAAATACTGTTATTCCATCACCTTTCCTCTTATCAAACAAAAAAAAATTGTCAAGAAATGCTTTTTTTTTTAAGCAGTTACAGTGGCCTCAGTTTGAGTCATTTTGTAACGTAAATTGATGAATTTATCTTTTTAGTTAAAGCTTTGAGACTGAGACAGTATCTTAGCAAATAGACTTACAAACAGAAAAACTTGGCTGAATCCCCTCCGGTAGCTATTGTATATATATATATATATATATGTATATATATTTCTAATGTTTCTACCGTTTATTTCAAAACATAACACGAGTCCTGCTGTTTATATAAAATTAATTTAAAAGTATTTTAATATATAAATAATTTTTATTCATTTATTTGTTTTTTCATATATGATATTTATCTATTATAAAGACACATTTAAACTACACAATTAATTGATCCTAAAATTGACTATTGAACTATTTAACTAACGAAAATTAAAAATTCTTTTTTTTGAAATAAATAGCAGGAAGCACTTTAAGAAATCAAAATATTTATAAATAAACAAACAAGATTAGGAAGGAAAAAGGCGAGCATATATCACATAACATAGAGATACACCCACAAGCAATACCATGAATCGTGTAAATAATTAAAGCTTAATAATATGATTTAATGAAAGGAACGCTTGTTGAAGGACTGTTAAGAACACTGAACTTAATTTCATCTAATATAGTTGGTGAATCAATAACACCATTGAACAACTTTATAAAGAGATAAATACCTAACACATACCTATGTTTCCCAATGAACGTAAGGCGAGTCACACTATAGATTCCTTAACATGAAAAGCAAAAATGTTTCTGGAGATTCACTATTCGATTGCTTCCATATAAAAGAAGGACATATTATACAAAAAACATATATCAGTGCATATCTAGCCAAGTTCTTGTGACCAAAAAATTGGTATGAAGTTCATTATCGAACAGCGGATCTCGACAAAGAGACGAATCAATCAAAGACGAATCTCAAATTCATTTGAATCATTAAAGCAATCGATTTTGAATGAATTTAGAATTGAAGAGCATTATGTAATAAAATTTTGTAAATCAGATATTTGTAGGCTTTCAAATTAAAAGAAAAGGAATAGTTTTATATCGTCAGTATGTACATTAAAATATAGGCTGACTTGATCGCGGACCTAAGAGGCTGCCTCCAAATACCAAAACTCATCAGAAGGCAAAGAGTTAGATAACATCTTAAACAATCCATTATGGGTATATGAACATTTTAACCATTTCTCTATATGTGTAGCCAATGAACTGAAACTGAAATATCAATAAGCTGTCGTCCATTCTGACAAAGGCTTAACCAAAGTCGATGCATATGACAAACGTCGGCTGCCGTCGGAAGATGCGTAAAGAAAAAGAGAAAAAAATTTTAAAAAGTTTACCACGAGAAGATAATTAAACAGCAAAAACACCGATAAGTTCGAATACTTATCTTGGCGATATCTTTAGATATTCTCAAAGTGATATCTATTGTCAAATTTGTGTAAACGAACAAGGAATATGCTCTTTTAACGCAAATGAGAAAATGCTAATTTTCAGAAATTAATTAAAAATGCATGTGATATAACGCCCCAGATTTCATCAGTATAGGGTTTGAGAATATATGATAGAATACCATCAGGACGACATTACTATACTATACTATGAACAGGTTCTAAAATCATCATCATCATTAAGAATCGTAAAGAAAGCCATTGATAGAAAAAAATCGCTATTCTTGGTAATAAAATTATGTTTAAATTCTTTGACAAAAAATGGATTTGAAATTTCATGACGCTAAGAAGAAGAGCCGGACGCAGTAAACGACATTGATGAAAAAAATAATTTAACTTTGCTTTTGGAATTAAAAAAGTAAAAATAAATATTTATAAGAAATGCGAATTTTATCTTTTAGCAGATATCTGCATTGATTTAGTGTTTACAATAATCGTAGGCAGAATAACTTTTCATATATAACTTTGAATAGTTTGATTTGTGTTGCCTAATTGTGTGTGTGTGTGTGTGTATGTGTGCGTGTGTGTGTTTGAAGACAAATTGTAAATAGAATTTAGCTAAGGTATCTATATTACATTTTGCAATATTAAATATTTCTTTTAATTAATTACAATTCAAATCTAAAAAAATATAATAATTTTTCGCTCACGAAAAAGAAGATCAATGACAAATAGAGGAGATAAATAAAAATTTACTCGAAACACACTAAATTTGAAATAAATGCGTAATAATCTGCAATGTATTCTTAATTAGAAGAGTTCCACATTTATTAACTCTTTGATATTAAATAAACCATTAAATCAATTGGAAGTAATAATTTTTGTACGGTGACACACATCGAAAATAGTTTCAGCCTTAAAAGATAATCTTTATACAAACTATAGTCAACAATGTACACGATACTCTACAAGATTGACTTAAAAGAATTCTCTATTTAAATCACTTCGCCTATTTCTAATCTACTTACGAATTAAAAAAGCGAACGAAAAAAGAATAGATCGTTAAAGTCAACGATAATTTTTAAAAATAATCAATATTATAGTATATATAGGCCGAAGACAAATAGTCATTTGCTGAAATTATTAGTTCAAGTTTGCAAACAAGTTTCTTTGATTGAATTCCGTCAATTAATATAAATTTAGTTAAGCATATTAAACGTTGAGCAGTAAATCAAAATAATTTTCTAATATTTATCTGTAAAAAATTTCATTAGTGTAGATATGACAAAAAAAAAAACGAATTTGAAGTTCATTCTTTTATTTCCTTTTTAATAAAATGTTGGATAACGTCTATCTACGTATTAAGAAAAAAAAAAGAAAACATTTTATTTTATTGCTAATTATTAATATTATATTTATTTGAATCATTTAACTTTTAGAAAGTCATTCAACGCAGTTTACGATATCTTAACCCTTAAGTTTCGTGAAGAAATGATATAATAATAGCAATGAAAATTAGTTTACTATAATAAATGACTAACTAATGATTAATAATATATTTGTCAATTTTGAACATACATCAAGAATATAATCTAGTATGTTAGCGCTTATATTACAAGAAGCAAATATTATCGAAGGCTAATCGAATCATTTAAAAAATACTGTAAGTAAAAATGTAAAATTAATTTTTATAGATAATAATGAACAGACATCCGATTTATCCGTTTGGGATATTTTTGTTCGATTCGCGTAGTAATGACGAAAGACTATAAAACTGACAAGATTATGATTCTTGTCAGAAAATATAAAAAAAAAATTATCATTTCTTAAATTATGTTTCCTTTTATTAAACTTAGATAAGAGAAAATCTATTCTGAATAGAAGATTTGTTATATGTTTATATATTTATATTCGAAAACTGTTAAGAAAAGAATACAGAATCGAACAACAACATTACTTAGCGATTTTAAGATGAATTAAACTGTTAGGTACACTTTAGCAAAGATTTAATTTTCGCGCTAGATTCGTACAGGGATTCTATTTAATAATATACTTCTAATAACAACCGAACGACTCAGTTGTAAATTATTCTAAAGAAAGGGCTAGAGTTCTAGCAAAAAAAAAAAAAAAAAAAAATACAATTCGCGGAAAAGATAATAGTAAGGATAAAAACATTAGCGATGAATTTATGGTCAAGTAACCATATGATGATGATGTTCAACAACATTTGGTTAATTATGAAACTAAATTTATTGAAATCAAATTTAAATCTGCATTTAGAGACAAAAATTATACATAAATATTCTTTAAAAAAACAAAACACTATTTATTATTTACTATTAACAAAAGATAACGAAAAAGAAGAACAATTTAATCACAGAGACAAGTTACTTGTAAAGTGAACGCTTCTAAGAAGAATCACAAGATATGAAAATATTAAGCTTCAAGCAACAATGGCTGAAGATATCAACATTTAAACTTTAAAACTCATATACATTTTTATAAATCCAATATAAACACATTCGCTCTAATTTAAATCTCGACATCTATATGAATTCTAGGATTCTTTTGATCAACGTATATTAAAATTTTGAAACTTATCTCTTTACATACGGTAAAGTATGTTGTACTTTATACTAATTTATGTTATCTAAAAAGTTCTAACAGTTATTCCGTTTGTGCAATGACGGGTTACTGAATATAGAAACGGTTCGATTAAGCAAACTTGATATCTTAGGCAAATGATTCGAAAGGGGATATCAGTGTTTTTGGAACGAAGTGAAAAGCACTAAAAAATTGGATTGATATCCGTATACTTTTATGAGTTCAGAGCTCGTGGCCGTGCTCGTTAAAATTCATTGTAACATATTTGGAATCTTCGACATATATTCATAAATTTAACACGCCCTTTCATCATTTCATGATAAATATAAACTCGGTTAAAGCACACAAAATTGATTTTTAAATCTTATTTATTATAAACCTGTTAATATACGAGTATACGCAATCTAAAATAAAAGGTGCGTTTGGTGGTTTTTTTTTTCTCTTAACAAGACAAAAGGCATAAAAAACGAATTTAAAATATTGTATTAAATGTTATATATAAAATGATCTAGATGTTAAAGGGAGCCTGTACTACAAAAATTCATTGAAACTGTAATCTCGTAAGAGTTTTCATGCATAAATTGAAATTTTCATTTGCCCGTAGTATGTGTACATTTGGAAAGTTTTAGTTAAAGGATTTTATTAAAAGATCGTGAATTTGTCCTCTTTCTGATTAAGAATAAACATTTTGTAGAATATGAAATAATGGATAGAGAATAAGAAAAGGGACGTGCAGCAAATTGTTTCATTTCGTCATAATATTATGTCCAGCTGAGTTTCTTAAGAGAATTGCTTATCCCTGTATTACAAGATACGAATGAAAAGGAATCCAGAAGAATGCCAGAGAGAACCGTTAAGTGATTGTGCCCGTTTATAAAAATGATCACTACGTACGTGATCTTTTCTGCTTTTTGTATTGTGTTGTGTGCTCGCCTTGAAGTGATCTAATACAATTCTCTCTTAAGCGATAGCCTATAAAAACTTCTAAAAAGCCGCCGCGTCTTTAATGTGCTTAGAAAAAGAACAAATTTTTATCTGTCTGCATTGTTAAGAGAACAGCAGCGGCCCTTACTGCACTTAGTATGAGAAATTCTTCTTCTATTGCATGTTGTAAATATGGAAAAAAAATTGTATATATATATATATTTTGTCCTGCCCGCATACAAACAACAAACCATTGCCAAGTTGCGGCCCAAAAATGTGTGATATGATCCTTCCTTACCTTCATTTTAATTGCCTCCACAATTTTGGCGGTTTTTAATCCAATAACAAAAAGTAAAATCCTAATATATATGTTTTTTTGCTTTTATATAAATTTATTTACTTCGTAATTCCCGTATATACATATGTACTTTATGTGTACATATATATGTACATGGATTTTTATATAGCACTTATGTAACAATTAATAACATTTTGTTTCAAATTTTTTTTTTTTTTTTTTTTTTTTTTTTTTTTAATAAATTATTACTATACTATTAACACGTACGGATATGTATGAATTTCCTTGCACTTTAACACTGGAATCGATTTAAGCAAAAAAAAAAAAAAAAAAATTCAAAAAAAAAAAAAAAGAAAAACAAGTTGAAAAGAAATTACGATCTTCATGCGATCATTTAGAGAGAAAAGATATTATTTTTAAATATTCAGTCAAATCGATTAGAACATCATTTTTTTTTTTTAAATTTCGATAACAGATGTTTAAACGCGTCTCTGTTAGCTGATCATTATATGCAACAACTTAATTTATAGAGAAATATTTCGAAAACAATATGTACACACGTCGAGATAAAGGCTCAAAGATTTATGTAATTCAACGCCGCAACCTTCCACAATACGCAACATTACAACGCAAGATAACTCGGCAAACTGACAGCTTGTATGGGCGAATGAGTGGCATCTCACAACAAGATAACTTGCTACAAAACATAACCAGTATACCGATAAACAACAACACCACCTAAGTTGCCGTTCCATGTGCACATGTACGCAAAATTAGTGGTCCATACAAAATATAAAGTACACTCAAAATGAGAACATAATGTTTCATCCACTGTTTGTGTAATTAACCAACCAGGCAAGCGATCAAAACTTTGACTCTCTTTTGCGCATGCAAGTGAGAGAGACGCACACTTTCAAAGTTTCAAAATAAACATTACGAGGATGATAAACCGTTTTGTTTATTTTTTGTTAGTTTTTCTTCTTTTCTCTTTTGCTTTTTCTTTTTTTCGTTTTTTCTTTTGATTTTGTGCAGCTAACCAGTCAATCCGAAAATTGAATCCATTAAGTGTCTGTCTGTTAGAGTAGAGTATTTTTTGAGACTTTTTCTTTTTTGCTCTTTTGCTATACTCACCACAGCGTAAGTATTGAATTTTTCAAATGTTTATAATACCAGGTTTATCTTTCTATCTGGCCGTTGAAATCATCTCAAAGTTTTGTTTGTTTAGAAAATCATCTCCAACATATTTTTGTCACTGTCCTTAAGTTAAGTTCAAAATTCAATAAATTACTTTTTTTTTTCTTAAATAATCATCGCAAAATTGTCAAACATTTAGCTAAGCTAAGCCTTGTTTTGAGTGCTAACATTTTTCTTCAATAAAATATTTGAGATAAAAAAGTCATTTACATCGCATGAAGTATTCACTTGTAATTTTGCTTATATATAAGTAGATGATTTAATAATATTTGAAATATAAAAGTTATATATCGCATAAGGATAAATATTTTTGATGATTGAAATCTTTCTTTTACTCCTGATCGTTCTAAGCAATAGATTATCAAACTATATTGATTCAGAAGTTGTATTGAATGTAAGACTTTTATACCTCAACCCTAATGTCATTTCCTCTATTAAATAAGAAATAAAAAAAAAATCTTCCTTATTTAACATTTAATTTATTACTTTAAGTCTAATAAAGTTTAATTTTGACCCAAAACTAGAAAAGTTTGTGTATGGCTGGTATATAACTATATATAGTATTAGTGTTGTTATATCGAAATCACCACTTTACGGCAAATGTTCGTTAAGAAACTTCTGACAACGTTCGTTCAATCTGCTTACAATTATAATAATACTTAGGTAATCGCCGGTTCAGAGAGCCATACAACGTTGCGCTCTTTTCCTTTTGTTCTTTTCATTTTTCATAAAATGCAGGCGTAGAACATTATGATGATTGGTGTTTAGCTCTTCGTTATGTATAAGCACCGCCCCTTCAACCATACTCCAATTTGTTAATTGTATTTCGTAGCTCGATGAACGTCCATTTTCATCAAATTTAGTGCACGGCTTCATTCATTTATTAACATACTTACACATTACACATAGAAAAGCATAGAATATAAGAACGCAATCGTTTGCCAAATATTTCCCCGATGCTCCCAGTAAAGGGGGAATTTTAAGCGACTGGCAAGTTTTGTTAGCATGAACAGGGAGTTTGTTGGTGTCTCTTCTCTATTCATTTGCTTGCATGGGAATTTTGAATGTAAAACACTTGTGGCTCTCATATGAAGCAAACATAGATACTTACTTACATATGTCTCTAACTGAGCAATGTGGGAATGTATGGACGCGCACAAATACTGTAAATAAAGTATAACTTAATACATACATTTATATATATATATATATAGTATAGATATACTTTAATAAATATCAACTTTTTTGGCATATATTACACGCACATACTTACATCTATACTTATATAGGGTAAATGTATATACATATATACATGCGTGGTTGTGATGCAAATAAATCGATATTTTAGCGAGACAATAGCAACGCCCCTCATGAACTCCATATTAACTGTAATGGATCGATGTGCAAACCCTGTTCACTATCTATAAGAAAAAAAAAGAGAAAAAAAAAGACACAATTCAACTTTTCCATGTGCGCTTCACATTTATCTAAATAAATTTGTGTTTCAATCAATTTTTCGCATAGACTTGCTCCGTATAATATGTTTTCGATTCATACCTATTCCGAACAGATCGTATGTAAAAAAAAAAAAACCCAAATGTTATTCAGTTTCAATGAAATATCTATCAAATGCACTGAAGTAGGGACCAAAATTGGTAAAAAACATACATTTTACTTAACACACACGAGTAAAAAAATTAAATTCAACTGTGACCGAATTTTTTATACCCATCACTTTTATCTCAAAAAGAAATTCGAAAAAAAGTTGAGCATGAATGAGCATGTATTTGTTGCAGTTTTTATGAGAAATGAGCGAAAAATCCGGAAAGTTAAGGTGATATTCAGGTTGTGCTGCTCAGGTTGTATCCCTTTAACCGATTTCGTTCATTTCCAATACCAGCTTGCATGCAAGAGCGTTTATTGGTTTTGTAAAATTTGAACTCCATACCTTAACATATATATATATATACATTATGGAGTTTCTAGAGGTCCTTTCTGAATGTTAAACACATTTTGCTAGAAGAAAATAATAGTTCGATACTCTATATAAAGTTGGGTATTAAAGTTGGGTAAATATATTTGGTTTTTTTCCCATTTTCGCACAGGTGTTACAGGATAGTCTGTAGAATATGCGCGGACATTTTTGCACTTGTATCCGCCACCACTGATGAGTAATTAGCAAAGAAAAAAAATTTGGTTTTTTTGAAAGCAGTTTTTTGAAAGTAATTTTAGTTTACGTTATACTGTAGACATGTTCTTTGAACGATTTATCCAATTCTCATTACCAATCTGTGGACAAGAAATTCCTGTGTATCTGACAAATTTCAATCCGATATCTTCATTTTTGCGGCCCGAAGAATGTTTACCATAAACACCCATAAATACGTAGACAAACAGACGCATAGACGGATACGCTTAAATCGATTCTAGGTTTGAAACTGATCAATGGTACATATATATGCTTTGTGGGATCTCATAAACATACTTCTGAGTGTTGCAAACAATTATTAGCAAATCATCCTACGATTGTGTGTGTGTGTATAAATATCATATTAAAGGTAACTATAAACAATTTGGTTGTGACCGAATGTTTTACACTCACCGCTTTCATTTTAGAAAGAAGCTCGAAATAAAATAAAATTTGAATACTCTATAATATTAGGTGGGCGTGACAGAGTTTTTCCATTTTGTGCAACAACATAGACAACGTTTTTATTGTGTATCTCTTGCAGTTAATGAGTAGTAAGCAAACGCCTAGAAAGCAAAGGTATTTTCAGTTTATGTGTTAGTTAGTGCAGGCGTGTCTTTTAATCGATGTTGCCCTTTTTCCATACCAGCACATGTAAGTGAACTTTCAATATTTTTATTAAATTTGATCAAGATATCTAAATTTTTGCGACCGGCAAAATGCTTAGCGCAGACTATTACTCGGGCAAGCAGGTAGACAGTTTAACAGACGGACGGATATATCTATGAAATTTCAACTGAATGTTTTAATTTTCATATAAGTACTACAAGATAGTTAACACACCATACATGAATATTTTTATAGATCTATCTGCTATAGTTTGTGAATAACGGTCAAAGAATCTCATTTCTTTTTGCTTTCGAGAGTAAGAGGTGTTCTCACAGTTCACGATGTACTGCCGATGTGTCGTTTGATCAATTTGATCCATCTTCAGTACCAACTTGCATGTAAAAACTTCCAATATCTCTTTCAAATTTGGACCCGAAGTCTTCATTTTTGCAACCAGAAGACTGCCTACCGCAGACATTAAATAGACGGACAGACAGATGCGTGAACAGATAGACGAACAGAAGGACATTACGAAAGAATTTACGCATACGGACATGTGAACAGAGGTACATGCTTCAATCGATTCAAATTTTGGTGCTAATCAAATAAATATAAAAACTTTAATGAATCTTTAAAGCTTTCATCTGGACGTTCCAAACGTTTTGACAAAATGAATGTATTCCCATGCTTCAGCGGTAGGTATAAAAACGTTAGTGTCAAAACTCAACAGGCATCAACCGAATTAGATTTCATTTGAGAATTGCAACATAATTAATTTGTCTAAGATTTAAGGGGCATTGAAAGCTTGAATTCAGTAAATACCAACAATGAATAATTTTATGATGATATTTGTGATAAAATACTAAAAATTGTTACTTAGCCAAAACGTATGTCATATTTATTGCCATAATAGGCTTTGCAAATGAAATATTTTTTACTTTCAATTGATATGTGAATGTGTTTCTTATTTTCCCATAAGACTTTACTTGTATCAAGCTCCCTATATGCAAGTAGAGTAACACCATCACAGTTATCAAACACAACATTAGACATTGGATAGGCTGTTAATATAGTTAAAATCGAAGGGATTTAGTAGGTCATATACACTTCTATATACATAATATATGAACAAACGTTGACATCAGATTTCTATATCCATCAGCGAAGTAAGGGGTTTATTCATTTTGTCGTTGTGTTTGCAACACTCGGTAGGATACTACAGATAGTTCATAAAATATATATTAGGTTGGTGAAAAAGAAATCCATTATTTTCCAATTCGAAATGTTAAATAAAGTCCTGCAGTTCATATAAGATTGGATGGATTTCTTTTTCCCCAAACTAATATATGAACAAACGTTGACATCAGATTTCTATATCCATCAGCGAAGTAAGGGGTTTATTCATTTTATCGTTGTGTTTGCAACACTCAGTAGGATACTACAGATAGTTCATAAAATATATATATATTCTTGATCAGCATCAAATTTGGAATCGATTTAAGCATTTCCGTCTGCCTGTCTGTCTGCCTGTCCGTCTGCGTCATGTCTGTGCGAAACACTTTCGACAAATCCACTTCAAATTGGGCAAAAACAGTGGAAATTCTTGCATGCAGATTAGTGTAGCAAATGGGCTACATCGGTTAAAGTACACACCCATAGTACAACGTATGGCCAACTGAAATCAATATAAATATCGTAAATTTCTGCTTCACCTTCACTACAAATTTTGTAGTGACTCTTTGTAGTACAAACAGAAATTATGTTCGGCTTAGACAGTATCTATTAGTACTTACCATTAGCTTTCCCACATATATACGTTCATGTAATACGTTATACGAATGAACGTAGAATAGATAATAAATGTCATATTTCCAATAGTCATAATTGTGATAATCTTTTAATTTTACTTTTAATCCTTTGTAAAGAATATTTATTTTTTATTCAATTGCGAGCGAACTCAAAAAACGATTATACTGAGATTCGAACTTCATCTAACAAAAGTGTACAAAAAGTTTTAAGATCGTAATTTTGATTTGAGTACATGGATGGACAGTTAAATCGAATCGGGGGGAATCAAGCCCGTTATCCATGCCTATCAAAATATATATACCACACATGGTAGCAAATGCAAAATTTTCCTTTTATACTTATTTTATAATATCATCGCCTCGTTAATACAGAGTTAATAGCACTCTCAAGGAAAATGTTCTCTCATGAAAATTGAAGCATAAACTCTTACTTACTTACTCTGATACAAGAAGTACTTCTTAGTCTTTTCACTATTGTGCAAACCTTCTCCACATTTTGAAATATTTGAAATTTTTTCCCGCTATCAAGATATACGCGATAACAATTCTTGTGTGTGTGTGTGTGTGTGTGTGTGTGTGTATTAAGGTTTATTAATAAATTTTATATTCACCATAGAACGCATATCGTACAGTACAGTAAGCTCAGAAGTATACGTTTGATTAGCTTTACTTACATCAATCCATGGGTTATTCCATTAGGATCCTTCAGGATTTGCTCACATTCATGTTCTTGCTTTTTCTTAGAACTCTAAAATATTCGCAAAATCGTTTCTATTATTTCTTATATATGCCTTAAGCTCATAACCATATTCCTTCATCTAAAAGTTAATTGTCATACAAAACGAAAAGCAAAGTCTTTTTCAAATCATCATTGAACGTTAAGAACTATAAGCAAATAACAGCTGTGAAACAAAGTATTTTGTATCATAAAACATAAATAAATATTTTTAGACTCAAAATTTTACTAGAGGATGGAAATATAAAAACAAAAGACGATGCAAGCAAGAAAGAAGAACGGAAGAACCGAAATGCAAAAATCATTTTCCTTCTCTGACAATTCGCGATTACATGTCTTTGAAGAAGCTGCCGATAAAATTCAACTTGTCTAACAAAAAAAATGACGTCAGATATATCGATCAAATCTCTTGTGTTAAATTTCAATCCTTCAATTTATACACTTACACATACCCTTGTAAATAATCAACGTTATCTTTAGTATTACACTTAATATTTTAAGAATCTATTCTAGCATACGTTGTGTGTAGTTTTATTATGTATTTCATGAAGAGAAGCATTGAAGCTCGAAACGCAAAAGTGGAAGCAACCAACTACTTAACGTAACTTCAAAGCTATGCCCAACATTTTACGATTACTTCATTTTCCTACTTTTTACTTAAATATATATTCACGAGTAACACTTGAACAGCATTTCATTTGTCATTTTGCAGTATATGATTTAAAAAGGTATCGGAAAGCTAACTTTCTTTCAGTCTTTCGTGCCAACGGATATGTGTACACACATATACAAAGAAACATACACATACAAATATACGTATATGTTAAGTCAAAAATTGCTTGTATTGACTACATCCCATTAAAGGATCGAATTCTAATATTACAGGTAAATTCAAATTTTCGTTTAAATCTTAAAGAATATACCTGTAATTTGGATCGATAACGATGAGAAATGATATGAATGTTACAATTGACTACAATTTCTATACAAAATATTATTACGAAAATCACAAACTGTTGAACTATGCCTGCAACCAATTTGCCGAAATTTGTGACAGGTAAAATCCCTTCTTATGTGCGATACCTGAACGCAAAGATTAACAAGAATATTCCCACGAAATCCAACAGGTAATGGGATTAATGAAACTACATCGGGAAATCCAGCAACAAGAGATTAACTGGTATAGCAGAATGGAATACAAATTTGTGTTAATCTTAAGATTTAATGAAACTACACCGAGAAACCCAGCAGCAATCGATTGTAATAAGGAATTGTAATAGAGAGTTCTAATAGAAAGTTGTAATAGAGCGTTGTTGTATACTGGTAGTTGTATACTAAGAATTTTACGTTCATAGTTGCACGTTGAATATAAAATAATGATAATCGAGTCAAACAACAAACATTAGAGAAATATAGTTCTTTTAAATAATTGTAAAAAACGTTGAGATTGTAAATAAAATCTATGGTTTTTACGCTCTAGCGGTGCAGACTTTGTCTGAAGGAAAATACAAAAAAAAAAAAGGCAATTTTGTAACAATATATAAATTGCGTACAAGCAATCTATAATGAAATAAACGAACCGATCTTTAAAGTTTTGTATAAATTATATACCGAAAAATGTCATCATTCATTTTTCCACCAGATAATCCTGCTACATTTAGTTCAATATTAGAACTATCATTTTAATGTCATCACATTAATTTAAAAAGAATTGTTCAAGAAGAAGAAGAATGAGGTGCTAGACACCAGCCCCAAAAATCTTACTCTTATATTGTCGATTAAACTAGTTTAGTCTTTTAAAATGAGGAGAAAATATAAATTTGTTGAAAAGGAAAACTGACCTATAATTTTTCTAATATTCTAACAGTTTTTCCAATGATTCTAGTTTGCTTTATTTTATTTTATTATTATATTTTAATATAGTTCTTAATTTATTAACGCTATGCCTTAGGTAGCTATATATTATTAGTTTGTATATTATAGTAAATTGCATTAATTAATTTAATACAAAATTAATCTTCATATTATTATTTTCTTCTTCTTTTTTTTGTATTTTTTTTTTTAATATTCTAAGAATTTTATTATAAATATAATTTATAATAATTGTAATTTATGTATAATTGTATGCGTACATATGTACGTATCTAAAATTTTATTATTGAAAATTATTCTTTTGTTCTGAATTCATAGTTTTTTTTTTATTTTTATTTTAATTTCCCTTTTTTTTATCTCTCATGTTCCATTTGGGTTTTTATTATAAACTGTGACAGTAAAAATATTGCAAAAGATTTAATAATTAAAGCCACTGACTACGGCAAATCATTTATATATATATCATATATATATATCATATATATATATATATATATATATATATATATATAAAAGAAAAGTGTCTTCAAACCTTCTTAAAACTTACTTCTTCCAGCTTCGTTCATATAGCAGTCAAGTATCTTTTTTGTTGTTGTTTTTGTTTTAAGTGTAAGGACGCAAGTAATTACAATTCGGCTGCAATTTTTCCTTAAAGAATAGCAACGTCAAGTTCATACACTAATTTCCTGAAAAAAAAAACTTATGTATACAACCTATTCGGCAGCAGAAGGCTTCCAATAGGCTAATATTCAAACTCGAATTTTCTAATCAGAACGAACAAGCACTTATTACGACATATAGAACACATTTGATTTTTAAATGATATTTTAGACTCCTATTTATAGTTATCTTTAAACAGCGTTCATAAGCAACATTGATTCATTCAGTGATATTCTCAGTTTGAAGAGATTAAAGGAATCAAGCTATCAATACGATGCCGATTAGAACTTATTTCTCCTGCAGGATAATAAAACTTTGAGCGTTCATTTCTATCAAATTAAGATACTATTATATAATATATAGGCAGGCATAAATACCTTGATTTCAAATTGCTTATCAAAAATATCGAATTGTCTATGTTTTTCAGTATACGAGTGCATCCATAAAAGTGGATTTCAATAGCTAGAATGCACCTGAAATAATGGAAGTAGAAACGAATAGATTTGTTTAGAATTTGATCTTGGGATCTGCGTATTAAAAACGTATATTTTGTTTAAAATTCTATGCATTATAAAAGTAGGGCAAAAAAATTATTAATTAGATAAATATAATAAGAAAAACAATGCAGTGAAGTTTCTTGTTATAATTCATTCAGTTTATAATGATGATCATTGGTTTCCAATTATGGATATTTATGCTCAGGATTTTATGTTTTTTATATAAACTGTGCAACTGCAACGAATTGTAAGAAAACGATACATAATATAATTGTGAATTTGAACTTTTTTTCCTATTAAATATTACAAACTATGCCAATAAAAAAAATAATAACAAAAGCCATATTGTAAAGGAGATTTTAATCAATTTTTAAAAAAATAACGAGTTAACAAATTCACCTTTATCTGTAATAACAATAATATCAAAATTTCTTACGTCAATCGTTTGCAATTTTATCACTTTACTGAATTTTTTTTTTATATAAGTATTATGATAATTTCCACGAACGGGTTACATCAAAAACAAAAATCACATTTTTAGGAGTTTCTGAACTGTATTTTTGGCCTTTTTGTGTTCCCCACTTCCTTAACATATTCAGGAGAGTTCAATTAGAAAATTTCAGAAATATGTTGCATTATGTAGCGTTATTTATTTTTAAATTTTTGTTTGTACAGCTTATATGCGTAAGAGCAAGCGTCAGATTCATGTCAGTATAACAGACATAGCACTATACTAACTTAGCTCAACGACCAATGCATCCTCCCTAATTTTGCATTGATTTTTGAAACTCTTGTTTTGAAAAGTCAATATTAAATATTTTACACGGATTCTCGCGTTTTTTTTTTCATAATAAGTCATAATACGATCAATTTCGTGAAAATTTGAAAACATTGCACAGAAAAAGTTTATTTGAAAAAAGAATTACTTTTACATCGTAGTCAGTCACATACACATCAGTAACCAAAATGATTTCTGTTCTTTTAAAATATTTAACAAAATCTCTTGCAAAAACTTTCAATATTTTTTATTCTGTCATGTGTTATATGATCAAACAAGAGTCCACTATACGTGATTATTCAACAAAAAAAATTCGTCGAAATCCTTATTGTAGTAACGTTGGTTGACATCTGTAGATCTTTGTACCTCGGAAGTTGATTTTACTTTTTCTTGTTTTGTTTCTTATAAGTCCGTTGAAAAACTCTTTTTATTCCGTCATTGTACTTTGCTTAGTACAATTAGTAACAAAATGTTTATTCTTTTTATAAATCAAATTAAAAAAGTACAAAAATTTTCAATAATAAAATTTTGAATTTGGTAGATATGCCTACACATACATACGTAAGTACATGCATTCTATTTGCATATGTATGTGTGTTTAAATATAGTAATTAATTATTATTTATACACTACCGATAATAATAATTATAATTATAATTATAACAGCAGCAGCAATAATAATAAAAGAAAAAATAAAATTTAAAAAAAATAATAATAATAAAAATAATAATGATAATGACAATAATAATAATAATAATAATGATAATAACAATAATAATAATAATAATAATAAAAATAACAATAATATTAATAATAATAATGACAATGATAATGATAATGATAATAATGATAATAATAATAATAAAAATAATATTAATAATGATAATAATAATAATAATAATAACAATAATGATGATGATGATGATGATGATAATAATAATAATAATATTAAGAATAATAATAATAATACTATTATTAATAATAATATTAAGAATAATAATATTATTAATAATAATAATAATATTAATAATAATAATATGCTAATTAAAAGAACTTACGGTTACACAGTGAATTTGAATTCAATGTGCCTTCATTAGCATACTTACATACATGCATGCATATACATGGATAGTATAGGAATAGCATGTGCGTAAGTATGTTTAACTTTGCATTCTTCTGTGTATGCTATCTATAGTACGTATCCTTCGGTGTTTTGTTCGAATGAAGATTAAACATTTCCTTGGCGCAAAGATGCTGATACATGCCGGCTATATTGTACAGGCTGTTACATAGAAAATGCAATCAGCACTTAGTGGAAGAATATATTGCACTAGCAGTACATATATATATGTATATATATACAACAGCATTACGTAGAATTTGAGTTGTTAGACTTTTCAGATTTATGTACATATGTATGTATGTGTATACACTAGATAACCGATGTTCTATATGGGCGTAAGTCCATACATATGTGTAGTGCTCATATAACGGATCTGCCTACACCTATCAACATATTTTGACTCAAAGTTTTCTATCTACTTAGAAGAAACTAATGTTTTTTTTTTTTTAAAGTTAAACCTTCCCCTAACGTGAAAACTGCATTGTAAGCATAACGGAAGAGATGCACATAATGTTGTTGTTACTATTGTTGTTGTTGTTGTTATTGTTATTGACGTTCTGTTATTGTTGTTATTATAATTATAGACTGTATTAATTTCAGCTAAAATCACCATGATTAGATGATTGATTTGCGCTCTGAGAAGCAAGGTTTACTTTCTTTGATTAAAGTTTAACTTGATTGATTAATATTACTGACTTAGATCCAGCATAACTAGGCTTGCAGGGGCGAAGAGCTGACACATTCGTAGTTGTTTAGCGGGGACGCGGGCCTTTATAATTTGGATTTGTGTGACGTCCCGGATAACGAGTTTGAGCTAAAATTCCCAATAAGAACATAAAGTTTACAAACACAGTATTTTAGAAGGCCGACAGCATCCACTCACCTGGTATCATCATATTAACCGCAGGATATACACTAGCCATTTGAGCCATTGGTGGTCTTAAATCAGTTGAAGGAGAGCGACGATTGTTTGGTAAAGCTACGGAAGGCTGTAAAATAAATAAATAGTAGAAAAAAATGTCAACATGTAGTTTAGCAAGAACGTACATGGGCAAAATATGTGTGACCGTATTTAAAGTAGACTCCTGGCGTGCCTGGACTATAAGTGCCCAAAAGCGGTTGGTGATGAGCCACTGTTGCCGCTGCAGCAACAACGGCCACATCTGCAGCTGCAGCGGCTGCAGCAGCTCCTCCTAAAACAGAAGTGGCAGCTTGTTGAGAAACGGCTGATGTTGGAGATGCCGTTGATAAAGCAGCCCCTCCTGCGGCAACATGTTGCAAGTGTGGTGGAATGTGTCCAGTCCCGCGGGTAGCTGCTAAGTACAAAGAAGACGCCGCAGTGTTACAATGCAAGTCGTTGACACTGTTGCCGCCAATCATGTACGAAGGTGCATAACACCCAGAAGTGATAGGTGCTGCAGCATTTGAGCATGTTTGTATGCTATTAGGTGAATTATTATTGCTATTCTCATTACTACTGGAGTTTGTTCCCGGAGAATTGCGTTGTGGCGTCGAATTGTTACGATAATTGGTACTAGAGCCGTTACTGACGGTTTTTTGGCGAAAGGCTGTAGCAGCGGCATTCAAACGAATTGGCGGCTTTGAAATACCAACCGTATTGATGGGGGCTATTTCTGAGGTAGAGGAAGTTTGACAATTGCTACCGGAATTTCCTGCGTACCCGCAGGGGCCACTTAACAAGAACGTTTGTTGTTTCTCGTTGCCATCACCGCGTTTAGGCGCATGCGATCGAACTGATGTACTATTACTCAATGGTGATCCAATATCGATGCTGTTACTTAGCAAAGGGGTTTTCCCACTACCGTTATAGCCACTGGAGTTAGCAGGATTTTGTCGATTCAAACTGTTATTATTAAACACTAACAATTTTTTTCCGCCTCCACTTATATTGCTACTACGTTTATCAAATGCCGATGAATACGAAGAGTGAGTGCTGCTGGTATTCGCAACTCCAGTGGCCTGATTGTGTTGATCAAAATTTGTTAAATATTGTGGTGTAGAAGAGCTATTGTAGTTCCCTCCGTTACTGTTATTCCCACCATTGCTACCTATTATAGGTGGTGTGGAAAATACCACCGGATTATGTTGAGTGGGAGCTGCAGATGGTATCGAATGCGGTGTGCTGGATGTAGACTGTGATGGGTTGCTTCCACTGCCCCCATTTCTTGTGAATGTTGCACTACTTGGACCTGAAATATTCGTTAATAGATGTGGATCCACAATAGGTATAGCTCCCTGGCCAGGTGGGTGAATTGCATGGCTAGAAGCATGTAGGCCTGGATGAGTTGTGGGATGTGCTGGATAAAATGGTGTAATCATAGCATTCGGCTGATGAGAGTGAACAGTAGCGTTAGCATTTGCAGATATCGTTCCAGTCGACATAGCTTGGGCAGTAGCTGATTGTGGAATCAGAGTTGCCGATGGTGCAACATTTGAAACAGCGGTATGGCTACCAGCGGGTGTAACATTTGCATACGAAAACACGTTTGCCGGAAAAATGGTTGCATGTGGTGATAAGGCATACATGCCTGCGCTTTGAGTCGATCCATTTCCATTGGGATCAGATGATGAGGACACTGAGGTTCCCGGTGCTGCAGCTGTCAGTGTAAGAGTCGGTACTTGATGATTCAGTTGAAAAGCGGTTGCCCCAGCACCGTTGGGTATTGAAGCTGCTGCGACAACTGATATATTGCCACTTTGCCCGCTAGTATAATGTGACGTTGTAGGTCGTTTTATGCGGCCTGTACCGAAAATCGTTGTGCCACTACCACCGATATGGGCTTGAGAGCCGCTCGAACCTGGGGTATGATTCACACATAAAGGAGTATTATTACTGCTGGCACTATTTGTCACACTGCTTATATTTGCAGAATTTGTTGACGGACCAGCCGTCGGATGGTTTCCATTCAAACCCAAACTTACGGCGCCTGGAACATGTGTATTCGTTACAGGTACTGAAGGTGGCGGCGGTACCTGTACTGCTGGCAACAATGATGTCGCAGGTACAACATTTGCGATCGCATGCTGCGGAACATAATAAGTCATTGTTTGGCCCCAATAACCTTCAATAAATATTGAAAATTTAAATATATATATAAGGAGAAGATATTACATGTATGTATATGTACCATTATAAGGATATGGGTATCCGATTGGATAAGAGGCCATAGGCATTTGGTGCAGTTGCCCTGTAGCTGAGTTAGGAGCTGTAGCCGTCAATGTCGCGCCAGCTACAGGAAACTGTTCACTAGGATAAATGACTTGGCCTGGATAAATATGTGTGCCATTGGCTGTAGCAAATTGCGTTGCAGGGTAAGCAGCTAATGGAACGACTGTTGTTGTGCCCCCGGCAGAATACAACGTTTGTGTACCAGCTTGCATTAGATTTGCGGGCTCAGCGATTCGTTGAGATGTATCGTATACCGGCATAAGGTAGCCTTGCAGCTCCCCTTCCTGCACATAAAGATGATATTTATTTGATTTTTAATAAATACCTAAAAGTAAATTAGTAAAACTTAAATTAATAATAACTTACAACCTGCGGAGGATATGCATATATCATTCCTTGTGGTATCGCATAAATACTACCATCCGGCTATTAATAGAGAAACGAAGATTTAAAACCATGTGAGTTTCCCACCCATAAACGGCGTATACGTACCGCTTGCTGATATGTTGTAGTACAGTATGGGGTGCTGCCATTTGACATTGTGGTGGTGTGGAAAACAGTTGATCCATCCAGAGCTTGATAGCTTTGAGTCCAAGTGGTTGATTTGGGTTCATCGGAAGAACGTTTTGGAAAGGTATCGTTATTACTATATGGGGTGGAACAGGTCGAGTGCGGTGTTTCACGACTTTGAGCCGGATGAGCTGTTTGACTTGAGAACTAGTATGAAAAATCGTAATTCGACTTTTAATTATTTTGCGAAAAAATCACTACAACTACCTGTGCACATACTTCGGCTTTTGATACATCTTCCCTATCACAAAGTGGGATGTTCGGACTTGTCGATTGATTTTTGAATTTTTGAACTTCAATACGATCATAATTTTTGGTAGATATTGTTGTAGTAATGCTAACACAACTATTGGCTGCTTTATCACACTCATCACCACTGCACTGCTTGGAAACGTCTGTAACTGCAAAAAAAAATAAGCATTCAACATTTTAACACATATATTTATTACTTTCAAAAAAAATCTTCTTACGATTGCAGAATTTTTGGTTAAAGCATCAAAAACTGTCCACCTTTCTATCGTGGAACCAAACTAAAACATAAACCGGCCTACTTACTTTCTTGATGATTGCCATCCAGATTTACATTTAAACTATCCTCAACTATACCGGTAGACGAAGTTTGTGTGGAGGACTCTGATACATTTTCTCCTGCAGAACACGATGAGCTTGATTCTGCTTTTTGAGATTGTTGCGTTTGATTTCCTTTCGTTTTCTTCAAAGACTGATGCTGCGGCGTGTTGTTTTGGTTATCGTGATAAATTCCGCTTCCCGTGTTTGAACCATGTGGTGGCGTCAGGCTGGAGGGGTCGAAATGGTAAGTAGAGCTGTAAACGTCAAAAAACAATTTTTTTTAAAATTATTTGCGCATGTGCCCTAGTTCTGTTTTCTTTCTTCATAATATGACTTTAGAAAAGTAGGATAATGTTTTTTTCTGGTCGTAATTTCTTCAATCCGCTAGTCCTACTTTCCAAATATGTGGATCTCCATCGTTTTTGGTTTAAATTTCTGCGGTTGTATGCGTGCCATATCATGTGTATACTGGTTACAAATTTTGTACTAACCTATTACTAGAAGGAGATAGGCGCCATGGTGTATTAGTATTTGCGGCCGTCTCCTGCTTCGGAAATCCTCTAGTATTGTTGTTTTTTGTAGAATTAATTGGCTCCCCTCGTAATAAATGGACTGTTGTGGACTGCGTAGGACCATAATTGCCAAAATTGTTCGATTTTATTGTCGTACTACCTGAACGACTCTCCCGAACATCTAAGGACTATAAATACAAACAAAAAAGAAATTTTATTTTATTTTCGTGAAATAGATTGAAATATTCTTATTTAATAGTTGAAATAAATTTTTTTTTATTATAGAAATTTTTTTTTCTGTGGTAGCCGAGAAAGCTGCATACGGACAAACGTGACTAAACGATTACGACAGATAAAGTCGACATCATTATTGATTGCTAATAATTCAGCCTCGCAGAAGCTGCGGCATATGTAAAAATAATTGAGTATAGTCCACTTCAAATCGTTTTGTATTCAAAATAGTCAAACCAAGGGATATAATTATGACTAAGATTTCTATAGAGGATCGTGGAAACACATACGTTTTGTGTTTTCGATATTTTTCCATTGTGTCGAACTCGTGGCATCGGCTGTGCTTCCACTGAGCTTGTCCAGCTTATATAATTATCGTCCTCTGCGCTGCTATTTGCATCGTTATGTATGCGATTAAATATACGGGGACGACCGCGTTCATATTCATCTCCTCTTTCCTCGAAACTCTTAGCTTTACGATCTAACATGGCACGATCCGGGCATAAATAACTACTTTGACGAGCCTCATCAAAGCTATGCGTATCACGTTTAAGTATGGATTTGCGCGTCTCATCTCGCTGATTAAGTACTAGTGATCTAAAACGAATCTAAAATACGATGCTAATGCATTATAACAAACTCTTAGCCTACGTGAGAACTCAACGAAATATTCTTACGTCTGGGATGCGAGTATTTTTTGTTGGTGCTACAATAACGCACTGCTGTGTCTCAGTATCAACATTGTGTTCCATGCCGAAAAAGGCCGCCGTACGATGTATTAGCATACGATTATATGATGACGCTGAGGGGAAGCGCATTTCACCGCAACTGTAAATCATGAGTAAAAGGAAAAAACGTTGATATTATGCAGAATAAATATGTTTTATCATATAAATTACTTTCCATCCTGAACAAAATCGATGAGATCTTTCTCGATTTTCAATAGCAGTTGGCGATCTTTGACATTCTTGTTTAAGGTCTCCTTAAAAAAACTTAACAAATCCGTCCCCCCATGATCTGTGTATTGTTCGTTAGAATTTTCTAAATAATTAAGAATCAACAAAAAGTATATACATGAAAATATATGCTACCGGGTTCGTGTGCATACCTCTCGAAATGAATCCAGATGTATTGTTACTGCTATTAACACTGCCGTCCATGCTACCACCGGGAGCAACTCCACCACTTGTACCACCGGCATTAAAGCTATTTGTGCCATTGCCTGTGTTATTTCCATTTACGCTCATGTTTTTCAAACGAGACTTTGAACCTTTTGAACTTGAATTTGTACGATGCTTTTTGCTAACAGCAGATCGCTGTGGATGAGATTGCTGCTGCGGTTGTTGTAGTTGTTGATGGTCATAATATGATATCTCGTCATTAGAATTGTTACTATTCTGACTATCAATGCGTGGATTACGAATTTCTTTGTCGTAAGTATTGCATTGCGATTCATGTTGCTGTTGAGCTTGTTGGGCATCGTTAAGATGTAACTGGTAGTTAAGATGAGAATTGTAGATCGTATCAGCTTGAGTTGCTGATGCATTTTGTTCAGTAACATGTAAAGCATTTGATGCAGTAAACTGCGTCTGACTAGTGCTGGGCTTTATAGTGACGTTAGTGGCACCTCTATTATTTCCATCACCATTACTGCCTTTGTGCGAATCACAGTAGGTTGTCTCCCCATGCGCAGCAGTTTTAACATCGACAGGAGATTTTTTATTAGAATTGTTATTGCTATTATTATCGCTAATATTTCGATATTGTTGTTGGCCATTATTATTAGTGCTCCCTCCTCCTCCTCCACCACCGCCGCCACTTTTTGATTTAGGTGGCGTCAGCTTTGGAAACTCAGTTTCATTGCAGAGTGAAACATTTGGCTGTTGCTTTTGTTGACTAGTTACAATCACAGTCGGTGTTTCGATAGTCGGTGAGTTGCCCCTAGTTGTGGACGTTTGAGTATGTAGTTTATTGTTATTGCTTTCGCTTGCGTCTAAATGATTTTGATGATGTTGGTGGGTCGGGTAGCTTAAAGTCGCACCGTTCGGAGATACCTGATAGGATTCCGCTGACCTTGGCGTCGGAGTACGTGGGGGCGAGGCAGATTCACGCATTGCATGACTACGTGTTAAATGTTTACCCTTCATGTTTCCCTTTTGAAGAAAAACAAAAATTTTATT
This sequence comes from Glossina brevipalpis, assembly GCA_000671755.1. NCBI lineage: Eukaryota > Metazoa > Arthropoda > Insecta > Diptera > Glossinidae > Glossina > Glossina brevipalpis. The sequence goes on from KK351012.1 coordinate 1,532,129, forward strand.
CTTTAAAAATTTCAACATATTTCACTTCACACTATTTATATATAAAAATAAATCAGTTGAAATAAGTTTGTAATAACGGATACGAGCGCGACTTTTGTTACAGCTTATTTTTCGTACAAATTTAGAAACTTTTAAAAAAAAAACTTAATAATCATGATAATATTTCGGAAGACTTTCTAGGTATTTTTTGCTTATGAATGTTTGCATAACAATTGCAGCAGCTTCATTAAATGAAATGTTTTCGTCAATAATAGATGAAACACTTTTGATAGAGTGTGTATCAGGCGTGGATAGTACACTGAATTTATTGTTCCATTCAAAGTTTATAAAAGTATATTAAAGTGTATAAGGTGGCAAAGTTAAAGTAAAATCTTGTCTCCGAAGTATGAGCGCATTTTGATTACCAAACAGCACAATACGATGCACACGTAAATGTGATACGATGTGAGCATGACCTTATGCGAGTGAGTGTACTTGTAATGTAATCTTTTTCATTTTCAAGAGTAACAAAGTTTAGGTCACAAGAATTATTGAATGCAAGGACTATGCTAATGATATTAATCTCAATTTCCAGTTCTAAACTAAAGAAAAATAAATTCATCTATAACCATACAGAAGGATCAAGTAGAGAAAATGCATCCTATGCTTATTGTTGCTGTAAGCAGGATGATCGCAATTTTCAGTAAAGAAAGAAGTCTTCTCCACGTATAGATATAGTATTATAACTTCTTTGATACATTTCTATGCTCCATTCATTCATACGTTAGTATTCGAAAGCTTGAGATTCACGATATATGTTTAGTATTTACAAGAAAACCTAACTCAAACCTTGAACAAGAAATACAATTTTCTCTGGTGTACGTTCGTAGATGCATTCGATGTTTGAGAGAGAAAAAAATGTAAACACTTAATTGAGAACGAAAGACAATAAAATTATTGTAACTCTAATTTTTAGAGAGCTGTTTTAGTACATTTGAAAAATATTCTTGCAAGATAAAAATTTTCCAAAAACTTTTGTCTCTTCTGCAAAATTTTGCGCCATTTCATAATTGAAATAGTTGACCTTTGAAACGTATTTAAAAACTAGATACTTACTCTTCTGCTATTTCCAAAACTATTTTGTCGACCCAACGAATCTTCAGTACTATAATCCTTCTGTGGTCTGGCTGAATTTGACAAATTTGTGTTGTTTGTAGCCACAGCCACGTGTTGCTTGGTGGAACTCATAATCAATATGATATAAAAACTGTAACGAATAAAATAAATCTTCAAATTATATAAATAATATTATGTGAAAACAAAAAAAAAACAAAAAACAAAAAAGCAACAAATGACTTAGTATATTTTTCTTAGACGACTTCTAAGGGAGAAAGAGTGCGTTACGTTTTCATCTTTAATACGCTCCTCGGGTATATTAGTGTTAGTAGTGTTAAAATGAAAATACATGCACGTGAAACATTTTGTGGTACTCTAGAATTCTGAAAATACTATGTACCTTGTCTTTCAAGCGCTAAGTATATATTTAATAATTGTGTTGATTAAGATAAGCTTGAATCCAGTTTGTGCATTTTGGAGCTACATAAATTTACATTTTGGTAAATATAATTCGTATCATAAATAGAAAACTCACCCTTTTTGATTTTAACCATTTCCTGATGTTTGATGGATCTCAAGCTATGAAACGAAACAATATCTGAATTATTTAAAATATTTCATAAAATTCGATTTTTTATGTACGAATAGATATTTTTTTTTATTATTAGTTCATTAGTTCAAAAGTTGTTCCCTTCTTTCATATAGCTTAGACTTCTGATGAAATTAGATGCACATTTTTTTTTGTCAACAGTCTAAGAAAAACCGAAACATTTTGATTGATAGTGTAGTATAGTCTAACTATAATAAAACTATGTATTAATGGATAATGCTTCTAAAGTTAAGTACGAAAGTATGAATCATTTTCTTCAATTAATGCATGAAAGCCTAGTCAAGTTGTTTAAACAGATCATTTATTTGAATGAATTGCTCAATGTTGAGGTATTTAAACAATTTTTAGAATAATATTTAAGAACAAAACGATATAGTGTCGTTGAACTCTATGCCATATTTTTAGAGGAGGCAACTTTCTATGCAAACCAAGGAACCAAAGAAATTTTTTAAATATGATTCATTACAAAGAATAAAACGTACGATTTCATCTAAAGCTGATGGAAATACGACAAGCCTGCAAAACATAGTTTGAAGAAAATTGTAATTAAAGTTTCATTTAAATAATGAAATTTCAATAAAATATACGATTTAACTTTAATTTGCACAATTCGTTTTCAATCTACGATTTCAGCAACGAAATTCAAATAGCAGAGGCATCTATTAGCTATATTTCAAAGCTATGAATTTATTTTAAGTCGATAGACTTATGCACGATGCGCGTTTAAATATTTCACAAGAAATCGACACTGAGTCAGATAAAGAGTTCTATCTGCTTTTTCAAATGTTAAAGTTTTTATGAAAGACTTATTTGAAGAGAATCGGATTTACGAAGCTGACCACAAAACACAAGAATTAAGTTGTCGTCGTCTTTTGTTGACTGTTGAGACTTAAAATATCTCAACATCAATCAGCGGACGAATTAGATTAATTTTAAACTTCGCACACAGTAGAGTAGTTTGATTTAACAATCACTAACCAAGTTTAAGTCTCATATCAACGTTAAGATTGATTAGTGAAATCAAGGCCATTTTAATCAAAAGCTTCAGCAATATTTTCAAAAATTCACAATTTGCTTCAACAAAAAATTGAACATCAAACTGCTGGAAGACGTCAAAGACATATGATGTGTGTTTACAAAAAGTCACGTTTCAAATTTAACGTGCATTTGATTTTCGTATTTGTTTTTTTTTGTTATGTTGATGCACATGTTTCCAACATATGTTGACATAATCAGCCATTTTGCATTTTTAGTTCGCTTTTTTGACAGGTATAAAGATTAAACGTGTTCTTATGGGCTTGGCGATTTCTTGTTACCGAAAAAAATGGATCAAGAATAGAAAGTGCTCTAACTTACTTAAAGTGTTGACTATAGCACTCTTAGAGAATCTACGTTGAGAAACAAAAAATGTTTATGTGTGGTGCAAGCTCTTCAAAAAAGTCCGAAAGTTGTTAGTGAGGATGCCCGCCCTGGACACCTCAGCACATCAACGAAAACATTGAAGCAGTGAATAAAATTGTTTTGGAGAATCGTCGTCAAATCACTATTAGAGAAATTGCTGAGGTATATCAGCTGGCTAATACCATGAAATTTTTGCGGAAGTCTTGGCCATGAAACGTATGGCAGCAAAGCTTGTTCCGAAATTGCTAAATTTTGTTATTGCGTGTTCGTGACTTTTTAACCAAAGACAACACTGCAATCATACTTTAGCCATACAACTTGGCCCCGTATGATTTTTACCGTTTCCCAAAATTGAAGAACCCCATGAAAGGACCGAGTTTCGCCACGATTAAGGAGATAAAAACCATATCGCTGGAAGATCCCAAGGCTATACTAAAACAACACATATCAGAAGTGCAACGAGGATTGGAAAAGCGCTGATATAAATGTATCGTATCAAAGATGGGTTTCTTTGAAGGGGAAAAAATAGATATTAATGAATAAGTAAATATTTTTCGCGAAAAATAAAAAGCCATCTTTTCTTTTGAACCTCCTATATGACAAACAATAAAGAAGAAACTTATAGATTAAGAGAGTATAAAAGATTAATGTTGAAGGAGCTGGACGCGCAAAATGATCGCGTATATATATATAATGTATTCACCTCAGCTCGAACCAATGACAATTGCACTATGATTGACCATTAGCTGAAAACATATACCAAGGCAGGTTTCAACTTCTTATATATATTGATGCAAACATTTATGTTTCAAAAACGGACAACCGAAGAGGAGACGGACACAGGGACAGTATGTGTCCATTCTTCAATGGTGGGGATGAAAAACATTCATATAATTTTTTTTTTGGTTTATTTCTTTAATGAAGGAAGAAGCCTTTAGTATTAGACCTATATCCCCAGTATCGTGATTATTTTTTGATTAATTGGTGATGTGACTTTCTTCTTGAATGTTCGAGAAGAAAGTGTGACTCATATAATTGAATTGTAAATTTTACAAAAATGACAAAAAATTGCACAAAAAAAAAGAAAAACATCCATTCAAATGATATTTACGTGTGAGTTACATTGACATTAAATAATTCTTTTTCACTTCAAATTTTGTAGACTTTTTAAAGTCTACATTATAAATTAGTATCATTAATTATAATAAATTAATGAAAACTCTTGTTAAGCATATGTGTGAACCATGTTGTAATGGGTTTCTATAGACCAACGAAAGCCAAGGTCAACGAAGGTCAAGCTATATATTATAAAAGCTTAAAAACAAAGATTATCATGAAATGCAAATAAAATTTAATACATATTTTCTACAATCACTTGTGATTGCATACTGTAATCTTTGATAAAGTGAGGATGCGCATCAGCTCAGTTACTTGGCGGAATGATGTAAAGGTTCTGTATGAAAATGACTCCAATAATTTAAAAAAAAGTGCGAATTTCATATATGATGTATCCAAGTTGGTAAATACCAAAGATATATGTTTCAAATGTTCTTAATTATTTTTATACATAAAAGAAATTATTTTAAACGAAGAAACCGATTACTTTCAATGTTTGATATATTCTGGCGATATTTTGAGATACTGACGTGCTTTGACCCAAGAAGGAACGCTATTAAAAATGGAGTTGATCGGACCGCCTTTACGACCAATCCTCATATAACGCTTTAATTGAAAATTAGACTTCAATAAAATTCATCTCAAATGGACACTAGCAATAAATTTTGCTTTAAATTAAAAAAATTTGTTCTGTTGTTGTAGATCTACTTACTATCAGTAAAAACTGTTTTGTCATTTACATCAAATTTATTAATAAAATTATATTTAACAAATTCTGATATTATTTTATTTGAGAGCATGACGCATCGAAATTTAATTAATTAAAAATAGACGCGTCATATTTCAAATTATATATAAAAGTCACATAACAGGGCGAGGTACATTTCGACTTGTAAAAATGAAATTGATGGAAAATAATGGATGAATACCCAAATTAAACTGAAACAAGAGAAAGGTTGACTCTAAAGTTGAGAGGAAGCCTAGAGAGCTGTTTAACATTTCTATTCTGTCGATAAAGATTTAATCTGATAATCAAACCATGACTGTTAAACAACGGTAGGCGCTAAAGGCAGAGAGGCTAAATGGACAATATATTAAAGATACTGATGCTAAATGAAGCCACTTTACCAAGCTTTAATAACAAACAACATTGAGGGAAACGGTAAAAAAGACGTAACAAGCTTAACCGACCATTGAACTTTTATAATTTTATTAAAGATAAATGAAGCAAATGGTTTAAAGTACGGTTTAAATATTGATAATTTTACTAACATTAGCAGATGACGCATCATCTAGAGAATTTGGTAACAATACATTTTTATAAAAAATCTCTGTATTCTAACAAGAGATGTTTTCCAAATGCTGAATGGATTGGATTTCATTTTGATTCCCTATAGTAAGTATTGTGTGCTGATCAGAACACACTCCAGATACTATCGAATGTGAACTTTTAAATTTTCTCTAGTGTAGATAATTTCATTTCTAAGTCTGTAATAAAATAAACGATTAACAAATTTATTCTACAGGGGTATGGCTATGTGGGAGAACGACGCTAATAAAAAAAAGGTAGCCATTGGGTTATTTGCCACTTTAAATCGTGGTTCTAAAACTTAAATTGATAATTTATGATTAGATGTGGTAAATGGTAATAAAACTATCATTATGGAATTACGTCCTTGGGGTATAAAACTTATCTAATTATCCTGTCTACAAAGAGCTATTTTTGCTGCAAATGGCGATAATAAACAAGCTGCATTGGAAATCGACCACAAATTAAGAGATGGCTTGCGTTTCGGTCGTCAAAATTTGCAATATTAATTGCACAAGGATATATGAACATAAAAATGGAATCAAATGTCAAATCCATTTACACTTTTTGAACGTCTTAGAACCTATCTTCAAAAATTAATTAATCAGATCATAGAGTATCGATACGTAGCTGGTGCTAATTTAAACCTAAAGGAAAATCAGTTAATCTTGATACCAAAGGCTAGTGAAATACATGGAATATTGATTTTTGTATAATTTGGGCGACGAGCATTTGACCGAAAAAGCTCAATTTTCAATCAAAAAACAGGCACTATATTGTTAATAATTAATTTTTAAATAACTTATCCAAAATCCTCTACATGTTTCACCGAAGAGCTTTATTTTAAAGACATTGTAGAAAATTCGAATGAAAATTGTAGGAGTTCTTTTATTATAAATTTTGATAAGGTTTTGAGAAACTTTTTCACTAGTTCGCGATTTCAATACCATAGATCTGCTATTTCCACTGTTGTTCAACCAAATGTCAAATATTTTTCTTCATTCTCTTTTCTTAGAAATGGTGCCTTTGGTACACCTTTCAAACACAGAATCATACGTTTTACACTTTAGGTATTGCGAAATGACCGAGAAAAAGGGAAGAAAATTTATAATTCTGCAGCCGACTTCATAAGTAACATCAAAATATTCATTACAAACTATTAATTTCTTTGCAGAAACTCTAACTTCTTTGGAATAATTCTCAACCTCATATCCATTCAATGGTCGTCTCGATGAAGCTATAGTAAGGTAGTTTAGTTTAGAAATGCTTTTAAATAAATAAAATAATTTTCTGAAGCCACCTGTCGGCGCATTAGAGAACTTAGAAATCAACAGGTAAAATATTAGGCTGTAACTTCTCAGCAGAAATTCGATTGACACAGATTGGGCGCTTCGTGGCGCTTTAGAGCAAAGTCCGAAATTTCACGGAAAAGATTTCTTCCAAGGTAATGAACATTTTCCCCTTATCTTTAAGGCTTAAAGTACCTCGTAAATCAAAAATTAATTTTCTGAAAACTTGCAGCCTTAATCTAACACGAGTTATAGAAAAAAAAGTTGAAATTTTTGCCCTGCTTTGTTCCGTAGCGGGAAAAAATGTGTAACTAACGTTATGATTATAATACCGATTAAATTTTATTCTACTGTCCGTACGTCCAATTCTGGTTAAAATCGAGACATGATATTTGATTTATTAACTTAAAAAAGCAAGCAATCATATGTGCTCGTTTTAAAAAGACAAATAAATTTAGCGCTGTGACAATGAGAATGAATATGAGGCAAATAAATAAATGTCATAAACTTATTTTTAGTGAATATTTGATCAGCAACCACGCCTACCATTCAGCATTTTATACCCATGTTTCAATTGAAGTAAAAGAATAAGAAAAACGACGTAGAATGATTTACACATACTAACTAACACAGAGAAGTAGCGTTCGCTAAGAATGTAAAACGAAAATATTTTTCAGTATTTATATCCACTTTCTTTTCAATAAAATGCTTAAATAACTCAGTGCAATTATAAATGACCTATACCACTTGCTAGATGGATGGATGAATGTTTCGTCTACTAAGCTGATTTGTATATTCGATATTTTTTTAGTGCATACACACACACGACCACATGACAAATTGTAAACACACGTAAACTGATATAAAGTAGGAAAAATTCCCACCAATCTGTTAATCAGTCACAAAGGCAATATAATTGAAAAAAACAAAAAAAAAAAAGAAAAACGGAAAAACTAGGACACTTGTATTATGTACAATACATTTAACTGTTAGAATTCTCAATAAAAGACAGCATTGACAGCAATTACAAAAACAACAATAAGAAAAAGGATATACATGTCATACATAATGACCTAGCCAAAACGGCGAGAGACATCTATGATGAAACTATGCAACACTCACTTCGTCTAAGCATTGGGAGAGGAATTCGAAACGGAGGTAAAATCATGCGCTGAGGAAAAGTCGATAATGAACTTTTTTTTCTTGTTCGTCTCTCGCTAGCTATGATGGCACATTTTTTGTTTTCAATCTTAATACTCTCTCGCTCCGGTTCTCTCTTCCTCTTTGCACTATCTGTTTCCGTTATACTCCTGATATTTCAATATATATTTATATATGTTTATATACATATCATATAAATATATATTTTTATACATATATACATATATACATATACATGCACATATATATACATACATATTATATATATATATATATATATATATATATATATATATATATGCGTGTTTGTGTGTGTGTGTATAATAAGAGCGCATAATGTTCGTATGTAATTTATTCAGGTTAAATGCAGTATAGTTAAGGGTTGTTGTAATTTTTTCGTTAACTTTTAATTTTTTTATTTATATTTAGGAAAAAAAAAATAATAAGAAATTAATAATACTACCATAATGCAAGACAAGCTTCTAACTGGTAATGCATTCATATATACATAAATGTACAAATATATGTATAGATATTTATTATATACATATACATAATTGTGGTATTCCAGGGCAAGTAGAAATTAAACTGCATACTATATTTCATGAATCACTGTCACTGACAGAAAACATATCGATTTGGGAATTTTGCAAATTACCCAAAAATGTTTACAAATATTTTATTATTATTATTTTTTATTTAAAAATATTTTGGGGTTTTTTTTCGCTTAGGCGTTTCACATATCGCACGAATTGAAAAAGTACTCTTTTTCATCTTTTCTTTTTTTTTTTTTTACTCAATTTTAACACCTTTTACGAATATATTTACGTACATTTTTGTTTCTAATTTTTTTGGTTTCTTTTTTTTTTTTTTGTTGTTTGCTTTTCTTAATTTGCTTGTAAAGTATTATGATCTTATTTTAAAAAAAAATCTTAAAATTATTTAATAAAATGATGTTTGGAAATTTTCTTGTTTTCTACGTTTTTCACGAATTGTTCGCTACGACAGGGATTTCTAAAAACACCACATTCTCGATTCGTATGATAGGTAACCAGACGTATAAAATGAGGAAACGAAAGTTGCACGAGCACGGTATTAAACATGACGACGATGGCGTCGACGCCAAAACTCTCTACTAAATTCGCCTTATAACATATGTGTATTAGTGTGTATCTATCTATTTGTGCAGGCGAAAACTTTACGTTTCATCCATGCATATGTAAAAATGTATATCGTGTTGTATACAAAATTAATATATACTAAGCATACACACGTACATAATTGAATCGAATTGAAATATTCGATTTTGATTTTCACATTATATACACACATACATACATATCTACACAGATGACATTTATTATTTTATATTATTTTTTTTCTTTTACTTTTTGCTTTTTCATTTTTATTCATATTTATAAGCAGGCTAAGGGAAATATTTCTCTACATATAATGCATTTTAAAATCACATTAACGGTAAACCTTTGAGCATTTTTTACATTCTGATTATTTTTATTGTTTGTTACATTTTGCATTTAAAATAAGAAAAAAAAATTTCAAAGGTTACAACTAAATGTCTTGCTTTTCTATACTACATATCCTCAAATGTGTCTATGGCAGACGTGATGGGAAAACGTTCAAAATGATACTGGGCCAAGTATGTCTGGGTTGATTTCTTTCAAAAAATTTAAAACATAAATATTCTACTTTTACGGCCAACAGTGAGACATTTGTTCGTTTATTTATCGAGAGCGAGCAATAAAAACAATGAGAACAATAAGAGCCATATCTCTGAACATCTCTCTCTCTGTCTCTGTCTCTTTCTCTCTCTTTTTTTCTCTCTTTTGCTCTGCCTCTCTCCCAATCGATGTAGACTACGATTATGATGTAAACAGTAATGCATGATATCCGTGTAAATACCACCCCACACACGTATATTGACTGGTGCGTAAAAACTTAACTGGAACAGGTTAATATAAACAACACATATACACTCATAAATATATACACACGAATATATAAATGTTATCGTATCGTATCGTATTAATGCATCCTGTAGGTACATGTTTAAATATTAGGGGTTGTCAGGGATGATATACGTGTGCTACTACTACAACGTTCTTTGTCAATTAATAACATATACGTTTTGCATACTGTCGAGACTTTTCCTCTACAATACTATCCTCACGATATATGTAAGCCGGATGCTAATAAGAAAAGAAATTTCGAATATAAATACTAAAGCAAGTATCGAAATAGAACATTTATATATGTTACGTAATCAATCAACTGCAGTCATCTAATTTTTTTAAATATTCGGTAGTAAAAAAAGTTTTAAGTTTTAAAAAAATATACCAAAATGTACAAAATGTCAATTTATATGCATATTAAGGGAATCATTGAAGATAATGGTAGTATTTTAGCTTTCGAAATAGTTACCGGTTTCTAAATTTTCCAACAATATAATAAAATTAATAAGAAATTGTTTCTAGAACTAGAAGCATTGAGAACAATATAAGTTAAAATATTTTTGAACAACTCATATAGTAACCCTTCTTAGTTTAAGGTGATAGTACCAAAGAAATGTCCTTAAATAAAAAATTTTCAATTATATGTAAAACTCTTTAGTTAATATTAATTATTTCAAATATAGAAAAGAGTATTATTGTGCTGTATTTATTATTTCTGGTAGTTACTTATACGCCATGCATGAACAAAAGTTCATTCCTATAAAGAATGAATTTTTTACTAATGCATCAAACATACTGTAAAAGCTTTAAAGAATTATATTTTAAATTACTTTTATATGCGACACAAAGCGATGGTACATAAAAGATCATCTAAACTTATCTGAGATTGTGACACGAATCTGTATATAGGAAGCTAGAACTTCAGATATGCATTTTATATCGAATTCCGCGGATCAAATATGAGAATGGTCAAGCCTGAAAAAAAAAGAACATCAAAAGATTATTATCAATAAGTTACAATGCATAGCAGATAATGATCTGAAGTTTTAAAACGCATATTCAGCAGAAAGAACCTGAATCGACAAATTTATTTCTTTATTTTAAGAATAAGTTTTGGTATTTCTATACGTTTGCTTGACTTTGACTCGTGGGAAATGAACAATTAAGACACGGATAACTTTTTTATTTCTAAATATTTTTAATCCGTTCAATAAAATAATAGGACGACGTGATTAAATTGCTTGAAATGAATTAATAGATTTTATGAAATTTTAAAGTTAATTTGTTAAAATTATAATCGCCTAAAAACGTTTTTTTCTTATTCGAAATATATGTGAAAAATAGTCATTATTTGGTATCATAGCATTCTTCTAAAAATATTTTAGAAATATTTCAGATATAAACTCATGCTACTCAAACATATATATACAAGTAGAAAGAAAAAGTTAATTAATACTTACATTTTGGAAAGAATTACAACATTACTATAACCCTGGAAAAAATTTCTGAAGATAACATCAAGCAGGTGGGGTCCATCAATGGCAACTCTTTTCAATTTTCACCTGTTTGCTAGTGTACATTTTTTCCTAATAAACCTGTGAATGGAAAAAAAAGACTAAGAATGAAAATAAATTAAATCTCGGTTTTATATCTAAAATCTTTTGAACAACGCATCTAACTGATCATTTGTAACGTTGATTTAAATAATTTTTATATTTTTATCTTTTACTAATTATTCCGTTAGGCTGAATCGTCCTTGAAAATTCTCTGTTCGTCTGTCTATTAAAGTCCATCTGCAGATGTGCTGTCTTAAAATAATATTCTTCAAAATTTTACAGTTACTCTATTTTTTAAACATTTTAATTCCTGCCGTATTATTTAAAACTGAACTATTCATAATATTGCCTCTTTAAAATTTTATATTCTCTCCCGTAATATAAACATGAAGGTTATTTCTCTTGTTTATTAGCAACCCATCTAACCTATCCAACTTTTCTTTGCTTTACACTTCAGTTTCTTTTGTGTTTAGTAATTTTTCTTTCTCTCATGTTTTGAGGTGTTCTTCATATAAAAGTAGGCTTTTCTTACTCTCGAATGTATTTCCGTTTGGTCCTAAAACTCAAAGCTATTGGTTTTACCTGTAATTTAAAAATTATAAACCTTATTTAGAAAGTTTACATACAAGAAGAAAAAGATATTGTGCATATAAGTCCTTTCCTTTATTTACGAGAACGCTACTTACATATACAATAGACAATATATACTGGATTATAATAAATATGGGGAAAGATGTGTGTTTCTATGCATGCTTAGTATTGTGTTCAAGAAAATGTTAGTTACGAATCTTATACCTGATAACAGCCATCGCCAGTAGTCACACTTTTTGCTTATCCGAAATATGGATTTAAGTCGAATTTTGCATACTGCAAAAATGAAAAAGCAATAACTGCTTTTCTGGATTCTAATGCCAATAATATGCTATCTGAAAATGAAAAGAAAAATTAAAGCAAAAGTAATTTTTATATTTCTCAAATACAATATATTTTACATTTTCTATTGAAAATCATTAAGAGAGAGCACTATTGCAATTTTTTCAAAAACTTAACTTTATTTAATTGTCTTAACAGTTTTTTTGAAACTTGTAAAATAAGGAGAAAAAGGTTTATTACATAGAATTATTTGTTATTGAAATTTCAAGCTCTTCCACAGGCACTCAGGAAAACCTACCTTTGTCAAATAATCCGTACTGGCAAACACAGTCCGATGTACTAAATTTTGATTTAAAAACATTTCCAAAAAAAATTAGTGTAGCTTCTTCAAAACAACTGTTGAATGGATATAAGGTTGAGAACAATTCGGAAAGAGTAAGAGTCTAATAGCACGTTGACGATTTCAATATTAAGTCGATGTCCGCTATAAAATTATACATTTTTTACGTGTGTAGGACGTACAATTCTATCTTTGATAGATGCAGCAAAAGCGGCATGTTCTAACATGAAATCTTCGTGGCAAGAGAATGAGGACAAAGAAGATGGCTTCTATGATTAAATAAATGGTGAAAATTATCAAACAGCCGAATTTTTGCATTTTTCGCACAATTTTGTTTTTAATTTTGTCTATAACACATTGCAACACCTTAAGTGTGTTTTGCTTTCCATGATCTGTCAAAAAGGCACAACATTTGTCATTACTATGTTGAATAAGTTAATTTAAACATTATTCATTAACAAATGATCGTCTTTTTTGCCGAGCGTTTTAATTCAAATACTCGCTAACCAAGCAAATATCAATGTTTTTAAAACCACTTACGTATTGCTTCAAGAATAAATATGTGGAGTAAATTGCTTAGTTTTTTTCGAATAGCGCCTCAAATTCAATATGTCTGGCAAGAACTTTTAAATATTCGTCGAACAATTTTTTTTTCAATACTTAACCATATTTTTGATAAATTCCTCGAATATTATTATTCTATCTTTTTGTACCATTCCAAAAACACATCACCAATAGAACGCTTTTATTTAAACTATTACAGTAGTACTTCCGTTTAAATCATTAATATTACCACGTAGTTTTTCATTATCGTTTAACAATTATTCATATAATGGTCTTATTTCATTTTTAATATCTTTACAAAATGTATTTCAATAACTCTCAATAAAGCAATAAATTTCTTAAAAGAGTGCGTAAAAAAATACATTAAACATAATAAAATTAATCTATAATTTTTTAAATTAAAATGCCGTAATTTAGCACTCACTTTGTTCTTATTGTTTTGATTTACTTCTTTGGCGCAATTATCGGCACACAGGCAATTGTGACGTAAATGAGACAATTAACTCACTTAAATATTGCTCGTAGTCTTGTATCAACTTCATATCTTTAGTCATGTTTTGCTCGAAATGCTGCATTTTTTGGGCACATTTTAAACATATCATATGATCATGTTGCACGTACGGATGTTTGGCTGCTATCGGTCGTTGAATATCCACCATTTGTAAGTGTCCTCTATGATACCAAATAGTTCTATATAAGAATCAGTAATGTGTCTGAAAGCAGAGTGCAATAAAGCTTACGTTAGGAATAAGTTTAGTCTTACTATATCATAAATATGGCTGTTCAAAATATCCATACTATTTTGCTGTTCGAATTTCTGAGGTTCATACCACATTTACGTGTATTTGCATTTTTTTTTCTTAAAATGTCTTTATTCGCAATCTCTTTAAACATTAACAAATAAAAAATAAAAACAATAATATAACATAATAGTTAAAATTCAATAAATCTAACAAATATACACTTATTGAATTTTTGGCTTCAGGGAGGTCAATGCCTACCTTAAAATACAACTTTGTAAGAGATTGTGGTGGTAAATTTTTCCTCATTAAAATAAAGATAAAAAAAAAAAGACTTATAACCACAATCTTTACAAAGTTGTATTTTTACGTAGAAAGTGACAGTGTACAAGTTACATAATGGCTCCCCAGGTTCTAACGTTGTACTATCGATAATGAGTAACTATCATCTTCCTTTCGCATGTAGTTGCCTGCGGATATTTGAGGAGTCTTTAGAACTACTACTAATGGCTAACATTGCCATGTCTTTGGCATAGGCAGCAATTGTAATATCGTTGCGAACAGGCATGTCCGGGGAAAAAATCGTATATAATATTTAACCTACAGCACTGAAAAGAGCCGGAGGATCATTACGTATTTTTTAAGCAATTCACATCTTCGACTAACGCGAAAGTTGAAATTTGCGCTTCTTTGTATTATGTAAAATTTTCGTCATCGCTTATGTGGCTACCATTAATTTTAAATAAATAAAGTAAGGGTCCATTATGTAACTTGTAGATTGTCACTTTCTATGTTAAAGCAGAAGTTTGTAAGAGATTGTGCTGATAATTTTCAACACTCAGTTGTCAATAATAGCGACACTATTGGAGACAGCAAATTTGATTTTTCCAATGGTGTTAACATTAGCTCCATTACTATTCAGAAAAAAAGATGGAAGTTTACCACCACGGTATTTTACAGAGTTGTATTTTAACGTAGAATTGACAGTCTATTATGTACATTATGACCCTTAAAAAATAAGAAACAAACATTTATAAGAATTATATCAAATTTGTACGTAAGTAATGAGCGCTAATAACACAAGAAATGTTGGCAATACTGTTATTATACGGCAAAAAAACATTGTGTAAAAACAACAAATATTAAACGTCATAGAAAAAGATTTTCATCACTGCAAGATTTTTTAATTATACATACGACAAGGAAAATATAAGAAGGATTTTATTCAATAAATTTCGACTGTCCGAGAAATAATGTTTTGGAATATCGATAATTAACGTGATGAAATTAAATGAAAAAATAATTCATTTGAAATAACAAGAAATCACATCAGAAGGTGTGATAGGAGTATTAAGACACAATATTTTGTTATTATTATTGATAACTATTTTCACAATATTCATAATCTTAAAGCATGGATAACTCAAAAGACAATTTGACGGCGACCGGATCTTCAGTTCTTTCTAGCAACAATGAAGCGCTAGGTAATCCTAGAGATGTAGCCTTAACTTTAGATCAACCAATGGATTTGACATCAAATCACACAACAGCAATATCAGCTAGCGAACTAACTACAAATATTACAGCACCATTGCAAACCTCCAGTTTCAGTGCTGGCACTGAATCTGCGGATACAAATACAACAAAGAGCAACAAAACACCTCTTGATGTGCCTTCAACTTCAGCAGCAGCTGCGGCAGCTGTTTCAACAAATGATTCAGCTTCAGCCTTAAATAAAGATCCGAACGACACTGGTATAATTCTACACAAAAGGAAATAGGAGGGATTTTGTAATAATAATTTTACTGTTACAGAGCCTTCTGCTCCGGCTAATGTACTCGAATGCCCAATATGTCTGCAAACTTGCATACATCCGGCTCGTCTTCCTTGTGGGCATATATTTTGTTTTTTATGCGTAAAAGTAAGTCATTATAAGAAGTAAATAATTATATATAAGTAAGAAGTGCTACGTTTGTTTAATGAAGGGAATTAAAATGACCAATTGAAAATCAAGACAATTTGAGCTATTATCAGTTTGGTTTTGCTCTCTTTAACCAGATTCGCATGTTAATGATTGTTCAGTTTGTAGTATACGATCTTTAAATCATTGACCTTCAAATTAAAATAATTTTAAGAAAAAATGAAATATATTTTAAAAGAGAGTCCGGAAACAAACCTTCATGCTTTTAAAATGCTAAGCGGAACGTAGACCATTAAACCAACTCTCGTATTAATTTAAATACCACTAAGAGTTCAATTCAACACAACTGATTGCCTTTGAAATTAAGAAGTTGAAATGAAGAAGATTCATCGGTGATGGTTCAAAATAAATTGAATACATGACCAACGACCAACTTGAAAGTATATTGCAATATTGGTTTATTAAGTGAATTTTTGTCAAATTTATACAATAAAGAAGCAAGAGTTTTAGAAAAGATAGCAATTTTATGCACCACATATATTGATTATTATTATTATCAGCTCACATAAAGTTATGATATTAATATTTTAAAAGACAACTTTAGTATCGTAAAGTGCAACAAAAGACATTCGCAAGCAGGTCTGTTCGTTCAGGTCTCAGTTCTAAAGTTTCTACGGAATTATTTTTGGAGGGTAGGGAGATAGATTAACTTTTCAAAGTATAATTCATTTTAAGTTCGAAACTTTTTGTATTTAATAATATCAATAGACTACTGTACTGAGTCCAAAAGTATTCCTTTGCATGTAAATAATAAAACAAAAAATCAACTTCATTTATATTGTATATTACGTCAAACGGAATTTACTTATATTGAAACTTTGTTTAATATCGCTTAGGGTGTGGCTTACAAAAACCGTCGCTGCGCTATGTGCCGCCGTGAAATCCCGGTAGAATTTCTTAATCATCCTCAATTGGTAAACGGTATCGAAGGTATTTGCTCTACTAAAGCAACTGAAGATGGCTACCAATGGTTTTACGAGGGCAGAAATGGTAAGTTGACAGTCTAAAGATTAACTTATCTTTGAGTAAAGGTTGTAATGGATGACTGTTGCATTAATCACGAGGAAGTTTCATTTTATTAATAGCAGTGGACAGTTTACGGGTTTCAAAACTTGTACCATATTCCTTTTATATTATATTATATTATTGAGATTATCGTTTCTTCGAAGTTTTTCTATTTTTGAAAAATTGTCAGCAATATTATTGTGTCCACTTGCAGATTTTTACCTTTGCTTTTGCGATCAGAAAGATATCGGTGGAAGCAATCAATATAACTACTAATTTTACGTTGATGATAGGATATATGGTGTTGGATGCATTTTTCTAAAACTTAATAAATATGTTTTCTTTCTAGCGTTGTGTTTTGTTTGCTTTTTCAAACATTTAATTATATGTGTGTAGATAATGCAAATATTTCACTCGTCCACTCATTTGCATTTTATATAACGTTTCTCAAACATTCTTAAAACAAGCCAGATTTTAATAAAATAATAAATAGTGCAAGAGAACGTTTTATAAACAGTATAGAATGGACGGTATACGGAATACGCAAAATTAGAATTCTTCGTAAAATGCCTTAAGCGATTATCGCATGTTAAGCAAATATAGTTCAGAGCCGCCTACAGTTTGCAGAACCAAATATAACTTTCCATTGAAACGACCATCACTTCAGTTTTTACAGGAAGATAGAGAGGAGGCGTTCAAAATGCGTTACATTAGCCTTTGGCAATAAATATAATAATACTAAATCTCTAGTGGTAATCGAAAATTGTTGCAGAAAACTGCTAATGATGATCGTGTATATTTTATTTGATAATCACTAGAGTTCGCTGAATTCTTTAAGTTCTTTAATTTAAAGTGATTCCCTTGCCTTGAGTGGTTGTTACTTCAATTTGTTGAATGTTTTTGTATTGAAAATACCAGCATTATATCTTTTTTTCTTCAAAAATAATCAAAATTAAAAAAAACAAACAATGTAAAGTCATTTTGCAAACTCTAAACGGTATTTCATTTCTTGCTTTCTTCTACTTTCGCCACATAACTCTTCTTCATTTTTTTCGTTTCAAAGCGGATATCTTTGATTTATTTTGATGTATGTGTATAACGGTTAACAAAAAGAATTTTTCCAAAATGTTCTCTCATAAAACATTTTTATAATCGGCAGTTTCATTCAGTTGATGTTGTGTTCACAGGTCTAGGCCACAAATCGCATTTACGTTAATTCTCATAAAGAAAACCTTGCACTCTTTATCATTTTATAATTGTATATTTTAACGTGTCCACCTTTGTCGAAAAATTTACTGGCTTTTTTTTTGTTTAACTTCCTTCCCGTAGGTGGCTGGTGGGCATATGATAAACGTTCTGCTCTACAGATTGAAGAAGCCTATCAAAGATTGCTACAGAACTTAAGAATTGAAGATCAGTCGGTTCTTTTTGACTGTGAGGTTGTCACTTATGACATTCAAATTTGCGGTAACATATATACCATAGATTTCGCGCATTGGACTCAGTATCCGCAAAATATGCCGTCTAAAGAACGTAAGATATGTAGAGCCAAGAATATGCCAGTTAAAGGCGTAGCAGGCATTTCGAATAGGATCATGAACCGTAATAGAAGATTTCAACCATATTAATGGGATTTTTAGCCGAAGAAATCTGGAGAGAGATTGTCAATGTGATAGCAGAGCGATTGCTAATGCTTTGTCTTAAAAAATTTATAAAAAATTTCCTTTTTTTAAATTCATTTAATTGTCAAGTTTTATAAATAGTTCAATAAATCACAATTCAAACGTATTTTTACATTACATGAGATCCTTTTATAGATATAAACGCCTTCTAGCGCGATTTGAGATTTAAATTAACAGAGCAGAACTGACATAGAAATCAGGAGAATAGGAAAAAAAAAAAGTTTTTTTTAAATTTTTTTTTAAATTTTTTTTTTTTTTTTTTTTTTGATACCTAAAGTAAAAAGTCGCTTTATTGAATACGCTTTTAAATTAAGAACGAAAACTACGTCGAAGTTTTGACCTTTAATGCCGCAGCTGATGGATTGAAATTTTAATCTTTTCAAGGTTGTATGTGCTTGTGACATTGCACGGTAGAACTCTATTATAGAAATAAAACAGAACCATTTCTTTTCTAAAAGATGTTCAGAAACTTATCTGTGGCGAATACTTCTTTAAACACAATCATCCGTGATTTTAAGAAAACAATTTTTCACCGCCAAAAACCTTGTGTATATATAAAAATATAAAATATACATATATGCATATATATATATGCAGATATATATATAAGTATAAGTATATATATATAAGTGCGGCTATACCGATTTTGCCCTTCCTTTTATGCTAACAGGTTATATGAAAACTTATAACCATCCGTGCATATCTGTCTATTCATTTGTTCCTTTAGTTGCTGTTGATGTTTTCAGTTTACAAAAATTTATACAGAAGGTTGAATTCAAAATTGATATTGAAGCTTAATTTATATTTCCAGCTGATTTCGGTACGTTAAGTTGAGAAGTTGAGTTAGTAGAGAGTTGCTGTGTCTTCTTTTTTTTTAGTCGTTCTAGGTCAATTCCGAAATAATTAAGGTCTGTAATGGTCAAGGTCGAAAGGTGTCTTCTAGTCATTTTTGGAGAAGTATCTTCGGATGGTTTGTAATATTTATTTTCACGTTTTATTTTGTCACTAAACTCGATAGATTTTATCAAGTAACAGTTTTTAAAGGGATAGTTCTTTAAAATATTAATTTTAAAAATAGATTTTTTAAAATTAGAATCTTCGAAATTTTTTTATATATCTGTCTTTTTAACAAGGTTGGTGGCAATATGATGATCGAACCAGTCAGGATATCGAAGAAGCTTACAAAAAATCTGAAAAATCTTGCACCATATTGGTAGCTGGCTATGTGTATATTGTTGATTTAGAAACGATGATACAGCAACGTCAGAATGAGCCATCGCGTTGTCGACGTGTTAAACGCGATCTCGCAACCATACCAAAAAAAGGTGTAGCTGGTCTACGCATAGAAGGTAATTCTGTGTTAACAGATTCAAATTTCGCTTCCCAGCTTTACAACCAAAACCGGCAACAACAAAATATAGCCAGCACCGTTAGTGCGCTTTCAGGAATAGATCTACGTTTGCCATTGGACTATGTAAGTCATATAGGTCGTGATAGTCTGAGTGCGAGCGTTGGTAGTTCAAGTGAGTTTGTATCAACTATTGCTGCCACAGATGCTGCCATACGCATGGCTAGTGATATTATTGGCTCAACACTGGCACATACCGACGAATTGAGACGCCCACGTAGTCTTAATAATGTACTCACCATTCCTGGCACACCGACAGTTACATCCAGAGTTGGAATCGATAATTCGATGGGTGAACTTAACTTACATGATTTACCCTTGAGATCTAGTGTAGCTGATAGCACCAATACGAATACAAATTATTCTATTATATCAAGTCCAGTAAGTACTTTCAGTAATAATCATCAGTTATCGTCTTTGTCTGCTGATTTGAATGAAGCCGCCGCTTTTGGACGCGACAGCCGTGAACTTCTCGTTGCCGCTGAAGATTTACTGGGGACCACGCAACGTATAATAGCTACAGTCGATCAACCCACCATTGATTTATTCGAGCAAACAATTAATAACTTTCATGCACTTACTCTTCGTAATTTAATTGATTCAAGCGATGATAATGAGGACGATGACGGTAACGATTTAGACAACCAAATCGAGCATAACGTCGGCAATAATAATACAGATGAGTTCGAAAATACACCTCTAATACAAAGAAATCGCCATATCATTGACGATAACACCGAAAATAATGAAGAAGTTGCCGGAGATAATATATTTCATGTTAGGCAATTACGTTTTTAATTAGATAACAGCAATAAGAACGAAATAAGTGGCAAAAAAATATCAACTTGTATTCCTCAAAACGGTAACAATACTTCTTTAAACATAGGCGTTCCTTAAAGAAAACAAAAACACTTAGATTACTGTAATCGCTAAATAGCAAATATAAAACTGAATGTATGTATATTTTTGAATTCTTACTATGTAGAGAAAAATAAATAGGAAGCTAATTATCCCAATTCATCATATGAAAGCCCAAAGTCCGTTGAACTTCATAATCCTTACAACTAAAAGCTTCTCAAAATCAATATAATATACATCGTTTACATCAGTAATACTTAAAGTTATTATTATTTTTTACATCACTCAGCCGTTACGGAATTACATGGGTTTTGAAAAAGGCAAAATAAGTATACTTTCTCCAATTTTTTTTAATATAATGAAAAAATTATTTTATTTAAATTATTTATATATTTAAGCATATAAAAGAGAAATATTTCCACTATTCCTGCAAATTCTCATTTGATAATTCAGTTGTTTTTGGACTGGTTTTCGCAGATGCTATATTTTTTGGCAGTGGACGCAATAACTTATGCTGGTTTTATTTGAAATCAAAAAAAACCAAACTGTTTCTTTTAGTAGGTATGACTCCCACTTGAATGAAGGATTTAAAAAAGAAATGCGATTTGGATTTTTGACAGGGTGTGCAACATAGTATAATTTTTGGACGAAAAAATGCTTCTCAAGTAATTCGCATCTTACAATTTTTCGAAAATAAGAGAACGATGTGGATATAATAAAATGAATCTCTCTAGACCTTTACAACTTTTTTCTTTCTTTACGTTTTTATTTGCGTATGGAGTTATGAAATGTAAAATCTACCCATTCATTTTCGTTGCTTTTCTGTTGATTTATTTTGTAGATAATATACGGTCATATAATTTACTTTTATCGATTAAATGTATTTTATAGTAGATTCTGTTTTCAAAAGTCTACGACTTTTATAGATCCATACTAGTGTCGACACTTAAATAGGTATTGATCCTGAAATTTCAAATTTTTCAAGTTGAGCTTTTCAGTTGAGTGAACTCGTATTAAACATAACATATATTTATCCTGATTCGTTCGTTTCTCGTGCTTATCTTATCTTGTTCTCTAAAGAAAATCTTCATTTATAAAAAATCGTGCTCGCATTGCTTTGATTATGTTAAGTTTATTGGATTTTCTTCATTCCCTTTGTACTAAGATCGATTTACGGCAATGGTATTTTGCCTACCTTCCTTAGATCTATAGCGACCAATTCAGACTTTATGCTTATAATTTTAAAAAAATAACATAACTTTTGAGCTTTTCTAAAGGAGTTGTCTTCTAAAAAACAATTTCAAAACTAATTTTGTCAAGTGAACTATTGAACAAATTTTGAGTATCAACAAAAATTTTATTATGAAGTTTCTTGTGCGCCTTTTTCCAAAACAAAATCATTTAGAAAATTCATCCATTCACTGAAATCGACTTCAGGATATTCCGCCTTTTGTTTTAGTAGAATATTATGTAGACCAACTACAAATTTCAAATCTTGCCGATATTTACGAATAATTGTTTCGTCTATACAAATATCAGCTAAAGGTAAATCAACTTTTGGTTTGCACATTCGCACAGTCATTATAAGTTTCGCCTCTAATTGCTTTACATCTTTCGCCAACTTTTTTAGCAATAGTACTCCAGATCCATGGGTAGGCCAACGATGCACGGAGTCACCAGTTGTGGTAAGAGGTGTAATTTTTAGCGATTTTGTAATACTATACCAAAACGTCTTTAGACCATGCCAATCGCAATAGCTCCGCAAAGCATTCAAAAGTAAATTTAAATATTGTTCACGCGATATGTCTTCATTTGGTTTTTCAAGCTCAGCAAAAAGTTTGTATTTTAGCCAACGTTTCTTTGCCATGTCGATAGCAATCTTTTGTGGCGTTAACGGTTCCGAATTAGCAAATAAAACACTATCGATAAATTCGTAGCGCACAAAAGGTACGCGCAACAATTCGATATTTTCCATGTATTTAGTTATGTCTTCGCGGTTGTGTTCTACAATTAATTAAACTTTATATTAGAAATATAAAATAAAAAGCAATTCTATACCTTTGAAAATTTCAAAAAAATCTTTTATTAAGTCCTTTGTTTTTTCTCCTAAGACGGGATATTTTACGCCAATGGCTGTATTCTCCATATCCATGGTATTACTGGCAACCATAAGCAAGGAAATATAGCGCTAAAAATATAAAATGTAAATTTTAAAATTGATTTAAAATATTGAATTTACCTCCAACACTTGCAATCTGGATTTACACAAGCCCTTAGCTACAGCTTCGCTGAATACTGTAAAGATGCGTCTGGCCATTCTTGTCATACGCGTAAATTGTGTTAACTCACACACCATTACTATTAATGGGCGATTTTCTGAACAAATCCAATCTTTGGTGTTTTTATTATGGTGCAATACCCACATAGCTAAATCATATTCCAATGTGTGCAGCACCAAACGCAATGCTACAAAAATACGTTCTAAACGCTGAACTAATGTTAAAGCTACATTTGTTTGCAATTCACGTTCGTGTTCTTCATATTGAATTTGATTCCAACATTCGGACGAAAAATTTACATCAAAAGACGAATTGGCCCTATTCATATCCATAAATGCCGGCGGTATTTTTATAGTTTCGCTTTTCGGATATGAAAGATCAGATTGTGAGCATTTTTTTAGCAAATCTTCCAATAAATCCAAAAGTATATCGCAAACTTTGGAAGATTTGCTAGGTAAGGTTTCTTTATTCGAAGATAATTTGCTAGTATCGAGGCCGCGATCCAAAAAATCTATATAATAGCATCTCATTTTATGCCAGCATGGTGGAAATGTACGAATAATCATTAAGAATAATTCAATACATTTGTTATAACAGTGCTGTGATGTGATATTTGGTCGTTGTTTAGCCGTGTAATTGATGCTCTTCGCAATATAGAAAAATTAGTTTCACTGTATGCAGATGTAAATATTTCACGTACTTACTAAAATTAGTTCAAGAAGTTTTTTAAAAATTGCGGCACCTGGAAACTCGCCACGCAGGCACATGTCGGTAGTTAAGTTAATTGATGTAACGTAACGAAGTTGCTCGAATGCTGTACGTAACCCTTGGGCCTGATTACGCGGTGGCATCTCCGGTGAATCAGAGCGGTAATGATGACGATGACAGTGAGCTAAATCGTCTAAGCAGCGTGGTGTGAAATCCAAATGCAGGCGCTGTCCAACATTCAAATACAAATTCGAAATTACCGACAACAATTGTTCGGGTAAATTATTAACTGAAGTGATAGAATTTGGCTCCTCTGTTTTATTTGAAACGTTGTTTTGAGATTTTAAAGATATGCTTTTGGTTTTCGGAAATTTAGTTTTATTTTCGATTTGCAATGATGACTCTTCCGAATATTTTTTGACACTAGTTTGTATTAAAGTTCTAGTATTCCTTTTTATTATTTCTTTCTCGGCATTTTGTTCTTCAGCAAGTTTTAGAATTTTTGGAGGTCTAACATCTGCGAAACTAACCACTGATTCTGTGATCATTGTAGTGGTTTCTCGGTTGTTCTTGCCTTCATCTTTAGTAGATGCATCCTCGGCGCACGTTTTTTCAATTTTTCCAGATCCATACATTTTGTTTTTATTCGTAATTTCTTTCAACTGATGCCTCAATTCTAAGGAATCTCCGCGTTTTTGGAATTTTTCAATTTTAGTACCGTTTTCGTTGCCGTTGATATCACCTCCAATTAATTCACTTGCTCTTTTCGATCTGGTGATAGGCATGATTTATTTTTCATATCCTTTTAATTTTACTTTTTGCCTTTAATTTGTTTGCATTTAATTTATCAAAAATACTGTTTATGCACCTTAAATCACATGTACAATATTCTACCTTCTTATTTTCTTTAAAGGCTGCAAATGTGTAAGAATTTGCTTTTTTGGAATGTTAGCAAAATTTCCACTATAAGTACGTAGGGGAAGTTAAACTTAAAAGAAGAAATGTTTATCAACTTAGCTTTGCACAAGATGCAACACTCTTAAAAAATGGCGGATTTTCACTAAATAACTGAAAAGTTGTTGCAAATTTTACAGTTACGGGGGGGGGCGATTAATTTTGTTTAAAATGCAATCTAAAATTCACCACTTTCAGCAAAAATTTTTCTGAAAAATACATTGGTGCAACTGGTGTAGAAATAATTATTGAAATGAGCTATTTGTCTCGCTTCGATGACCATTATGAAAAATCTGATCAAAAAACAAGGGGTCACCATGTAACTTTCCGATAGTCTCTTTCTACATTAAAATGCAACTTTGTAAGAGATAGTGGCAGTAATTTTTCTTTTTCATGATCGGTGCTAATGCAAATTGGAAAGTGGTACCAAAATTGATAAGAAAATGGGTCTCAATATAAACTTGCATTGTATGGCGTATAAAAAAAGTAACATTAGCAGCACAGTTTCTTTTAAAGTTGTATTTTAACGTAAGAAAAAGTTACATACAGATCTGTAGGCATGTAAACACTATCGCTTTTAAAACGCGAGATTAACGTTTGGCAAGGCGACTAGCGCGTGTCACTTTCTTTAGCTTCATGTAACAGTATCTCCAACTTTCCAATAGCCGTCGGAAAATTGTTGAACGTAATGAAATAATAATGGAGAACCGTAAAAAAGAACAGATAAATTGACGTTTGTTTGTTTTCTAAAAACAAAATTACATATGGAAAAAAATAATAAGCATGCAACATTAAATAAGAGTAGAATTTTACAAAATTTTAATTTGGAAATTTCTAATTTCTTAAATAAATTTCTTAATTTTTATGTATAAATATATTTTATTTCTTATATATGATTATATGTACACATATTATGCATAACAAAATCTACAATTTTAATTGCGAAGGTTGAACTTTAAATTTTAGGTTTTTGTATCTTTCCCTTTCACAGGTGTTTTTTTTCTTACAAATACATCTTTGCAAGAGATTGTGGTGTTAATTGTTGTTGGGATACTAATGCAAATTCGTTCAAAGTCACACTAATTTGGCTTCACCAAATTTGGCGTAAAAAGAGAGCGCAGAAAGTCAAACTCATCCAGATGGCGTCACCATATAACGGTTTTACTATCCGTTTCCAGGTGATGTTACTTAGAAATCGACATTATAGCATCATGTAAGCATTTTAGTCATTTTGCTACTACGATTTGACAAAGGAAAAATATAATTTTTTGACTAAATTAAAAAAAAAACAAAAACAGGAAATGTGTGAAAGGAAGAACGTATGCTAAGATCTAATAGCATAACTCTTCAGAGTTGTATTTTTCAGTACGTAGACAGGTCGATTACAAAAAAGTATGTTTGTTCTTGATTGCATAAGTCGAGATATGTTAGGTTTCCATTTTTCCTGAACCTCC
Organism: Glossina brevipalpis; assembly: GCA_000671755.1. Taxonomy (NCBI): domain Eukaryota; kingdom Metazoa; phylum Arthropoda; class Insecta; order Diptera; family Glossinidae; genus Glossina; species Glossina brevipalpis. Next base: position 1,558,482 of record KK351012.1, read on the forward strand.
CTAACCTCTTTGTAAGTGATTCGGGTAAGATAATTTTTCACTTCTCTTTTGTTGGGCTTAATATCTGTGGACAGAGGGGGTTTTACCGTGCTTTTGATGTGTATGCATTGACATTATGAAAGTTTGATGTCGGACTTGCATTTTCAATCCTTTGGTGATTGAGTTGGTGATTTTTGCTGAAGGGTGTATTTAAGATTGCTCCTCCAAACCACCAGGTCAAGGACACTACTAGGCACAAGTCCTCTTCAAGATATTCATTCAAATTGAAGTTAAATATATTTCAATTGACTTTAGCTTTTTCTGTGATTCATATATAAAAATTTTTTAAATCGAACTAAAGTCTTTTAAAGTTTGCAAATTAGCCGTGTTGGCTTGTTTTCATAAAGAACAATTTTATTTTGAAATTCACTTTTTGAAGCGGGAAAGAAGAAAATATAAGCGCGAAAAATTTGAAACAAAACGAATTGTTTTATTTGAATAATTGAAAATATTCAAGCTTTTCAAGGCGATGCTTTATATATCAATGATATTTTTTGGGAAACAAAGTAAAACAAGATTGTTCTTGTTATTTATTAAACTGTGTTATATATGTTTGCATAGCGTTCAAGTTTTTCTTTCATATAATTTTTAAAGAGTCCCAATCTATAAATTAAAGCCAAATTTATTTGTATATTTTTTCTTAGTTTTTTTTTTTTTTTGCATTTGTTTTGAATGTAGAGCATATGCTTCTGAAAAGAGAAAAAGTACATTTCGTAAAAACCGTTACATGTCTGTTGGAAAAAAAAACCTCGGTGCGCAGGTTGCTGCTGAAAATGTGGGAAAATCCAAAAAACGTTTTTAAAGAAAAGATCATGAAACCGGACTAAGACTTGAAATATTACATAGCAAACAAATTGACTATTATATGTGCATAAAAATGGATACCTTAAAAGCAATTAAAAAAAAAAAAAAGCTTTCTTTCATATCATCGCCAAAAAGTATGTGGATATACCACTGTGTCACCAAGTCTACATAATTGCGATCCAACTATATACACATTGTACAGTATTTGACATTTTAAAATAGTTTAATTGTGCATTTTCAAGTACTTACAATTTTCATATAAATTCGCTGCTCTTTGACACGATTATACATGAGACTGTTTTTCTAATTTTTTTGTCTTACTTTTTTTTTTTTTTTTAATGTTTTTTATACAATTTTTTTTGTTCTTATTAGCTTGAGAACGTCTGTTACTAATTTGTTGTTATTACGACTATTATCTTACTAACCTCCAATACAAAGCGGAATATAAATGCAAAGGAAAATCGTTGCAGTAAACGGCTTTATCTTTGCAAATATTTATTTGAATTGTTCTTGTTGTTCTTGTTGCTATAATTTAAATTACACGCTATGACCTTATGAAGGGAATTTACTTGTTGATCTATTTAGATAAAGATCGTTAACGAATTTATTTAGGACTGTAAGGTCGAAGTTATTCTTAATTTATGCTTAACGGCAAATTACCGAAGAACTTTCAATACTTTTGTCAAATTTCAAGCCGATATTTTCATTTTTGCGGACAGGAGAATATTTACCACAAACATTACCCAAGCGGGTCAGATGGACATGTTTAAATCGATTTTAAATTAGAGGTTGAGCAAGAATATATATATTTGTGTGATCTTTGAAGCTTCTTTCTGGCCGTTGCAATCAGGGTGCCCGTTTCCCTATATAAAACGATAGAAGTTGGGATAGGCCTCGCTTCACTCAGTGAGAATACTTTTTTCATGCGCATGACATAGACCGGTTCACATCAATAATTGTACCTTCGTGTGCAGTTCTTCTATCCCAAAATCGAGTCAGGTCATATGGAACGTGCAAGCTCGACTGGAGGTTTGAGTATTTAATCCTCGTAGTTTCTATTCTCACTCATCTGGTACCACGGATGTTAGAAGCCCCCGAAGCAATCTTCAAGCTTCGGCCTGACAATGGGAACGACCCAGTGCCGGAGTTTCATGGTGGCTGTGGGAAGAGTCAGCTTGTTGGCTCGAATGTGGAGCTGCATTGCAACTGGGTGCTTGGCACATAGAAAAGCAGAAGTTTTAGATGGGCCACGCTGTCATCAGGTAGAGGGACACGTCCCATAGCGTATCTTCATCTGGAACTTAGGGATCAACATACATGGTGCGGCGAATGTGCGTTTTCACACTCCGTGTGCATTAACGAGTAGGTAGGTAAATGAAGTTCCCGGTTTAATTACTGGAAATGGTAAACGTGCCGAATCTTGACCTCTGCCTGGTCCAATTATGTAACGTGACTGTGGCTGGGATCTTGCTGGCCATGTAGACGCGGCTATATTGGTTTATAGCTTCGTTCTGTGGCACAGTGAGATCGTCCGATACAATTATCGGCTAACAAGAGTTAAGGTTAAAGTTATCGATGTCCGGCGAGAGGTTCTCGACGATTGTAGTAGATGATAATCGGTAGAATGGCCATTTTCTAATGAAAAAGGAAACTCTCTTCTCTAGGTTCTTCGCTGCAAAGGGATTGCACACGTATCTACTTTTTGGCTGTTTATTATTCATAGCAGCAGTAACGAATGTGGAAGCATGGCTGGTAATGGACTGTGTCGATTATTTACCAAGTATATAATGATCCCATAGATAAGATGGTAGGAAGGGCCTTCCGGGATGTATAGCATATACAAAGGTCCAATCAAATCCGCAGGGTTTAGGTTGCTCAAAGAAAGATTGCTTCCTGTAAGTATTGTTTGCTCAACGCGCCGCTTGGGGAATGCTCTCTTGCCTGATCGTGGGTACGCTGCTTGTGGAAGTAGCTGGACGGTTGGCCACTGACCAAATGGAGACTCTGGACTATACCTAGTGCATGTTTATTCTGGTACCTCGAGAATTGTGGAGTCCCCCTTGTAGAGATTGTTCCACTAGTGGGAGGATGTCGATTATCGTTTTTTGAAAACAGTTTTGTGCTTAGCTGCACCGTGGTGTTGAGCTTACAATGCAGGTACCCACGATTAACTCATGATAGCAAACTTACGAGGAGAAACGCAATATCAGCTCATCGTTTTCCAAACTGATAGCAATCGATTGCGTTCGAATCGAAATATCGTTTTTGAATATTCGTTTTCAAGGAGATTTTGCCATTTCATCGGTGTCTGAATAATAATATAAATAAATACAAAGAAGAAAAAGAAACAAAGTAAATAATCAAATAAGCCAAACAGAAAATTTAATTATTAAAACAACAATGTAGATCACAAATGATAGAATTTATAAACGTTTGTGCTGCTTTATATAATATTTGTGTGAAATTTAAATTTCTCCATATAATAGCGACGAATTACATACAAGGCTTGGCCAATAATTTATTACTTATATTGAGCATTTAGACTGGAAGAGTGTAATGAAGAAATTTTTTCAATTTACTCTTATAGATTAACCGCGATTCTAACAATGCGAAGAGACCTATATATGATTAAATTAGTCCTGCTGTTCCGAATGATTTAGAATAGCATTTGACTTAAGATGAGTATAACATAAAAAGGGAAGAAGCTTAGTGAAACATTTGACTGTATAAAGATCGACGAAAGGAAAAAAAACATAGCTTAGAAATGTTCAGTTTAACAAAAAAAAGATTTCTTGAGAAAAGTTGCCGAAATCAGGTTAATGAATAGAAGGAGAAGATATGTTCGGCTACCCGAATACATCGCATTGATCCTTAGAGTTATTGGCGTATCATTTTTACGTATTACACCTCAGTTCACATAACTCAATTTTTTACTTATTAAATCATTTAAAATTTTATATATCTTATTATTTAATTTGTAAATGCCTAGACAAAGGCATTTACATTAAATCAGTTCTTCAATTAGTCAATTACTATAAATAAAATGACCAAAAATTTCTTTGAGTTGGAGTGCTCACACGAACTTTAAACAACTGCACGTATCGCCAAAAAATAGAAAAAAAAAAAAAAATAAAATAAAAAACGAAAAATGCAGACAAAGAGCAAAAAATTTTCTCATACCAAGTTATATGTAATTTATTTGAGCTTGCATCGTTAAGATGATTGCAACATATCAGCATCATCAATAGCACCAACAAGTGATCTAATGTTTACAATGTTATCAATGTACAGTTGCTAAAAGCCTCGTTGCTTGTGTTACTTAGTAAACCGTAATCATGTCTTTTTCAACATATCGGACGCCAGATATCTATTTCTATTCATAGGACTAAAAGGTAAAGCGAAAAAAAAAAAATCAAATTAAGGAATTTATATTCGCTTCAAAGCAAAATTTTGGTGCGTATAACTTTAATATGGTACATAGAAGGCGTACAACATTTTGTCAATTGTAGGCGTGTTAGCTAATCGATCAGAATTCTTTTTTTGTTTTTTTTTTTTGTATTGACCTTTCAAATGGCTGTAACAAATGCTTGTGTCAAGTTCTAAATCATCTTATCTTATGAACTTTGTAAGCTAAAAGTCCTTACAAGTTGTAGGTGTATTTTCGGGCAGTTTGAAATGATATTTTGTAAATATGTACTCCAAATTTAATATTTAAGATCAATATTTGCTATGTATTGTCAGTTACAATGTTGGGCACATTGTGGCATCGGTTGGTGTCACAATTCTAGTGTTTGACTTTTAATTAAGAATTCAGTTCTGAAGATCTGAATTTTTGCAACCATAACCGTGTTCAAGCAACAGATGGCAAACATTTAAGTACACTTAGAATGTTTCAAAAAAATGACAAATGTATATATTTACAGAATCTGCGAATTCTCTTTTTGGGGGCTTAGAAGCAGAAGAATAAACCCAATTTACTTTTATCATTCGGTGATAAGCATATCAAGAAATCGTGTAAAGACCAATTTTGATTGCTCCCTTTTCTTCATTTCTTTACAAAGTATTTTGTTAATTGTTTTGTCAGTTATATGCAAGGGGCTACTTTTCCAATCAATCCAATTTTAGATCAATATCTACTGATATATGAGATCTTGTAGAATTTCTAAGGTTTTGTGTAAACGTTTGCTCGCCAAGGATGTCAATTCTGAAATTTGATTCACCATCATGAAATGAATTAAAAGCATATTTGCTTAGTTTGACTTTTCAAATTCTCACTTTCGTGATAATGGGCACGACAAACAATAGATGAACGGACGTAATGCGACTCTAAATTTTCGGCATATAAAAGCTACATATATTGTTCCTAGATCTTGCTTAGAATATTATTAAACATTCTTCTTCTAATTCTTGCGGGCAAAAAGAAGACTTGAAGAAACACATGCAAAAGATAAGATTTTATTTCAATAAATTTCAGATAATAGACTTTAGAAAGTACATTTCGTAATTCAATTTACTATTTGTGAATCGTATTTATTAAATTGACATGGTCATGGATATCTTAAAATGAAATTTGGAACTGATGACAAGATTTAATCGTTTTGGCTTGGTTGCCTATCATATACACATGGGAAGTAATTGGATAATTTCACTTTACAGAATTGATGTAAAAAATTGAATTCCGCATTTTATGTGTGTTTATTGTCAGGTTACTAAGGAGAGGCAAACTAACAAATGATTGTGTTTTTTTTTTTTTTGCAATTCTTCGTATGCATATATGAAGAGACAAAAGTAAGCGTGAAGATAAAGGATAGATGAGGCTACTTAAAGAATATATATATTTTTTTATTGGGAGATATGAACCGAACTTCGGTTCATATGGTAGATATATAGCAAAACTCCAAGGTATGATAAAAATATTTAAAAATTTTTTCTGGGATTCCGATTTCTTTCAAGTTTATGTGTATGGATGAATGACGGCTCATGCTTAATCTATTTCAACGTTTTCAGAGTTATATCGTGAGTTGTTACAAATAAATGAATAACTTTTATATACCGTTTCTCATTGCATTCCCTTTCGCTTTTATAAAAAAATAACAATTCTAAAAAAGTTCAATATACTTGATGAAACCGTCAATTAAAGCAAATCAAAACTCAATAAGTTTAGTATTTGTTCAATTATGTGTGTGTATATGTTGATATAAGTGCTGTTTCGTGTTGTATTACTGACCTAATTTCATTCTTTTTTTTTTTTTTTTTTTTTTTCTTTATTTATTCGTTCGCTTAATCTTTTTTAAGACATGTGAATATTTTCCTTTTTATAGAAACTTTTTTTACATTTGCAATGTGAAAACTGGAAAAACTAGATTAAAGGGGGAAAATGTTGACCCCCCCTTCATATTGTACGATTATATGTGATCGTGTTAATGTTATCATCAAGTTAGTTGATCATTTGGTCTACGTATGAGACAGTAAGTAATAGGCAACAAATTTATGATTAGAGGTATTCACGTAATCGTCCAACGAGTGAATGACCGGCCGTTGAGTAGCTTTTACATTTCACTTAAAATCGAAATGAAATAATTTTTTTTTTTAAATATAAAATTACCAGACAAACCTGTATAATACAAAATATAATTTCTTTTCAAATTTTTCTGAATTTATTCAAGAAATGTAATTTTATTTTAATATTAAGAAGAAAGTAAACAAAATTTCTGTTTTTTTTTTCATATAATTTTTTAACTTTCAATTTCAATAATCTTCATCATTTTCTTCTTCTTGGTAAGCTGTATTTTTTTTATCATTTTCATCATAGTCTTCCAAATCATCTTCTTCTTCTTCAGAATCATAGTCATGATGTTCATTGTCTTTTTCTTTCTTTTTCGTTTGTTTACCTCGTTTTTCATCATAATCATGACTGCTATCATCATCGTGGTCTTCAGCATCTTCTTCTTGACTTTCATGAACTTTATATTGCGGTCTGTATTCTTTTTGTTCCGTATTTTGATTGTTTTTATGATATAATTGCGGTGTTTGTTGAGGATGAAATGTTATTGGCAATAATGTTGGTGGCAATTGTGGTGGCCTCTGATTTGAATATGAAGGATTTGGAAAGCGTTGTAAGTCTGGCTTAAAACCCAATACTGGATGATACACGTTAACTGATTGTGTAGGCGGTGATGACGGTGTAGAGGATGTAGAGGGCGAAATTGATGGAAAAGGTGACAGCTGTTGACCATGTATTGTTGACAGTCCATTTGTGATAACCTCAGCTTTAAATCCGTTAACATTGTCCGCTGTGTACCTAACTACACGTAAGGTACCATCCGGGTCGACTAAACTGAAGTATAATAAAGGAAAAATGAGTTTTCTAAAGTTAACTTTTTCTCTTTTATATTATTTTTTAGTTATAATAAAAAAAAAAAAAACCTATAATAATTGAGCGAATAAATTTCGTTAGTAACAACATTTGTCTCAGTTAAAATAAGCATTTGGAAAATCTTTAACTGCATTGAGCTTATTTGGTCTATAAACAATTAGAAAAAGAAATATTTCCGTAGTAGTTGTTATTGTAATCAGAGAGATATACCGTTAGGATAATTGAGCCTTCGTAAATGTGTTTAAGTTTAATCCTCAGCGTTTTGTTTAAGAATTTTAATTATCTTATCAGATATTTGTGGCAGAATTTTAATACAAAAAGTTTACATATGGAAAATATGAAGTTAATTTTCCTAATAAACGGCGAACTGTTACCTTAGTTAAGTAATCAGTTAGACAAGGAAGAATGTTTAGAAAGCAAATTCGAATAAATTAAAAACAGTCTTGCGGCCTTTAATGTATTGATCAATCTTAATTTGACTTTGGATTGCCACCGAGTTAATAATATTTAGAGTGAAGGATTTTTTTAATTTAAGTTCTTTCAAGTACGAATGGACTTTAAGAACACGAATTCAGGCACCTTTTACAATGAGAAAGACTTTTATAAGAGAAGGATATTTATTTCTAAGACATAAGACATTTACAACGCTTGTGGTTAAATTTTCTTGTCAAATCATTGCGAATTTTTTCTTTGTAATTGGAATTAAAATTCTTATAATTCAATTAATTTTTTTTTTTTTTTTTTTTTGTTCCCATAACTTGTAGAGTTTTTCTGCAAGTGTGGGTATAATTTTAGAAAAACTTGTAACATTCCTCTCTTTTTATACTGTGGATATTTGCATATTTTCATATATATAGCTTACCTATAAACTCCTTTAACATCATCTCCATCACGTATTTCGTTACGATTATGCAGAATGCGAGCTTCAGTATCTTCGACACCGTAAGAAAATTCATATTCTGGTTTAGCTATATAATCCAAATGTTGGCGTCCACTAACCGGATCATCAGTTACATAGACTTGCTCCGGACCCCTGACAGGGCCAACAAAACGGGTATAAGAATAACCGACAGCAGAGCATAACGGTAATATGTTGACGCAAAGTAAAAACAGCGATTGTAAAGATAACCCCCTTATATGCCACGTTTGAAGACGTTTATACTGGCGTTTATGTTGATACTGAGATTTGTGCTGATATTTGGAAAATCGGTTTTCATGGATTTTTTTAGTTATAACTAATGAATAATTGCGCGTATATTGAAAGGTTTTCATAGTTATTTTGATCCGTTTACCTTTCTTGTTAGGCTCGTTATAAAGGAATGAAATAGTAATTTTTGCAAATTATTTGTCTTTATTTATAAGGTTTAAATAATGGCGGAAAACCACAAAAACTTTAGATAAAATATGTAATAACTAAAAATAATAATATAATCAATCACTAAATTTTTTTTTTTTTTTTACTTAGTTTTCGGTATAAATAATAATTGAAAAAATTTTCCACTTGAATGCTGATGATCTCTTTAAATGTGTTCAGTTTGTTGTTACTTTTTCCAAATCATTTTGTGGTATTTTTTTGTACCCTACTACACAAAATCCCTTAAGAGTGAACTAGCCTCGTACGTTCATCGATCATCAATAATGAATGATTTTTTATTTGATCTGAAAATGTCTGTTTGTTCTTATAAACAAATCAAAGGATCTAATGAGGTTTTCTAAATAACTAAAATGTTAGCCATCGATATTGTTTACTTTCAAAAAAGAAAATCGATTCAAATCAATTTGTTTTGCTATGCTTTGCGCACGGGATTGTAGGACGATTTTCGAGAACCTTGGTTTTTTAATTAACAGAGTGTGACCTATTTTTTTTAGGTTAAGGATTTATGTGTTCCATAGAAAATTATAATTTCTTAGTGGATGTTGTTTCGGTATGCAATCAATCAAAATTAGTAACGGGTGTTAAGGGTTTCATATATATATGATGAAGTTTCTTCACAAGCCGATTTAGCTGATCACGTGTTTTGCTTTTCCTAAAAGTGTTTTCAGCACTGCATTATTAACACCTTTCTTCTACTGTTAAAAGAGCCGAAGCCACTTAGCTAAACATAAACTCTGAGTGTACTTCTATTTATCAACTCTATCAAATGTTCTTGTTAAGACTTATAATATTCTACAATTTTGTAGGATACTAAAAGATCGGACCTCACTTTATAAGTTTTTCGTTAATTCTATCTGAAGGGAATTTTTCGTTTCACGTTATCTGCACACGTTGTGCAAATTAAGCTAATAGGGTTTTTAATTGTTTTTATATATTTTATATTATATATTTCATATTATTTGTTATATATATAAATATATGGCGTTTTTTTTTTGTTTTTATATCCGCCACCATAGAATGGAGATATATTAGTTTTGTCGATTTGTTTGCAAAACTCAAAGAGAAGCTTCAGAGACGCCATAACATGCATATAATTTTGATCAGCATGAAATTTGGAATCGATTGAATGGTGTCTATCTGTCGTTATAATGATTGTGGTCAACATTTTTCTGGCTGCAAAAGTGAAGTTTTAACTGAAATATTGTAAAGTTTTACTTGTAGGTTGATGTTGAAAATGGGCCAAATCGGTCAAAAAACTTGTTTACAGTTTACAAAGTACACTGCGGCTACATTTGTTTTCAAAAGTAACAAAAAAGTTGGATTTTTTGTTGTTTAAAAAATCGGCCACGCCCACCTAATTTTATACATTACCGATATTTTATTTTTTTTAAAATCAAAATGTATGTATTAGTTTGGGGAAAACGTAATCCATTATTTTCCAATTCGAAATGTTAAATAAAGTCCTGAAGTTCTTATAAGATTGGATGGATTACCTTTTCCCCAAACTAATATATATTCATGAGCAGCATTAGTAATCCGGAATCCATCACGACGTGTCTGTCAGCTCTTATGCTTGACTGCTTATTAGTGTAATGTCTGTGCTAAACATTCTATCCATCGCAAAAATTAAGAAAAAGTATTCAAATTTGATGAGAAGATTGGAAGGATCTTGCATGCAGATTGGTATAGAAATCGATCAAAGAGCTCTCCTATATTACAAGATGAATATTATCTCTGCCTCCTCCTGAGTTTTTTGTTCACTCACACGTGTTTTTAATAAAAGAAAGAGAATAATTAGCCAAACCCATTTAACATTGCACAGTACGGAGATTTCGTTTTTTTTTTTCGAGCTTTTCGAGGTGGTAGGCATAAAAGATTCGGTTACAGCCAAATACAATTTTCTTACTTGTTATATATGTTGATTGATTTGACTCGTGTAATTGTGCCAGTATTACGACAAATTTAAAGCCGGAAAATTTGAAAAAAAAAAAAAAACAAGTAAATAGTCACAAGTAATCAGTATAAGAGTCAACTTTTCTTTGATTTCGAAAACAGAAGTTTTCTCAGTTTATGTTGCACTGTTGGGATGTCCTTTGATCAATATGGCCTATTTTGGATATTAATCTAAATGCACGAACTTCTAATTATTTCACTTCCATGCTTTACACTTTACGTTTAAGCAAAATTACACCGAACAAGGTAGAAAAATTTCTAATTCTATAGCTGAATTCAAAATCATCTTCAAAAACTTTATCCCAAACTGTTAATTTATTGACAGAATCATTGAAAGCCTTCGAATTGCTTATATCCGTTTAATGAAGCTACGCTAACGTAATTTTGCTTGAAAATGCTTTAAAATGATTATGAATGGTCTCTGAAAACATTTTTTAGTACCTTAGAGAAGTTAGAAATCATCAGAAATCGGCTCGGATATATTCGAACTTTATAGTGGACGCAACAGAGTTTCCCAACTTTTTGCTGAGTTATTAAAAATATGTGTGATGTGGCATTGTCGTGATAAAAGACGATGCTTTGCCTATTGATCAGCTTTTATCTCAACTGCGCTTTTTAATAGCATTTGCTATCTGATAGTAGAAAAAGAAACAATTGTGGAGCAGTTGATGAGGCAACCTTACCAAACATAGGCCATTAACTTATTCGAGCTTTGTCACCATTGTTGAAGTTTCATCGATCTTGGATTGCGCAATGTTTTCGTACAATTATTGTTGCATGTGATCCACTTTACATTGCTCGTTGTAAATCTTGTAAAAATGGCTTGATTTCAAAGATGAAAATTCGTAATTTGTTTCATTAAAGTTTCACTGTGAATTCATGTGGCACACGAATATCGGGAATCTTTCTACTTGGTCCCAGCTATCAGCGTCAAGAGGAAGGAAAGCTCGGGTGTTGTGGTTCTATTAGAAGACTACTCTTTCCCAATAGATCGACTACTATTTAGGTCATGAATAATACTGTACAGCCCAGTAATTATCTACGACTATTTGAGGAAGTAGTTGCGATGTCTTTCCAAGTACATAATAATCCTTAAAATTGAGAGGGGGAAGTACGCTTCCATAATGAATCGGAAATCTGAAGTGAAGAATAAATTTATGGGTATCAGGTTGCTCACGAAGACGTTCTTTGTAATATATTGACCGCGTCAAAAAACTTAGCTAAGGGCTTTTTGTCCAGTCGCTAATGCCGTCCTTCGCGGAGTGTCGTAGTGGGTGTAGGTGTAATTGGATAAGAACATCCTCTGACCGCCGGGAAACTTTATGAATGTTTGTTCTGGCACCTCAGAAACAATGGAATTCCATATTACCGTGAGATTAAGCTTTCATAAGCAGGTGCTCACATAGAACTAATCATAGTGATATGCATCCAATCATATGTAAGAGGTATTAAAAGTATTGTTTGGCCAATATTTAATACTTCAGCAATCTCATAAGATGAAACATATCTGTTTTCCTCAATTCTTCTTTCTCATTAAGTTTATAGTCATCTGACCAGAGCGTGGGGCATTTTGAACATTGGAATTTTCAGAACGAACCATATGAGTGCTGTAGATTTTCGAAATTTTGCGACCATTTCGCATATAATGTTTTATATTAAAAAATAAAAACATAATTGTCGAGCAACGCGGACCGTTAAATACCTTAAACCACCACGCGTAATGGAATTAATCATTTTGTTTTTGTGATTAAATTCAAAATTTAAAAAGTAGCATCTTACTTGCATGTAAAGGCATGTTTTTCATGGGAACTCTTAAACAGACGAAGGGGCAAAACTTGAACTAACACGGTCCTAATTTCTTCACATAATTCAAAATTAATTCTCTCTTTTCTCTTTTATTATCCTTTATCCACCTTTCATCAAAAAGTACTAAAAAGAAGATTTTGTTGCTTTATAAGGCTTCACCACGGTTTTTATGCGAATCTTTATGGGGGGTGGAGCGAAAAAATTTCTTGTTTCACTTCTAGTGAAACTCTTAGTTAAATTTAGAACCATTTAGATAAGGGTAAGTATTAGCGAAACAGTGCTTGCTGCAATTACTTTGTTAACTCTCTTTTCCCTAGAAATGTTCATTATCTCTTACTGTAACGCCCGGAAATAAAAAAAATGAAACTAAGATAGAGAGTAAAATAAACATTCACTTTGGGGCCAATGGTCGATATCTTTTGAAATATATTTTCTTATGTCACCAAATATCAGTAACAGATCGATATTTGTTATACATTGAAATGGCATTAACAGACTTATTCTGAGCAACATGCGAAAAACTGGAGTATACACAGATAGATGGGAAACAATAATTGAATGTACATTCTTTGTGTCATATCTCTTATGTAATTTTGTATCGTGTGTATCGAATCGAATGAATTGATTAACAGAACCGACTTTTCGTTGAATAAAAAGTAAATGAAAAACATACCTTGGTTACGAAACGAAATCTTTTACAAAATACAATTGAAATGAAGTCATTTTTTTTCGAGACTTTTTTTTAAACTTCACTTTATGCTGCAATGTTGGTCAAAGTAAAATCCACAAATTAACATTAACATCATGACAAATTCTTGTACAAAATATATATCTCTGCTCTTATATATCTATGTAGAACTATGCAAATAAGTTATTGTATTTATTTATTTGTTGGCTGCGCTATCCAGTGTATCTTTTGTTGTTTGTTTATATATCGTTCCCAATTTATTTTTGGTGTCTGCTTTGCTGCGGGTCTGGTTATGCAATCTTTGCAAAGAAGCAAGTTATGCTTTAAATTTTCTAGAGCAAAAAGTGCTACATAAACGTTAAGCAAACTCAAATGTTATACTAAGCATACGAGTACATATATGCATGTATAGGGTTATTTAAATTTTTTTTTAACACAAAATTGGGGTCTGTGACTATAACTGCATATGGTTTCCATAGTAATTATGTAGCAATCATTTAAGTCTTTTATAAATGAAAAGATGGCTATAGAGAGAGAGAGAGAGGGAGAGAGAGATAGATAGATAGAGAGAGAGAGAGAGAGAGAGAAAGAGAAAGAGAGAGATAGAGAGAGAGGTGGAAGGAGGAGGAAAAATTTTATTTTATTTTTATTCAGGCTTTTTTATATCCACCATCGAAGTATTGGGGTCTAGTCTTTTGTCTTCTTGTTTGCAATACGAAGAAGGAAGCTTCAGAGACTTCATAAATTATATATATGTTTGATTAGCATACTATTTCGAATCGATTTAAGTATGACCGTCTATCTGTCAATGTAATGTCTGTGGTAATATTCTCTCAGTTGCAAAAATTAATATATCAGTTTTTAATTTGAAAAAAACAAAAAAAAAAAAACGCTGAAAGCTGTTGGACGCAAATTGATACTGAATATGGGACATATCGGTCAACCAACACGCCTACAATATAACATAATGCATCTACTTTCTGGTTTCGTTACTCGTTACTCATAAAATGCAACAAAAAATTTTCACATGTATTCCATAACAATAGAAAGAATCAGCCATGCCCACTCTATATTGTAGATTATTGAAATTAAATCTTTTTCGAGTTTTTTCTTTTTAAGATGATGGTAGTCGGTATAAAAGATTCGGTCACAGCGAACATAATCTTTTTACTTGTTTTTATACCCACCACCGTAGGTGAGGGTTGTATTTATTTTGTCAATTTATTTGTAATGCCCAAAAGGAAGCTTTAGAGACTCCGTAAAGTACATTTATGTATATATATATACGTTGAATAGTATCAAATTTTGAATCGATTTAAGCATGTCCCTCTGTCAGTCTTTCCATCTATGTAACGGCTGTCGTAAATAATCTCCTGGCCATAAAAATCAAGATATCATCTTTGAATATTTGATAGAAAGATTTGAAGTTCTTGCTCGCAGATTGATATTGAAAATAGGCCAAATCGGTCCCAGAACACGCCTATAGGCCTATGAAAACAATTGTGTTTTCTGTATGTTTTGCTTACGGTTCATCGATTACACAATAAAAATGTTCGCAAAAATAGAAAAAAATCTGCCACGCCCACCTAATAAAATGTAGCTTTTTTAAAATCTTTTTCCAAAAGAAACGTGGTGGGTATAAAAGATACGCGCAAAGCCGAATATAATTTTCTTACTTGTTTTTTTTTTTAAATTTATTACACTTTTTGCATTGTTAGTGTAACTTAAATGTTTGAAAATATCTTGAATGGCATGAATTGTTTGAGTATTAGACAATTGATATAATTTTAATTAATTTCATTAAATATACTCTCCGCTTCTAATAGGTTTTTTCGAATAAGATTTATTTATAGTTACAAAAGAAAACGAGTCTTTCCGATTAGTTAGGTTCGATTTACTTAGACTAAGTCGGTTAGATTTAATTGGTACTAATTTGTAAATTGAAAGTAAAAGATGAATCTCTCGATCCAAACATTTAAGAGCAATGCTGTAAACAAAGATTTCTGTTTATTTCACAAATGTCTTATTTTCATATCTTATTTTAATGAAATGTAAATTCAGTAAGCGTTTCGCTCTCTTCTAGTACTATAAAGATATATATCGATATATATTTTAAGGTGTGTTTGTTGTTGATTTGCCGAAAACAGTAAGACCTTTGGTGTGGAGTGAATTTAAAATGCTCGTAAATTCAAATAGTTGCGATCTTAAACTCATCCTGTGCTCCAGGTTTGATACTATCCGCTTTATCTATTTAGAAACGTTTGAGCTTCGTTGCTGGACTACTTTTATTGAATGATCATTGATTTTAATAAAATACTTTTACAATCAAAACATGTCGGTCAGTTAAATATTTTTTCCTAAAGAGTTTTTTACCTGAATTTTTCGCGACCCCCAGAGTTTACCCTTATTTACGCTTTGTTTGTTTACTGAATTTCTACGCTTATGTAGCAAATGAAAAATAAATTTCTCTTTAATGGCTCCATTATGAAAAAGTAAATGAATTGACTTAAACGGTCTTCTAGTCAATTAACTGTTTTCAATTTCTTGTATGATTTAAGCTAATTTGGACTAATAATTGAACACCAGATTTTGATGCATAACCATCTTCGTTGCTTCTGTTAGTCACAAATGTTTGATTCAAGTTAATATAGTTTTTGCTATTGCGCAAGTTAAGCTATTATGTATTAAGTAAGTCAAAAATTTGCTAGACATACATATGCACATTATAACGCAAAATTATATATAATAATATCTTTAGGCAGCTTTTAACGCCGTAACGCCATAACAGTCGTGGATGCAAAACGTTTTAAGCCGTTTTTTTTTTCATCATATGGCACAGGCTCTAAATCTCATAATAACCAGTTAACATAAGCAATTATCGTTATATTAAAAACATTTACGTTGAAATGATTTTATTACATAAAAAAATACTTAATGTTTTAAAAAACTAAACAAAAAAAAAAAAAAAAGACATAAGAATTATCTTTACATTATATATATATTATAGAAAACACGTGTGTTATTCTGCTTAGACGAAAGAAAACTTTATAGCTGTGCCATGAGATCTATGTCATTTACTAACTGTTGTCTTATGATGAAGGAACTCTTTTGTGTTGACTTCAAATTGATCAGAAACAAAAGAAAAAAAAAAGAAAAAGAAAAAACATTATATGACATAAATTGTCGAAATGTAATCAACTCTTACAGAAAAGTAATAAATTTTCGTAGTAAAATAAAAGAAATAAATAAGTTTTAATAAGCGGTTACACATACAAACTCTAAAATAATTAACGATTTTGTTTAACTATACTTTGCGGTTAAATCAAATCTTTATTATTAGATAAATTAAACACTAAGTAGCTTGAATTCCTGAAGACGCCAACGAAATGATTCGAAAGTTATTATATTCTCTACATGTATTAAAGTCGCTGAAATGTATAATTTTCAACACCCACATTTAACCAAGCAAGTCATCGTCTTACGATTAGTTTCGCAATTTGGAAACGTACTGCTTCAAATCATGAGAACTAAAAAAAAAAAAATGTAAGCGAAAATTTTTACAATATTCTCTCAACACGTTATTAGAAATCAATAACATTCGGTCCAGTTGTTGTTGATAAGTCAAACAATAACAGACGCGATTGTCTGAATCATGGTTTGTTAGTTGTTATCTACTTATCCACAACTACATCTACTTGTTTAAAGTGTTTCTCATAATTTCAATATGCTTAATATGCTTGAAAAAAAAAAAATAAAATAAAAAATGCATATTTAAAGTCCAGACAACTTCAAGCACTTAAATGTTTGCCAGCCAGACAAAGTTAGTTGGCACAGTTGTTGACTGTTGGTTTATTTGTATTTTCAAATGATGCCGCTATTGTACATGGATTTAGTTACCTATTATATGGAGACAAGAAATTTTTTTCGATTACGCAATTTTTCTTGTTATGTGGTTACTGTGTGATTTTGTTGTTGAAAACTGTTTTAAAATCTACACTTTACCTCTTTATTATTATTATATTTTTTTAAGTAAAATTTATCATTAATATTTTAAACGTAGTATAGTTACTATTGTGAAAATTAAATTTGTTTACCAGATGTAAATTTTATATAAAGAATTTTAGGCAAGACACAGCACATGAATATCACTAATTAACATTTTCCAGGTTAGAAGCACCTTTTAACGGTAGTTAAGCGTTGCACTTGTTAGTTTAATAATCTATTAGAAATTGTATGGTTGCAGTTCTTTGTATTATAAAAATATATCTAACTATGAGCGTTTTGAAAAGTTTTACAAGCTAAATAATTTATTATTATTATTATTATATTTTCTAGACTAATGAAATCTATTCTTAGACTAGAGAAATTAATTAAGCGCTAGCATCATAGCCTATCGGCTTCGAATAAGCAAAATAATAAACAATAAAAACATTAAATACCCTTAACAATGGACAAGATCGTCCGTTAAATATGTTCTGCTACTGCGTCTAAAAATAATTCTTCATTTATTTTCATAATAATAAAATAGCAAAAATGATATCTTCTTTAATGCTTACCTTTCATTAGAATTGTTTTATTTGTTAAGGGATTCATGTGGGTTAAATTTGGTACAATTGGGTTATGTCAAATTATCACTAAGGGTCAAATTTGATCATTATTAAACCATTTTGCTATCAGAAGACTTAAATTTTGTAGAAATGGTTATATGCTGGAAGGCATTGAAAACAAAAATCGACTATCTGATCCAAGTTTTTTATATGAATTTAGTGTACCTCAATGCCATTACTAAGCGACTTTTCTCGAAAAATTTTAAAAATTGGATTGTTTTTTAATATACCCTTTTATAAATAAGCCGTTACATGGGAATCAATCGGAAAAATAGTACGATTCAATCCATATTCAATAGGGTTCATTCTTCGGCCATAACGTATCAGTGTACATCAGAACAACCAAAAAATTGAGCCCTGTAATGTAAACACAAAAATACATAGACAGAGAATATACGGAGAGCCAGACAGACAGGTCCATAGACAAATATAGTAAAATATGAATCTATATTAGATCCTTCTAGATGTTTCATATATCCCCAGAAACGTAATGTACTCTATACTATAAATCGTGTAGGATATGAAAAGGCCAAGGAAAAATGCAAAGACTTATGACGGAAATCTTGGAGTTGAGGTAGAAACTGAGATTATATTTAATTAAAAAAAGCTGAAGAGTTCCAATTTTTTCCTTGCATTTCGCTGTCTCTTGCGATATATTAATCGTAATTGAAATAGCGAAGAAAAGAGAGTTAAAGAGAGATCTTAACCGTTTATATCGTTTTTGTATCCTAAGAATATGCTGACCTACTCGAAAATATCCAAAAAGAATTCATTGTCTATAGTCTGAATAATCGAGATTGGACTCGTGATCAAAGAAAGATCCGAAAAAACGCACCGATTTACAAGAGAAATGACAAATGTAGTCGAATCATTCTTAAAAAGTAAGATGAATATATCAATCAATAAGAAAAGTATATATATGCCGAGGAAGTACAAACAACTCAGATTGTTAAAGTAATACTAAGTGAAATGGTTCCATTAATGCAAGGGAAAGAGGTCATATAGTCTGAGTGCTACTCAAATTCAACACGTTTTCCGCTAGAAAAACGAAAAGAAGGCAAACTGTGGTTGCCAGAAGAGTTTATAAAGAGCCAACTGTTTACTCTTTGTTCCGCATTGTGATGCAGAACGTACTTCGTTGTTCTGTCGTCAATTTTGAATAAAAATAAAAGCGAGAATTCGCTAAGGAATTCGTTGTCAAATTGTTGCATTTAACCAGAATAGAAAACTGATTGCAGAAAATTAAATTATTTCAAATACTGTCTCTAGAGAAAAAATTGACCGTAACTTAAGTGCCATTTCCCTATTCTCTATTATAATATTTTGCGTTTTATATATTTTAAGAAAAATATTTCAAGAAGTGAATTTGCGCTATGGTGTGCAAGCTATGAAATAATTCAAAATCTTATCATATGAAAAGTGCATCATACTTAAGCACTTTCCAGCAATCCCTGAACGGGTGAAGTTCTTTCAAGTTATTATATTGCTAGCACAATAAACCCTTTTAAATTATATTATCATCAAATTCTCTTATCCGAAAACAATCTATAAATAAAATCAATAAATAGTAACCGTAAAAAATTGAAAATTTATCTGGTCATTGTTTGAACACACTTAGTCAGACACATGCATAATCACATCATGTTTGTATATAACGTCAATTCAGTTAAAAATTAAACAAAAACTAACAAATGAATGGATAAAAATTCATCTCTACCTTTATCGTCTGATGATATATTAATTTTGGTTTTTCTTTGGTGTGCCTAAAATCAGTAAGTAATAAAATTATAATCCGTTATACCCATCACTATCATCTTAAAAAAAAAAAACTCGAAAACAACTAAACTTTGATACTCTACAATATTGGATGGGTGTGGCTAATTTTTTCCATTTTTCTAGAACTTTGTCGTGTGTCTATTATTATTTATTAGTAATGAATAAAAAATCCAGATACTACAGGTGAGTAAAAAAAGGAGGAACGGGGATATATTCGTTTGTCATTTTGTTTTCAACATCGAGAAGGAAGCTAATATATATATATATATATGCTTGATCAGCATTAAATTTAGAATCGGTTTAAGCTTGTCCACGTGCCTACTTGTCCGTACATCGGTCTGTCCGCCTGTATAATATTTGATAATGAAGACATCAGCCTCAAATTTGGCAGAAACATTCCAAGCTCTTGTACGCAGGCTGGTCTTGCAAACGGGTCAAATCGGTCATTAGGCACGCCCACACTACAAATTAAACTGAGGTTTTTTGCTTATTACTCGTAAACCATAGATAAATAGATCTATAAATATTTCAGCACACACAGCGTAAACTATCCTGTAGTATTTGTATTAAAATATTGAAGATCGACAACGCCTACGCGATGTGATAGAGTATTGAAATATGATTTTTTTAATGATTAGGTTTGTAACACCAATAAAAAAGCTTTCAGAAATGTATATACTCTTGATTACTATCGAATCCAGAATCCGCCTAAACGTGTCCCTCCGCCACCTATGTCCAGTCTACCTGCTCGCCTGTGCAATGCCTGTTGTAACCATTTTGCCGGTCGGAAAAATTTAGATATTGCAATAAAATTTGGCGAAAACATTGAAAGTTCCTTCAAATATGCTGATATTGAAAATGGGTCCAATCGGTCAAGGGACACACGTGCAGTATATATATAATATAACATAGACTGCAAACACATCTGTTTACTGAGTGTTATGCTCACTACTCATAAACCATAAAAATAGAAAAAGTCTTTTATATTATAAAAGACCGAAATTCATTTTTTTTCGACCTTTCTTTGAAGATAAAGATGGAGGTGGGTATAGAGGATTCGGCACAGGTGCATACTAGTTCAGTTTAGACAGAGCTCCTATATTTTATTATATAATAATTAAACATAATTTCAATTATAAACACTGAAGACCTGACTATTTTTGCTCTTTTGAAACTGATCATTACACGAAGGCTATAGCGCATGTAATAGTTACGAGATCTGCATAAAATGCTAAATTGTTTTAGCTGAATTGATAGAAAAACGTAACGATCTAAAAGGAGACCGTATTAAAAAGCAGACACTTCTTTTTTCTCCATTTTTTTTTCATTTGTTTTCTTTTTCAGGTCAAGTACTTCGGAATGATCAGTTTTATTACATCGGTGCGAAGCAATTTTATATAAACATGTTTTAATGTTACTGAGAAAAAACTTTCAATAACTTGAGCGTGGGGATATTTTAAACTCAGCTGAAAGGTGCACTGTGATCGGCTTTTTTTTTTCTTTAGCAACGAATAGATTAATATTATTTACCAGAAGATAACGGTGCAATAAACGTTCTAAGGTTGTTCATTCGTAATACAAAAAATGTTTGCATATTAAAGAAGTAAACAAAAAAAGAGATAAAGATTTTTTGAAATTCTCATAATTACTTTACAAAAAGTGTCTATTCAATACAGTATGTATTTGTAGGCAAAATGTGTATTAGATTTAAGTAAACCACCTTTTCTATCTTCTCAAGCTTTTAAAATAAATTATTGTATAAATAAATTAAATAAATTCTGCACTTAAGTAAAGTTGATAATATTTTAACCTTTAAGAGAATTTTCATCGGTAAAAATCTTCCAACTTATTGCAAATCTTTTGTCTATGTAGGAGTATATTTATCTTCTCAGCTCTGTTGGCATTGGACAGGTCTAATGCTATTATTTTTTTTTTTGGCTTAAATGCCTTTTTAAAGAAAAGAAAAACGTTCATCGTGTTCAAATCCCGGCTGGTTATTGATTACAATGATGGAGATATTAAACAAGTACGCGTTGTACTTACGTATGCATTTATAAGATACAATTTTTAATTTCTTATTAGCAATATGATGTAACAGTAGCATATTTATGAGACGTGGAAATAAGGTATCGCCTTCATTGGCATACCATAAATTGTGTGAACATTTCTACATCTTTATTTTATGTTTATAGGAATACTAAAGAAATCATATTGCTTGTGCAGATCTAATAAAATCTAGATAAGAATATAGTAGTGAGAAAGAGATTTTTGTTATATTGCTTACTACTGAGTCGTAAAAGTAATCAAAGTTTCAATTATCTAGTAATATTTGATATTAATAATTAATTTAAAAAGTCTTTTATGTAAAAAATTAAGTGTTTTATGTAAAAAAAAAAGTTCATCAAATAAAATGACGAGATTTTGAATTGTTTTCAATTGTTTTATTTATTAGTATATTATTATTATTACTAATTGTGTTATTAACTGTATTATAATACGTTTTTTACAATCGTAATTCGATACTTCAGTAAATAATCAGGTACGATAAACCAGTAATAAGCAAGTAAACGAGTAGTTAAATGAATCTCTGGTTAATGTAGATCTAAAAACACGCTAATTACCTATTCGCTATAGTCTGGTACTGATCGGCCAGACGAAGAAAAATATTGCAGCTGCATAAGTGATGTGAACATATTCATGATGTCCGGAACAAATCCATACTTTCCGAAAGGTAAAAGTAAAGACGAACAGCGGCCAAAAGTGAAAGACAGCAAGAGAAAGTTAAAAGAAAAGGACTCCAAAAAGTCACAGATGAAGTCCAGACCAGTAGGCTTTTTCTTGAAGAAACGGCTTATGTGGATTTTCTGCATAAGATTAAAATCGATTTCGGCTTTAAGAAACTAGGCGTCAATATGGAAGACTCCAAGAGTGATTTTTTTACTCCATCTGAGAAATCTCTGTAAGAACGTAGAAAGTGCTCGGAATTCATGGCTTTGCTGACGCGAAATACTTTCAATATTTTAGAAACATGTGCTAATTTTCAGTATTTTAGTGAAATGTTCTCTACAAAGATACATATAATGTTATCTCATGTTTCTGAAATTTTCGTAATAGGTAACGTCAGTCTAAGCTTTTCGAAAAATCAGCCTTCTTTTGCCTTAATATTTTGAACATTTTAGAATATTTTATTAAGTTTTTTTTAATATTATTTATATTATGTTTACGTTATAGTGTAAGGAAGCGGTTAGTCCTCCTTTACGGTTTTCTTTTTTAATTTTTAGACACGCTAATAACGGATAATAAAACACTCTGTGTACTTGATATAAAATGTGTGTTAAAATGGCATTGCTAAGTATTTATGGGTATTATGAAACAAATTGAGAAAATGAATATACCCCTTGGGTGGTGGGTATAAAAATAAAGCAAAAAAGAATTTAAGGACAGTAACATTAAAAGATTATATAATTTTCCCAAGTCGTTGACCCAATTACCGGCATTTTTTTGTTTTGTCAGTAGCGTCCCAGCATTGAAAGATCTGCTTGTGTGGAAAGTGACTTGCGTATAATAGTTCATCGTTCTAGGTTTGTGATAATTAAGAAGAAGAAATGCCTTGTATTTACATATATATTATCATACGTTTGTTACACTTCTGAGAGGATTATGACAAATGCACTTTACTATCTCCATGAAATAGAGGGAACCAAATGATCGCATAAAAGAATAAAAATGGCGGTTCTATCTCGAAAACAAAGAAATCAATGTCGTAATTTAAAATCTTTTATGAAGCCTTTGCGTCACCACGAAAAATTACGGATACCAATGAATGAAGATGAATACAGTGACGAACTCTCGGAAAACGCAAAGAGAGATTTACATTTCGATTCAATATTTGAGTCCTATGGGAGAAACCCTTTCCGTCTCAAGGCGATTTCATTTAAATTTGCTCGAAGCAATCGAGCTTCGAGCATCGCTTTTAGTTGGATAAAATGCTCTGTAAAGATTTTGAAATTGTATCTGTATTCAAGGACCAATTATCCTCTAGAAAAAAATGATCTACATAGTCAATCTATTAAGTAAAATAATATCTCTTATAAAAATGATTTTGAATTTTTTTAAGGATTCGATTGACACGTCTGCGCTTAAAAAATCATTCATCTTTTTGCATTTCATTTTGTTTCACGCAGAAAATTGTAGCTAATGCGCTGTCCTAAAAAGAAAGCAGAGTTTTTATGAGCGTTGGACGATGTTTCGAGCACATTAAGAAATGACTTGGTCGCAGGTTGTTTCAAAACGTGAGACGTTCTTCTGCAATATTTTGTTCAATTATTATGAACCAAATACAAAGCAAACGAGATGCTTGTAATTATACACAAAAACATATTTAAATCCTAAAAAGGGATAAATAATAAATACAAAATTTTTTGCGTTCACTTTACTAAATTGTTATTTTTTTGTTCTATATACGTCAACAGTATTTCAAATTTGGTGTGTGTGTGCGTGTATGTGAAAGAAATGACATACATACGTACATTCGAGTTGAAAACGAAAGTCATTGAACGTAAAGTTCTTTAAGGCCACATTACAGTAAAAAGACCATAAAATTGAAAGAAAAAAAAAAAACAAACCGAAAAGAAACAATGCTTATGATAGTAGATATAAATGCAAAGCAATACTGGTGTGAAGTTAACCCAATATTTTTGGATGTTTGTGTATTTGCTAAAAATGTCTTTGCTAAGATAATCGATAATAAAGCAGGTTGCAAAAATAACCAAGATGCTTACAAAAACTAAACAAAAATAGAAAATACAAAGATAAATGGAAAACTAAATTATGTCTTATATTATAAAAAATATTAAAAAAATTATTGTTACTATTCATCATGAACAGTGCGCTTGTAGTTTGACAGAAATTGCAATGTACAAACGACGTTATAAAAAATTTTTCCCCTCCAGTTTTCTGATATATCTTAAAGGGTTCTAAAAGCTATCAGAAAAACTGAAGTTCATGATCCAAAGTAGGGGACATCGTAGTGAAAAGTGTCAATATGCACCATTTCCCATACGTTTATGTGTTGTTCAGCATAAATGTTAAAGCCTCCTAAGTAAGCAGCGCTTTTTCTTTTATTGCTAAACAACGATATGACGCAATGAAACGACGAGTTCAAAACATTATGGAATTCTTTCCACATGGACTTCATATTTCATCAAAAACATCTGTGACGGATAACGAAAGAATGCGGTGGGTAACGTTGGATAATACTTCAAATAAAATTTATCTTATACAATTTTTTGTTAACAATCAACACTGCAAGACCTTTTGAAATTTAATTACAGACGCATTAAGATCCCTTTTCTAAGGGAAAAAAATGGATGATAATAATAGATATGCCAATGGTACCACTTTTTTGGGTACCACTTTTTTAGGGTACCACTTTTTTGGGTACCACTTTTTTAGGGTACCACTTTTTTAGGGTACCACTTTTATAGGGTACCACTTTTTTGGGTACCACTTTTTAGGGCACCACTTTTTTGGGTACCACTTTTTTAGGGTACCACTTTTTAGGGCACCACTTTTTTAGGGCACCACTTTTTTATTTTCTATTTTTGTTTATTTTTTTTATGCATCTTGTTTACTTTTGGAACTTGCTTTATTATTAATTATCTTAGCAAAGACACATGCACACTGTGACGCTAGCCCATATTTTAGCAAAGACAAAAATATGGGCCAGAGAAGTATAGGCTAACTTCACACCAGTAAAGCAATCCACCTTTAAGCCTTGCTAACCCAATTTTTGGAGATTTTTTTTTGTCATTTTGCTGTTATTGACAAAATAGATAGACGAGAGAGAAAAAACCACAAATTGTTGAAAATGAAATGTGTTGGTTAACGCCACCTTCAATACAGACGCCTAAACACAAGCTACAGGTTAAAGCCTACCGCACCTTTTTATTTTTGCAGTAAACCGTCTATGGCGGGACTTGTTCATATGCATGTGTGTTTGTATAATATAGGTACTGCCTTGAGTTTTGCCGAAATTTTTAACTTAAGCCTGACGTTTATGTTTAAAGAGATTATGGCACATGCGTGGTTGAAGATTGTAATTTTGTTTGTTTTTGTTTCTTTTCTTAACATTAAACCTACAATACAACAACTTTAAAAGTGTACGTTGGATGTGTTGGAAAATTGTTTTTCTTTTTTCATATTAACATTACTTGCATACATAAGTTATCTACAGTACTGCGACTGTTGTTGTTGTTGTTGTTGTTGCTATTTCATGTACTCATATATCTTGCATCTTTCCTCTTTTTTAAAACCCACCATCGCGGAACGAAGCTATGCAAGATTTATCATTTCGTTTGTAAATCCCAGAGACATGACTTATAATATGTGTATAAATATATATGCAAAATATATATATACAATACGCATATATATATACGCATATATATATATATATACAATACGCATATATATATATATATATATATATGTAAGTGTGTGTGCTTTTGACCGAAGTAACATTCTGAGTCCATTTATTTGTCTACTAATGCCTTGCCAAAGGTAAAATTGACGAATACTTGACGACCACAACCGAAATTTAAATAAATAATAAAAAAAAAAATCTATAACTTTCCTATAATATGCAAAAGTTTGTTTAGATAAGAAATTATTTCGGATTTTCTTTATTGGCTCCAAATGATGGGTATCGAAGATTCGCCTAAAATCCATTAGTTTTTTTTTACAACTTCAGCCTGAACTCCAAACTCCAGAGGCTCTGTAACCAACCAGCAAATTAAACATTAGATATTTCGTATTCAATCTTTATATTTTTGTCTTTTAGTGATGTTTGAAATTTTGTTTTTTTTTTTTCTTTCTTGCCATACCTTGTTGTGTTTTTTGTTGCATTTGTTTGTTTATTTTCTTCTGTATAGATTTGTGAGCGCCTATATAAATAGTTTTGGTCATTTAAGACAACCATCAGTTTAAATTTAATTTTCTTGCTAACGGTTGGTACTTCATAAGTATAAACGTTTAGAATTCAACGTTTAATACATTTTGTTTATTCACTTCAGATATCGGATTAAGTGTCTTGTGCCAAAAATTACGTCCTTTTTTTAATTCTGTGCTATACTGAGAAGAATCATTCGGAATTGTTTTTTTACATTTCATAAAAAATGAAGGTATAAATCATGCTTTAAAGAAATGTTGTTAAGAAAAATCTTAAGCAAAACAAAGAGAAAATTTTAAAAACAAAACCCATATATTCCTTAAAAAAAAAAAGAAAAATGAAAAGGATTTCTAAAAACTTGCTTGTTATGCTTTTATTGCATAGTTTTTTTTTTTGATAAATTGAAGTAACCGTGATATGATATTTCGAGTGGTTTAAGAAAGTATTATACGCCACGAACTGGAACAGATCCATTGGCCCTGTGTGTGCACAGGTTTCTATATATAAATAAATCGCCGTATTTATATATATGTACTTTTTTTATCTTTTCGGTCCGTTTACGGTTTGTCATTATAGAAGTAGCGAGAATTCGTTCCGAACGCGTGATGACTAATTAATTGACATTAGGTAGACGAAAATATATTAAGTCTTTAGAGAAGGTCGAGATTTTCATTTATTCACTTTTCTTAAATTAGCTATAACAAGAGGGACGCTGCGCTTAGTTGCTGTAGTTTTCAAATTTTCACTTATTAAATTTTATTACGCTGAAATATATTTTTCATTCAGGAATTTAAAGCGATAAAAAAAGTGTATTAACTCAGGAAATTCCTTATGAGAAAATGATAAAAAATTTCTAGTTTTGGTATCCTCAAACAAATATCGTTAGCTGCCAAAGTTGCATCCGTTTTTCGAGAATAAAACTCGATTCTCGTTTGACATTAAGGTTTTTATTTGAAATTTTTACTTTCTCCTTAGGAATTGAAGCCCTTCAGTTCCTAATTTTAGATCTAGATTAATTAGTTCAACCTTTCATATATTCACCAGAAATAATAATTACTGAAGTTAAGAAGTGTTTACTTGTCGAAGAACTCCATATTCAATGTTGAATTTGCATACATAACATTCACGGACTTAAGATAGGGACGACTATTTTTCACAAAAGTGAGTGAGTTGAAAAGTTTGCGAAGTACAAACATTCTTGATTAGTATGAAATTTTGAGGCGGTACAAGTTATCACTTCCGTTATCTTAAAAAGCAAAGGCCATGGATCTTTTATCTTAATTATAAAAGATGCAAAGAATTTGGTAGAAATTTAGTGTATTAACTTTCGACGAAACTGCACAAGCGCAAAAAAAAACGTCTACACATGTTTTGGAAAGAGTTCAAAAAGTGGAAAAAAAATATAAAAGATATCGATGAGAAATTAGGCTTAAATGTACGTTAGGGACTTCGCTAAGAACATTAATAAACTGATTACTTCTCTATACGGATAGTTTCCAGTTTTACCTCTAACAGATTTATTCCAGGCTAATATGAAAATGTAATGTAATTCGTCACATATTTAATTTATAGCCAAAGGAAACATTTTATCTCTTTGTCGCTTTTTCAAATTCTTCGTTCAAATTATTAGTTTGGGGAAAAAGAAATCCATTATTTTTATATGAACTTCAACACTTTATTTAACATGCTTCGGATTGTCCGATTTGGGTCAAATATGCACCGTTTTGTTGTATGATTTGTGGCCATTTTAAAGGTAACTTCAAAATGCCTCTC
>KK351012.1:1587507-1660252 GCA_000671755.1 Glossina brevipalpis
CCATTCACAATTGTAGCCGCCTGGCTTGCATTTTCGCCTTTGTCAAAGAAAAACTGTAAAATGTACCGAATTTTCTCTTTGTTCACTTCCATTTTTAACACCCCGTAACTCACAACTGAATGCACCAAACAAAAAACAACACAAGAATTTTCTTTACTGCGAAATGTCACCTTTCCAACGAGCATAAATCTGAAAATGTTTGATCGATACTTTACGAGAAATCTACCAGTATAGTCATCTACCGAAAAAAAATGGATTTCTTTTTCCCCAAACTAATATTTAAAGGATTATGAATAAAATTATTATAATTCTCAATCAGAACTCCATCGTTAACATATAGTGTCAAGCAAATCAATATATCATTGTTATTAAAACAAAAATGCACTGAACAGCAATCGACTGCTCAAATTTATAATCAATAACAAATTTACCCACCCATTCGTTTATTCCACTGTCGCGAGCTTGCTTTAATCCGTATAACATTTTCTTTACTAATATACATGATCGATCGTCAATTATCATAGTTACCTCGATTAAGCCATTGGAAAACTGTTGTGTCCGGCTAAAGTTAATATGAAGATAATGAATTCATATTTCATTACTGCTTGAAAATTTGCTTTGACAGTCAATACCTTTCTTTTTGAAAACAGTCGCGCTTTGCATTTATTTAATGCACTACTTCCTTTATGCGATTTATTAAAAAATCTATCAGTTGGTGACACTGTGCATGCGTCTTTCTTTTTGTATTAACTCCAATATGTCCTTTTTCACTAACGAATCGATTTTATTTTTTATAGCAACTAGCCATTTATGTGAATTAGTACTACTCACTACTTCGCATGTATTATCTCTAACATTTTCATTCAGTTTTTATTTTATTTTTTTTTTTCTTATATTCTGAATAAACCTTATTAAAATACAAAGTGATCTTGATTGACAAGCTTTTGTGATTATGTCATCACTTTTAGAATTTCTAAACGAAAAATGAACTCAGTAGTTTTCACAAGACCCTTTCTAAGTAAGCTTTTCATTATTCGCATTGTGTTCAGAAAAGATAAGATCCTTGCTATGTGGTGGTTCATCGAAACCACCCTAACTCCTTTGTACAATTAACCATATGCAAATAGTTCTAAACTATTGGTCATTGCTTAGTTCCGTACCGATATCTTAAGGTGATATACAAGGTTTTTTCTCAATTTTTTTGAAGTATTCGTCGTTCAAAAACTCTATAAACCTTTTCTCTGACCTAGTATATATGTTCATTTTATTGATTTTTTAATATCTTTCCACAGTTTTTTTTTATATCGAAATCGGATGATAAGCACTTCGCCACTGGTACACATGTATAAAGAATTTTTGTAAAATTTTTGTGTAAACGTTATTGAAATATGGTATGATAAGCTGCAAAGTGATGCACAGTTGGACCACCCCGAAGTCTCAACATAAATGAAACAAAAAAATAAAGCACTTATGAAAAAATTTTTATTAATGTTTTTTGATACTAAGAAAAAAAAAAAGGCAAAATAGTTTGATCTTCGTACTTTAATGCCAAATCACGACAAATGTTTTAGTTTAAATTTAGCAAGTAACACACACACATGTATTCTATAATTTTAGCTTTTCATTGCCATTGCTCTGCTGGCAGCTGCTGTGCAATGTAATCCTGTTGAATATGGTCATTATGCACCTGCACCCGTTTTAGCACATGCTGCCCCAGTTTTAGCTCATGCTCCGGTAGTAGCTCATGCTCAACCAGAACCAGTTGTAAGTTCATGAATTACACTACATTTACGTCTAAAACTAGGAAACAGAATTACAATAATTGTTTGAATTTAATGTTTGTATAGGCATATCCCAAATATTCATTTAATTATGGTATTAAAGATCCTCATACCGGTGATATTAAATCGCAAGCTGAAGAACGTGATGGTGATCTTGTAAAGGGTCAATATTCTTTGGTGGAGCCGGATGGTTCGGTGCGTACCGTTGATTATACAGCTGATGATCATAATGGTTTTAATGCGGTGGTACATAAAACGGCACCAGCTCCAGCACCGGTGGTACATGCCGCACCCATTGCTCATGCTGCTCCGGCACCACTATTGCACCATTATTAATTAATCGAACTGAAGAACATTTAATTACTGTAAGTAATGGCACACACACACACACACACACACACACATACTCACAATGGAAAAGGAAATCGGTATATAAACAAGTTAGAAAGTGCGGGAATTATGTTCAGTGCAATCTTAATTTATAAAAACATAAAGTTTTTGCTTTCCTTGATATTTTTTTTATTTTTTTTTTAATTTAGTTAAGTTAAAGAAAGGTGCATTTTTTAGGCTTAAAGAGATTTTCATTACTAAGTCTCTCTCTCTCTGTATGCTATCGTCTTCTTTTAGGATTTTCGTAGTCTCACTATAGAACTCTTAAAGCCGTAATTTAGAACTTTTTTTTCTCACATGTTTTTGAGAGGACTTTTCTTTTAAGAGAGTTAAGTATTTTGCTATAATTTTCAATCTTTTTTTACTGAAGAGTTTATTAAGAAAAGTTTTGAAAATGTGTCGGGGAACAAAGAATAATTATGTATCTGTCTTTCTTTAGTCTATCCATCACAATTTATCTATTATTGTGTAATAACTTCTCTATTGTAAATATTTATTTATATTTTTAGCCATCTATTTAGTGACCTTTGTTTGATATGAGATGAGAACGAAAATGAAAACTTTTCTTTTTAATAAACTCTTAAGTATAATTCTTAATTAAATTGAATTTATATTAAAGCAGATAAAAATTAATTCTAAGTTCTGCTAATAATGTCTTTGCATAATATTTATGCGGCCTTATTACATGCACGTAAATAGTGCTATTTTCTGTGTTCCTGTATTGATTCTGTTAAATAATCTCCTTTTAAAAATTATTTTAAAACTCTCTTTAATTAAAGATCACTCGATGGTTTTTTTTTTCTCAGTCCAAGTCTTCGTCTCTCTCTTTCGCTCTTTCTCACTCTCACTCTCACTCTCACTCTCTTTCTTTCTTCCCACACTTGTTTCTTTCTCTATAAACTTTGTTATAATAAATATTATATAACTTTATTTTATAGTGAGTAGCAAGTTTTAACAAGTTTTAAAATCGTTAGGTAGAGCCGGTACTTGTGCATTAGTGAAGTGTTATTCAAATTAGTTGTCACTTTTTTTTTAAAGCCAGTTTTCTCTTTTTTGATTGTTTTCCTATGCATTTTGTACAATCTTCATATAACCCTCTGTAAATTAAATTCCAAAATTTATTGGGTGTTTATAATAACAATGACTCTTTTTATATGTATTGTTTTTAATGGATCCTTCTTATAACCAATATTTTTTATGATTATATTATCTTTTATTATGTATATATTATTATTATTATTATTATTATTATTACAATTGTACGTTCACATCCATATTTTACATGTTTCAGTTTATAAATCACTTAAGAAACTTTCTATATGAATTATCAAAACACATAAATAAAAGAGGAAGTTGAAGACTTTTACATTTCGTATTTATTGTAAGGAAATATCTAATGAAAGGTTTTATAAATCTCCTAATAATTTTTATAAACATTTGGATACTGTGCTCATTTTGCACCTGGTTAACCTAGGGTAGGCTAAATTTATCATTGCGTCTTTGTGCGTATATACTTACTAAATATTGATAAAATATTTGCGTGCTTTTATATGAACTATAAGTAATAAAGTATATAAAAAAAAAGATGAAAATATATAGAAATGAAATGAAATATTCCAATAAATTTTATTTTTAAACTTAAAAAATACTTAATAATATGTATGATCAAAATATATTCTTTCAAACAAGTGTTTCGCGCTGCCAGAAATAAAATTCATTATTTTCGATTCTATTTTATGTGTGATCTAGTCAAGTCAATTCATCTCATCTGAATTTGAGTTTCAGAAATTGGAAAAAGTGCGAAGACTTGGGTAACATACATTCTAACTAGTGTCTTGTACATCAGTATAATAATAATTGAATTTCTCTGAATAAGTAACGTAGAGTATTGAAATTCTACCTTTTCGTTTTTTTTTTATAGCCACTACCGAAGGTGACGGGTATATTTCATTTTGTGTTTTACTTACCAAAAAGAAACTCCGGAGATTCCATAAAGCATACATATTCTTGATGAGCATCAAATTTAGAATCGATTTAAGCATGTCCGTCTGTCCGTCCATCCGTCTGTGCAATATCTGTGGTAAACTTTCTCCTGGCCGCAAAAATGAAAATATCGGTTTAAAATTTAGCAGAAACATTGGAAGTTCTTGCACTTACGTAGCTATCGAAAATGGGTCAAAATGATCATAGACCACGCCTACAGCATAAGTTGAAAGCATGTCTCTTTTTTGGTGATTTTTTCTGTTTGTTTTCCAGGATATTCCATCGCTGGCCGTGTTGCACAGTATTCCATAAAAGTGGAAAAAAATCTTCCACGCCCACCTATTAAAATCTAGTTTTCCTCCTTTTTGTATCCACTACCGAAGGTGAAGGGTATATTTCCTCCTTTTTGTATCCACTACCGAAGGTGAAGGGTATATTTCATTTTGTCTTTTGGTTTGTAACTACCAAAAGAGAACCCCAGAGTCCCTGTAAAGTATATATATTTTTTATCAGCATCAAATTTAGAATCAATTTAATTAGGCCCGTCTGGCCGTCTGTCTGTGTAACGTCTGTGGCAAGCATTATCCTGGCCGTAAAAATGAAGATGTCGGCTGCAAATTTGCAGAAACATTGGAAGTTCTTTCACTGCCACGCTCACCTATTATAATTTGGTTTTTCTCCCTTTTTTAAGATAAAGATGGTGGGTGCCAGAGATACAACACAGCCGAATATTTGTTTTTAGGTGAGGTTGGCAAGTCTAAAAAGTTTGATCACAACCAAATATAATTTTCTTATCGGTTTAATTTTCTACTTTTATATCTATCACTGAAGGTTCGGGGTGTTCAGAAGGAAATTTTAAAGACCTCATAACGTATATGTATTCTTGATGAGCATAAAATTTAAAATTTATTGAAGCATGTCTGTTCGTCAGTCCTTCTCTCCGCCTGTCTAATGTATGTTCTAAACATTCTTTTCTGGCCGGAAAAATGAATACTCGAAGCTCTTACGCGCCGCTTGGTATTGAAAATGAGTCAAAATGGTCAATGGACATGCCTACAGTATAATGTAATCTGAAAATACTTCTGCTTTCTGCTTTCTGTTTGGCTCACTACTCATGAACTACTTATTAAAAATTTCCAGGATATGCCATGCCTAACCAATATTATAGAATATCGAAATTTAGAGTTTTTTGATCTTTTTTTTTGACATAAAGGTGCTGCATATGAAAGATTCGGCACAACAGAATATAATTTTCTTCTAATTTATTTAATCAATATTGAAAGAAAATAACGTTAGGAAATTTCACTTTAAAGGCGAGTTGAAAACTGCCTTGGAACATTAACCCATTCGTCAGTAAGTCCCGGGGCTAAGTAAGAAAGTGAGTTTTTTTTTTGAAGAATTCCACTTTAGTCATTAGTTTCCTTTACGAGTAATACCTCTCCTTTAATATAGAGAGCTTCAATATACGCCTCAGTTTTAGTATTTTTTTCTGGGAGTCACAAACAATATGACAAATTTAAATATACCGTTCACCTTTGGTGGTGGGATGAAATTTGTGACATAATTTTTGCGGAAAATGAACATAAAGAAAGGGATGAGGGGCATTTGACGAAAAAACCAATAGGGTTTGTATTAGAGGTTAAGCAATACTAAGTGCAGAATACAAAAATACGTAATTTCTTCTTCGGTCTTCTATCACAATGAAATATTGTTTGCTATGAATGCTTGAGACAGCTAAACGTTTTATTTACAACTGCAGAAAAATCAATTTCGGCCTAATCTCCAATAATACTATTGATATTGGTGGAGAAACTTGAAATAGTTTTTATGTTACTAAATTATCTTTGAAGTGAATACCAGTTCTTCTTTGTACACAATTGCTTGCCAATTAGAGTTTAAATATTAATTATAATTAACGTTAGTACAGAATTGCGTTCTGTAATTGCCTTAAAATAGTATTACAGAATAGAATAATAAGCAACATTTGTAATAGTTGTTTGCAGGTAACTCAGCAGATTGATAAGTGGAAGTTATTATTTGTTTGAACAAGTTCGGATTAAATTTTTATTAAGTGATTAAATATGTCTCAGTGGATTACATTTATATTGGCGGTAAGTGTGTGTATACATTTTTTTTTTTATATTAAAAGAGCTTTATTAAGGAAATTTTCCCTAAAAATATGTATTAATACAAATTAATATTTTTCAGTCATTCATTTTAAGCCTGCAACTAGGCAAAGCATTTATGAAAACGTTTTTGGAACAAAACGTATCTCGACTTAAAGATGGCGTAGTGAAAAGCAATTATAACCATAAACTAACGGGAACGCCACAATATTATTATTCAAATCTCAACGGTAGGCTAAGAGATTTTATTTTATTAAATTTTGAAATTTTACATATAATTCAATTTGATGGCATGCCTTTTTGCGTCACAACATGTCTGCCTGCCTGGTTTCTTAGAAACTAGGTTTTCAGGACGAAGCTGCAACAACAAATATAAGATGCTGTGGCGTTGTGTTTTAAATATATATAATATAAAATGATGTACAGAATGCAGGATTTTAATGTACGATTTTAATTCCATTTAGGTCCGTATACTTACGCTTTCGGTTATGAGGTGAACGACAAAGCGAGTGGTAACATCCAATTTCGTGATGAACGTAAATACGCTAATGATACTGTAGAAGGTTCTTTCGGTTATGTACAACCTGATAAAAGTCTTATAGTAACACATTATTTCACTAATCGAAGTCATGGTTATTCAAGTCGGACGGAAGTTATCAAACCTGGAAGTGAATTTAAATCCCAATCATTAAATATAACTACAATTTATGACAAAAGTTTTGAAAAGAATAATACTTCACCTACTGATCAAGTGAACATAAAATTGAATTTAACGGATATTCTTTTGCCGGTGGAGCCTATTAAGAAGGAATATGGCATAAATTTGAATCCTGCTACACTCGAAAGAGAAATAATAAATCATGTGGTGTTGGACGCAATAGACGAGTCAATGTCTTTGGAAGGAGTAACAAAACCGAAAAAAAGCTTTAACAATTTACAAATTAAACCTGTACATAAATTTCTACCTGCCGATTTTCCCATTATACCTTTTCAATTACCAGTAAATAAGAAGTATCGAAAGGATAATAGTTCAATCCGGTCAGATAGTACAGAAAGTAATGAACTTAAAGAAATAATCAGTGAAAATAGTCAGATTTACGAGCCTCACAATTTAACAAATTTCACCGATAACAACTTTGAACTAAATTCTTCGAACTTATCGAAAAAGGTTTCCAATCTTTCAACCATGTCTGTATCAGAAAAAGCGAATTTCAATTGGTATGAAAATATTATTAAATATAATCGGAAAAAATATTTAGATGCACTAGAATTCAAAAACAAGAAAAGTCAATAATGATAAAGAAAATTAAATAAATTATTTTATTGCCTTATTCTCGAGTTCA
Organism: Glossina brevipalpis; assembly: GCA_000671755.1. Classification (NCBI taxonomy): domain Eukaryota; kingdom Metazoa; phylum Arthropoda; class Insecta; order Diptera; family Glossinidae; genus Glossina; species Glossina brevipalpis. The sequence continues at coordinate 1,595,131 of KK351012.1, forward strand.
AGTTTCTTTATAACAAAAAAGAAACAAATTTATTAAGTTCTATTGCACTTTTTTAGTTTAGCATATTCACGCGTTTAAAACATTTTAAAATGTCACAAACTATTTTGCTCTCTTGATTTGATGATCTTGCTTAGACTATCAAGATATATTTAATAAACGTGTTGAACTAGATTTGTAACAAGTGTGAAAAATCTAGATCATCATGAATAGTTTTGTTGCAAATGAACTACGTGGTATTCACGGTTATACGAAGAGTTTCTGATCGATATTTTTGAAGAATTTCAATGGGGCTTTTCCCCCTAATTGTGAATGGAATAAGTTCAAATGGAGGTGATTTGAAAACTGATTCCATCCGATCTAAATTTTTCACATTTATTTTGTATGCCAAAGTACTAGTTTCCATTGATTTTTGTCAAAAATTGTTAGAAATTTGCAATTTTTTCTTATAAAAACTTTTTTCAACTGGGCATTCTATGGAGAGTATTGTTAGAAATAGTCAGATCAAATCTACTTTCTATAACATTCGGCCTTGAGCCAAAGAATATCAAACTTCGCGAAAATATCTTAAGAACTAGATAGATTAAGTACAAAAACACATTAACCGAAGATGATTCTGAATCGATCGGTATAATAGAAAGTGAGTCTATTAACGTGTAAAGGGCAAAGACCTCATAAAAATGACATGAGAGGAAACCAAAAAAAAAAAGTGAGAGTAAGAGAGTTTATCTATGTTAAAATAAGTGTGGGTAAAGTTGTAAAAACGTTTAGGTCAACCAATTGTATGTGAATCTTGTACCGAGTATGAACTGGTTTGGTTGTTGTGCGTCATTGTTAAGCGAGTGAAGCCAGTAGTAATAATTGTTGTTTTTGGAACGAGTGAATATAGAAAAAAAAAAAAAAACTAAATTGTTCGTTATGACACCAAACAATGAGCAGAGGAAAAACTATTTGGTTTTAAATAAAATTTTGTAAATTTATATTAACCTGATTTCATCCCATATAATATGTTGTAAAAATACAAAAAATTAAATTTTTTATGTAGCATACGGATTGCTTTTTGATTAATTAAAACTCTAGGTAATAGGAAAAAACAAAAGTGTTGTGTTTGAAGTTAACCATAAATTCTTAATTTCACTTACTTAAAGCTAACCGAAAAGATTATAAATTACTTTTCGATGCGGTAAAATTGTGACTCAAAAGCGAAAGGAACGATAACAAGTAAGAAAATTATATTTGGTTGTGCCGAATCTTTTATACCTACCACCTTTATCTTAAGAAAAGGGTGGAAAAATTAAATTTTAATAGATGGTCATGTCAGATTTTTTTTATTTTTATAGAATACCATGAAATTTTTATTGGGAGAATAATAAGAAAACATGATCAAAGCAATCTTGCATTGACACTTCTTCATAATAATTCAAGTCAGAGGAAAATAGTTTCGTTAACTAACTATATGTAGCTATCGATTTAGGTCTTATAGTACTTTATTAGATAAATATATAGTGTCATGTACAAATTATACTAACTATTCATGTCATCGCAATAATAACATCTTTTTTTAAATAAAGAACAAAGAGATATTAAATTAATAGTTCTGTTTTATTACGTTTGGTCACAACGCATTTGTGGCGACAAGGATATCGAATTAAGGTAAACGTGTACTTATAGACATACAAAAAGATCTATGAGATGTTCCAGTATACCACATAAATTACTGGGGCCATGGAGCTATAGTCTATGCTTGTTCACTGACCTCTACACGTATCATTTGAAAAATATTGATATTCCAGATCCCGATTTGTATAGAATTTTTGAAAACTCTTTTTACATTTTAAAATTTTTAATTCTTTATTTCCCCTATGAATTCCAAAATGAAACCAAAATTATATATTTCCGATTGATTAACCATTTTAGAATTAATTGATGCGTCAAATACATTTTTTGAAGTCGATACCATACAATGACGTAAATTTGAAAAAAATGATGCAAATTTTCAAACTTTCTTGGTTCCGTAAAACACAAGGCATTGTTTGTTTCCAAAGCAACGTGGGGTTGCTCTTGATTTTGATCACTTAATTAAAATAATATAGGTTTCCCATATTTAGGTTCTTAGTCAAAATTCAGCTTTCATCTATACGTAGTTGTAAGCTACAGGAGTACAGATTGATCGAGAAGCTTTGAAGTCGCAAAAAGATTCTTAGTAGACAGATATGTGAAGTTGATCTAATCGGCTCCGTTATTCGTTCTGCTTTAGAATATAATATTTATTTAATTGAATTAATTTCCAACGTTTTTCAAAAAAAAATGTTTGTCGCTAACAACCACTCTCTTATTTTATTCTCATAAGAAAGGTATGCTTTGGTAGAAGAATAGTTCATCTTATTATTATGCATCGATTGGAAAAAATGCCCATCAATATAAACAATATCTGGAAATCAGAAAGGAAAAAAAATATTTGTTTAAAACACAAATACGCAATTTAATTTTTGTCATCAATTTTCTAAGAGAATTTAAAAACATCTTTAAGAAAAGCTCTGAATGAAAATTTTTAAAAAAATATTTTTTTAAATGCGAGCTGAAATTGAGATTAACTTCTAAAAAAATAAATGTCGAAGCAACATTCTTACAGAAATATTGAAGTCTCTAGGAATAGCTATTATTTGTTTATATCATCCATGCCTATAAAGGCATCATATATATTTCGTGCAATAGTTTACCTAAATATTTGTGAATATTATTTCATACACATGGCAATGTGTAAAGGTATGCTTTGGTAAACAAGAAGCAGAAATCACCTTCACTTTCATTATTTTTTAAATTAATAAAATATTTATAGTCATTTCTATATACATAGAGTCGAGCATAGTAGGATCGTAAAGGTAATCTGGCTATATGGTATGTATAGCAATTAACAAACGAATAGAAACATAGGTGCACGTGCGCGGGGAATGCAGTATTATTGTATATTATTGTTATTGTTATTATTATTATTATTATGTATGAATGATGAAATTTTTAAACCACAACTCAATATCTAAACAAAAAAAAACAAACAAATGTAGTAGAAAATATGAATAACAATTACTCTCTCCAGGCTTGATTGGTATCGCGTGTGTTCCTATGAATAAACTATCAGGTATCTGCGTAAATATTGGCCATTTTTTCACTTAGAAATGGCATTTATTGGCAAAAAACTAATACAATATATATCAAACAAAATAATATTCATAATTTTCTACAACATTTTTCCAACTTTTGTAGCAATGTGCTGATATCATGTCGGAGAAACTGCCGATCTTTTAAGGTTATCCATGAATCGAATCACTTTCATGCTTCTTCAACTTTGTGAAATCCGAGCCAATACGGCATCGATCTGAACAAGTGGTAAACAGGAGGCTCTACGTTTAATGCATACGTTGGATGCGTGAGAACTTCCCAGTCGAGCTGCGACAGTATATCGTTGACAACGCTTGCAACCTGCGGCCGAGCGTTGCCACGGAAGAGGATGACTTAGCGTCTATTAGCTCATACTGCTAGTATTTTTCGCAATAATACATTGTTCAGTTTGTCAATTGATGTCGGTAGACTTCTACAGTAACAGCTTCGTTCAGTTTTAAAAGCTCGTAATACGCTACACCTTGCTGATCTCACCGTGCACACAGCAAAACCTTATAGCCATGAATATTCCGCTTCAATGTCGATGTGGATGGATCTCTTGCATTAACCCATGATTGCGGTGTAATGCAGTAGCATCACCATAAGATTCTAAAAGTGTGTCAAATCAAAAAACAAAAACAATGAATGTTGAAAATGCAATGTGTACTGATTAACTCAATAATACAAAATGGAAAAATTTTATTTTAGGTAGAAGAAGATCAAAATCATCGAATTTACCGATTATGTACACTGGCATTTCGTATTGCTTTATCATTTTTACCTATAGAAGTTGCTGGCCAAAATTGACGCAGTTACCTAATATATTCGACGCACATACTTTAGTTGTAAAATGGATTTCTGCATGCACTTAATATATGTAGATATATATATATATATATATATATATATATATATGCTAACATAATGTAACAATATAACAATTAATAGAAATTATATTTGAGTTAACGTGAATCGCTTGATACCTACAGAAAGTCTTTTGTTGTGCCGAGAATTGTCCAACAAAAGTAGGCTGAATCGTCGTTGGATGACACGATTTGAACTAGAGTCGCAGACAGGTCGCATGGAAGTGTGGAAACATTCTAGAAAACACATAAAATATTTTTCATAATTCATGAACAATAAGCAAAAACCGACAAAGTTTAGGCTTTGATGTGGGCGTGTTCTTTGATCGATTTTCAACTGGCATGCAAGAGCTTTAAATATTTCTGCCATTTCTTCCTTCCTGCTTCCTTTTGGGTTTTGCAAACATTATGACAATTAGGGTACACCTTCCACCTTCAGATATAAAACTGCGCGGAAAAACTAACGTACGCCATTATAACATCCAAACCCTTTTATGTGAATATATATAAAATCTTGGGATGTTCAAGATTTTTATATATATAAATTTGATCTTTCAAACGTCGCAATCTATTTACCCTACTTATAATGCTTAACTGGCTATATATATCTAAGGTTCCAAGTGTACCAAACCGCGTTCCTCCCGTATTCAATAATAGTTTAAGAGAATATTTTTCTTTTTTAGACTTTTACCTAAATTTTTGTATACTTCTTAAAAACCTATTGCTCTTGTATGTTTAAAATTAAAGTAAATCAGTTATTAATAAAATTGTATAAATTATTTTTATGAGCTAAGCTGTAACTGTGGCTTAATTGTTAAGAATCGCTTCTAGCAAATCAGTACACGTCAGTACGAAAAAAGACCAACGAATTGATAAGTTCTGCTGCTAGTGTTCCCATCTCTCTATTATTTTTAATTTCATTAATCTAGAGTACAATAATAATAGTAATATTTTTTATGAGTACAAAGTTGGACGTACTCAATCGCCTAAGCCGGTTTCTTGTTTTGATTTTTTAGAATAGATTTTGTGAAAGAATTTGTTATCCACCAGTTAGTTCACTAAAAATAAAAGCTTATTTTAAAAGAAAATTTTTTACATAAATACTTTACTAAAATTTGTATTTCTCTTTTTATACCCTACCATCTTTTATAAAAACTATCACTTGTGGTATGATGTATATTAAGTTTGTGCGGATGTATGTAACATCCACTGAAGTTGTCAATGGTCCCATCTTTGATTGTATCGATATTGTATTACAATTAACTCCTTAAGTGTTTTTTTGGCTAATTTTGAACGAACTTAGCAAACGCTTTAGCTATGTGATTTGAATTTAAATAGAACTGAATTCGACTTTGCTTGAAAAAATTTAAGAAGAGATCCTTCCAGACTAAGCTGACATTTAAATGGATTATCGAACGTTTGCAATCGTGGCTTTAACACATAGTCAAGCAGGAAGGCTCAATTGGCTAAATCGATTATCTTTTTTTTTTTTTATTTTTTACACTGATCAAGCTATTATCAGTAATTTATAGAATGTCCCAAATTTATTCCTACGCGTTAGACGTCCTTAACAAATTTCATTACGCTATACATTAAGAATTATAAAAAATGAAAATAAATAACTAAATAATGAATAAATATGAGGTGAATAATTAATGAAAAAACACGATAACATTTTTTTGGCCCTTTTTTTAAAAGGAAATTTCAATTTCAACTGAGTGCTTTATTGTATATATTGCCAAAAAGTTGTTTAAATTAACTGAATTAATTCTTCGTTATTAACTTCTTTCGAAATGAATGTGAAAACTTTAAAATAAAAAAAAAAAAGAATTTATAATAAAGAGGATTTTCATTTTATCAGTTAACACGAAGACAATATAAGCTCTTTATAATACATTGAAAAATAAAATTAATTAGATAATAAATATTGTGAATCATATCGTATGGTTTAACTTCCGGGTGTTTTTTAAAAACTTTTACTCTCTACTACCTTCAAATGATTATGCGTTTTTTTTTTTTTTTTTTTTTTATTATTAAATAACAATAAAGATTAATAATTTTTCCGAACAAATAATTTTATTCATCTTTTAATGTTTATAAAGGGTATAGAGAGTAAAGTCTTTTAAATAATCGTCCAGGTTTAGGAAGAATTTGAAAATTTGGAATCTGCCTCCTCGGGGTTATTTTTACAATATATTGTTACGAAAATTGGCCTTTCGTGTTTTAATTTTAAGGCATAGTTCCTATCTCTAGATCGTGAAAAGCTTAGATTTTGGTTATTTACAATTTCCTTTATTTACGAAGTAATATTTACAAAAACAATTATTTTACAATTTATTACAAAGGAATTATTTCTTGAACACTTAGGTACTTCTCTACTATTTTTAATTGACTCTCTTGTTTTAAGTAAAATGCTCTGCTTATAAACCCTTCGAATATCACAAAGTCTGCATACCCTTCTGCTTTACCTGAATTCGTAGTTTCATTAATCCCTTTCTTGTCAGGTTTCGCGGAAATTCTTTGGCAATCTTTGCTTTTATTATCAGTTACAAATATGCCTTTTCATGTCCCTGGTAAGTATTACATTCAAAGGTATTTCCAGCCCCTAGATTTATCAAATTTGTTATAGTTGTCTTCCTATATTGAGACAAAGCGCGCCGTCTTTAAGATTTAGCATAAGGTATATTAACAGGCGTAGGTTGCATATACAAACATAAATTTTTTTTTTAAATTTTAATTTGAGAAACTTTTTTTTATTTATGACAGCAGCATTGAATTATTCACAAAAGAAATTGCGCATTCATTTAAGTTTTCCATCATATAGTTTATGATTTTTTATATCTCTTTGGCACACTGCGCTGCATTAAATTATATGCAATTTGGCGAACGTAGTGTGAAAGTTTATGTGGGCGTAGTTGAAACAATTCGTTTTACTAATGTCAACAATATGTTTAGCCAAATTAATTTCGGGACGATTTATAGGAAACGAAATTTTATTGAATAAAATAAAAAAAAAAAAAAATTAATTGCAATTTTTTTTTTTTTTTTTTTGATTTCAGCAATTAATTTTCTGTAAGATATTAATAACTTATATGAATCTATTTACTTTTTGCAAGTTGCTCAATTGTTTGTATTAAATTAAAATTTGTTACGCCTTCTTCAGTACAGCAGGTAACCTTAACATTGGCTTTAAAACCCTCAAGAAAAATATAAAAAAAAAAACAACTGGTTAGCCAGCTAGTTAGCCTTCAATAAATTACTGATTTCTTCCATAAAATGATTTTTCATTAAAGTTGTTGCTGCTATTATTGTTACCGTATAAAAATAACCGAATAAAGTTTTATCCATGACCATATTATATGATGGAAAATATCATGTAATCGACTTTTTTTTTTCTTTTTTTTTTCGAGAGAATATATAAACAATTTATTAAAAGATTTCTCAAATAGAGTTTAGAGAGTTTCTGTGACATCAAAAAACCGGTTCTCATATGTTGAAGTGTTGATAAACTAAATGATTTTTTAGTCTGGTTTAGTTTAAATTGCATTCAAGTATTGAATGATGAAAATGTTCAGAAAATGTATAAACATTCAAGCATATACGAATAAATCTCTATATGCATAAGTGTGTGTATCCGCAAACAAGTATTGGCAGATAGAGTTTCTGTTGAATTTTCATTTCCATTTCTACGTAAATATGTTGTATGTTATCCCGTTTGTAACAAAGAAATATTCATTGTGACTCTCTGTCTGTTAATGCTTCTTTCTGTTCTTTGTTAATGGAGTTAATGTATTTAGTTGATATCCATCAACAAATACTGTTGCAATTTGGAAAAAAATTGAAAATATGAAACTAGCATCAATATTCTAAAACTGAACACAAATGTTTGTGAGAAATTTTGCAAGAATCGTCCAACTGACCCTCCATTAGCCCAAATAATTTTGTAATATATCAAGTGGGCTGAAAAGTTCGCAGGCTGACACATAGATGGTGCTACTAGTATTAAATCCATATGATTTTTAGTTAGCCCTAACCTTTAAAAGACACGTGTATAAGTTTGACAGTTGCTGCACTATGAAATGAAAAATTCTAAAAGATATAAAATTGAAAAAAGGTTTTCCAAAATTTATGTTTTCTTTATATTCATTTTTCTTATAACTTTTCAATATTAAGACTTTACATCGCCTATGAAAAGTTGACTGGTTTATTTGAACTGGAAGTTTCAATTTCATAACGTCCGGTGTATGTATAATAGTCTCGAAACATAAATAAAATACTAAAGCACAAAGATCAAAATATATAAGAAGAAAAGAGCAAAATGTAAGTGGAAAACTTTACTAAAAAGGAAATACGGGTCGCAAAATAAATAAATAAAAAAAAAAAAAAAAATCAACTCATGATAAACAGTTTTATTAAATAAATGTCGTCGGATATTTAACAAACAAAAAAATTAAATCGAATTGATCGGCTAAAATGTTATAGACTATGTGGTGGAATTTTCTGCCGGTTTTCTGCTTTTTTTTCATTTAGTAAAAGCTGCACAAAACCACTATTTATGTAATGGGAAAAAGTTGGGTTATTGCAAATATAATAATATATATATATATAGATATATATATCTATAGATATATCTATATATATGTACATACATTCATAGAAATAAGTTTTAAAGAAATTATCAAAATTACTTTATATGTATAGAAAAAGAAACAGATTTCTAAACATTTAAAGATGACTACACGCGAAAGTCTAAGTAAAAAATTTATTCACTTGAATAAATAATAATTTTTTTTTGCATACACTTTTACTTAGTTGGTTGAAATATCTTTTTATTGTTTGTATTTTAACAAAGAATTAACATATTTTAATAACATAAAAATAGCGAACTATTTTATGTTACTAAATATTGTTCAAAAGTATTAAAAAGTCAGAGAGATGTTTTTAGCAGTTTGGTTGTAATTTTTTTATCAGCCACCGTCTACATTGAAAATTATTTAAAATATTAATAATAATAATAATTGTTTATGTAATTGTTAAAATGCTTTTTTAACAGTCAACACATAGAGTACATATAATTTGTTGAAAGACTATAAAATATATTTCCTGTGTATCCGTCTGTGGATATTTCCGATTGCTATTTAAATTGAAAATTTCCTTTAACGTATAAAATTTGATTTCTAATGTAATTTTTTCACTTTGTGTGGTCAGGTTAAGTTAAAAAGTCTCAGACTCGTTTATAATGAATGAACGTCGTTTAATGTTAATGTTTTTAGTGAAATATATTTCATTCTTTCAATATTCTTTTAAGTTCGAGTTTGCGTCTCTTTGCTGTATCTTCCTATGTTTTAAATAAAATCATTTGAAAGAAAAATCAATTCCTATTTCTTCCTATACTTACAAAGCATATTGAATGGGACGACTATACGATTAATTAGAGCAATTTTTATGTTTTCGAAAATCAATAAAATTGATTTGATTTTAGAAGAGTAGTTTGTAGTAAATTTCTGGAAGGTATATATCTAACTCTAAATCCTGCTGGTGTTTTAAGTTAATTTTAAATACAATACTAATAGTGCAACAGCTGCCAAACTTATACACGTGTCTTTTAAAGGTTAGGACTAACTAAAAATCATATGGATTTAACACTAGTAGCACCATCGATGTGTTAGACTACAAACTTTTCAGATCACCTGTTATAATATTTTCATATACCTCTAGTGACATATATATATTCTTATAATATTTTTTTCGAATAAATTAGCGAACTTTCAAACCCATTACTGAAAGATTTGCGGCTTGCAAAAACCCGAGTTTATAAACTAAAATTTTATAATTAATACGACCCACTGTACACTTTTAGACAGTACAGAATTCCCTTTGTGAGACTTACAGACCAATCTCCTTGATTTGCTATGAACAAAAAGTGAAGTGTATAAGTAAAAAAAAAGAAAAGAAGGAAGGGATCCAGCGGACAAAAAATTGCCTTTAAAAAAATCACGTGAAAATTTTTCTCTAAGCGTAAACATAGACTTTCTTATAGTAAATTATATACATTTTTGATAGAATTGATAGGATGGATAAGAAAACGAAAATTTTGTATGTACATATATCTCTTCATCACGTTTTGAAGTGGGTATAAACCTTCAATAAGTCTTTAGTTATAAGAGATATCAATTACCTGCCTTATAATATCTCCTCTTTATCGTGTGTTCCTCAAGTTACTCTTGTTGCTTTTAATTCTTTAGTTCTATGTGTGAATGTGAACGACGTTCCCTATTGTATTAACGTTCTAATGATTGTTGATGATGTTTATTTTTTTTTCCTTTAGATTAGCTTCGATTTATCACCTGTTCAGAAAAGGTGCCGAACTCGGAGCGTGATATTTATGATTAAATTAATTAATGGTTGCATTTTTTCTGCTTAAATACTTAGGATACTTAGGTTTCTTTTAGACTGCCTCGTCAACATACACACTAACAGCTGCATAATGATTTTCGAGTTTTATGCGTGATGTTTAAAAAAAATGTTAACACTTTTTTGATGCGTTTATTCACTCTGTCTGATATATGTGTTTTTGTAAATGTTCGTGTACTTAGGTGAACTGTAATTCGCTATTTCTGCATACACATATTTTTTAAAGCATTTTCCCGCATTGTATTGCATTCGCGCTAGAGTGCATTCAATTTGTACATAATTACTACTAATATTAATGTTATTATTATTTTTTTTAATTGTTATTTTTATTTTAATTTTTTATTGAATTTGTTTGTTTTTGTAACTGGTATTTTGATGTTTTAATTATTTAATTTTTCCAATTTTTTTTTTTACATTTTTCCACTTTTTTGATTGGGTTTCATTTCGTTTAGTTTAAGCTTTAACTTGAAATTTTTTTTGTATTTAAGATTAAAGTCCTTATTATATAGAATTAATTACAAGTTGGTATTTTAAAATTTCCTATATTGCCCTTCAATATTGTATTGTTTTTTGGTTATATGTGTTGAACATTTTTTGCAACTGACTTGAATAAAAAATCCAAGTGACTCTAATAATAGTTTATTTGTTACACGTTTTCTTTTTTTTCTTTCTTTTTTTTTTTAATCATTTGGTTTAAGCAATATCTTTAGATAATAATTTTCGAAAATCACAAGATTATTTTATTAATGATACTATGAAAATATTATATTTTAGTTAAACTTCTGTTAATAGTTAAGAAAAATTTTTGTTTTTATTCATTTAATTATTTAACTTTGAAACAATAGATGGTATATTTGAACTGTTTTGAAAATTATTTTGTTTCAACATTAAATGCAATTAAAGATAGATTGAGAATAGGATGATAAAATCACACTAGACAACAAAAGCAATAGCAGTAACAAATATTGCAATAACAATAGAAATTATCTGCGTTAGTCAGACTAGCTAACCATATAAACTAAATCATAATATAATTTTATATCGCGACTCTTATACTCAGTCATAAATTTACGTTTACTCTCGCAGTTTATATGCATTCGGTTAAATTAGGTAATTATGTTTGTAAAGCCAAGGTCTCTGAGAAAATGAAACAATAATAGATAAACGAACATACGAACGTTTATATGAATTGTCTTTAAAAATATAAAGCAACAGAAAGCAAGAAGTGATACAAATCCATAGCAATTTTGATTACTTAACTTGTGTGTTTAACGGAAAAGCAATAATAATAATAATAATAATAATAATAATAACAGCAACTACGTGTATGTGTATATGTGCGCACACTAGTTAACCAACTTCAAAATAATTAATCATAAAACAATGACTGGAAAAGAAAAATTCACTGTAATATTATTACCAAATTTTATTTTAAACCATACGGTAGTCGTGGTTGGTTCAGTTAGTATGTTTGTTCAATTTCACATATAACCAACGGACTCGATGACTGCCTTGCTGCTGTTACGCAACAATTGGACGCTTAGCATATATACAAAATACATATATATATATGTATGCATGTATGCACACAATTGTTTTTTTTTTTTTTTTTTTTTTTTTTTTTTTTTTTCTTTCAAAGAAAATATCATAAATTGTTACCAACTCTCTACTGAATTAAAAACGAAAGAAACACTCACATGCAACGATACATCCATATATAGATCCATATATATCCATCCATACGTACGTGCATACAAATCGTAGAAAAACTCTTAGTGACCATAACGAATATCTATCTTATTGGACCAGTAAATAGCAACATGAATACAATTTCAAAATTTAGAGCAAAAGCTTTACATGTGCCACTGGAGATATATATAATATAGCAGTTTTCAGATGCAGAATGGAATAATATTTGTACAAATTTTTCATTATTTTATTTTTACAAGTAATAAATTGGAAAAGAGTACATACAAAAAAAAAAAAGAAAAAAAAAAAATTGGAAAAAAAATGGGAAAAAAAATGGGAAAAAAAATGTAAACAAAACACATGAAAACGTTATCTCCGCTTGTGACGAATCTTGCATTTCCATCACAATTGGAATATATGTATAATAATGGAAAGTTTTTCATTAAATGCGCGCGATTTTTTAACATATAACGGTCGAGTGAATCATATTGTGCATCGAACTTTGCAATGATCTTGATGAATATATATGCCAAACCTGGCATAGATTGTAAATTATAAAAGAGAAAGTTTTACAAATTTCCGCTTTTCAAAGATTTTTCTTAAGTCATTACAAGTATTACATTATATTTCGAACAAAAATCTATCTGAGCGATGCTATTAAAAACATAGAAGAAAAAAGTAACGAAAGGATGATCCAATGGACGGCTAACGGAATTGATGAACGCAAATTATGAATGAAAGCATAAATGAACGAATGTTACAAACGGAAAGATAAAATTATTATAACCCGTAACTATGGCGACAAGTTGATATAAATCATGAACCGCAAACAAAATTAATTGCAATTTAACAATGCTTTACATTTCATTGAACATCGTGTGCTTTTTATGTATGTTTGTAATAGTTGCCGGCAATCTATCAAATCGTTTTAAATGTCTATTGTCTACCGGACCAGTCGCACAGGTGCATATAATTCCGTTGCCTAATCAGTCTCATTCTTGCAAAATACTTATATTTCAGTTAAAGAGTCTCTCTCGTAACTTAAAATTACAATTTCTGCTTTTCTTCTTCTTCTTCCTCTTCTTCTTCTTGTACCAACCATTCTTTTAACTGTTTTTTTCGAAAACGCTGTTTTTGATTTGAACTTTTTAAAAAAAATATGTATGTTTTTATTTAATCTAATAATTTAAAGAATTGTTTAAATACACTTAGAAGGATTTGCAAAATATCCCAATTATTTTTAAGTTGAACTTTGCTTTGATAATGTTCTGATTTCTCTGAATTGATTACGCACTCTCCTTACTGTATATATGATTGATGATGATTCATCACGAATCCTAGTAGTGTCGTGTTTTTCATTACTTTCTTGAGATTTCATCGGATTTTCATATTTTTATGTATTTATTTTATTTAGATATATATAATATAATGAATGAATATTTTTTTTATAGAAATTACTTAACGACGATAATAGTACGTATGCGAAAAAAAAAGTGTTATTTTCGTTTTTTCGCCATTTTTGTTGAAGTTATTATGCTTGCTTTTCCATATTCATTAACAAAAATATCATTCTCATTCTTACCGTTCGTCTTTTATTATTATTTGTTTATTTGATGTAAAAGTAGTCTCAATGAGCTAAATGATTCAGCAATTAATACAAAGCTCTTCGATATCAATACATGTTCATGAACTAGTGTCTATCGAAGATTTACTTCTAGAGGATTATAAATTTATCATCTCATCATCGAATGTGATTACAAGTGATTTGTTTATCAACTTGTGATATCCAATAATAATACACTCTTGAAAGTTCAGAAAGTATAGAAATTCTTAATGGAAATAAAATTCTGTGTCGATTTAATGCAGTCCGTACGTCTTAAGGTTTGCCCATTTGCTACTTGTATTGGAATTTTAAAGTCTACAGTAAGAGGTAGAGAAAGCTGGAAAAGTAGTTTGACGCAATTATTCATAAGACTATCTAAAGCTTCAGTCTGAAAATATAGTTTTCCACTCACTAACACGCTCACAATAGACAACTCAATAAAAATATTTCTTTTGGGCCAGTTCACAATCAACTGAAATACTTACTGTAAAGTAAATATTAGTTTGGGGAAAAAGAAATCCATTATTTTCCAATTCGAAATGTTAAATAAAGTTCTGAAGTTCATATAAGATTGGATGGATTTCTTTTTCCCCAAACTAATATTTCGCACATCCAATTGGTATTGGTTTGAGGTGGTGAGTGCCCGAGAGTTGTATTAAAGCGAATATGATTTTCCTTTTTTGCGCATGATTACGTATTCGCTGTATCAAGTTGATTTTCCTAAATCTTAATCATCATCACTTTAAGCATTAATATAGACTTGGTTGTGATTTCTGTTCACGGGTAGTGAGATATGTGTTTAACATTAAACTCAGGCATAGGAGATGAAATTAAAATAAGCAAAAAAATTATATTCGGTTGTACGGTATCTTTGATATCCATCGCCTTTATCTTAAAAAAAAAAAAAACTTAAAAAAAAACTACATTTTAATAGGCGGGCGTGGTAGGGTTTTCTATTCGTAGGGAACACCGTGGAAATTTTTCTTGTGTAGTCGATGAGTTGTAAGCAAAACCCCAAGAAAATCGAGATGTTTTCAGTGTATTTTATGGCGTAACCTTGGACCGATTTGGAACATTTTCAATAGTTAAACTGCGTGCAAGAACTTCCAAAAATTTCTCCAAAATTTGAAGCCAATATCTTTATTTTTTACGGCCAGGAGAATGATTAGCACAGACATTACACAGATGGACGGACAGACAGACGGCTAGGCTTAAATCGATTCTAAATTTAATACTGATCGAGAATATATATATACTTTGTGGAGTCTCGGTAGTTTCCTTCTGGTCATTACAAACAAAATTGCAAAATGAATATACCCCTCATCTTCGATAAACATAAAAAATATAAAAAATCAACATAAAAAATCAAACAAAAATTTAGAGCTTGACATTAATCTTTTTGAAGTGCTCACAATAAATCCTGTTTTTTTTTTTGCTCTTTCTTAATTTTCTTTTAACTTTACACTTAAGTGCGGTTTACGGTAAAAACCAATTAAAATTGCGTACATAATACATACGTAAGCGCGCACATGAACGCACTTTAAAAGCTACATCTGAAATGAAAATGAAGTGAAAATAAAATGGAATGAAATAATATTAACTTTAATTTCTTATATCAAATTTTCCTCTGTTGAAGATTATTCAACATTTGCTGGTTTGTTTTGTTTTTTGTTTTTTGTTTTGCTTGCAAAAGGAAAGCACGCATATAATTAGTTGTTGAAAAAGTAAGTAAAGTAACATTTTTTTTTAATTTTCTACATTAAAAAAACATACTTAATAAACGAAATGTTACAATTTTTGGCTATGTATCTTTTCTCTTCGCTTAAACAATTTATATTTCCTTGCATTAGCTGGTCAAAGCATTAGTGGAGCTCGTTTGGATAAATAAATTTGTAAGCCAACGTACGTACAGCATATTTAGATATCTAATAAATAAATAAATAAACAAACAAATGATAAACTTGTTTTAGTTGCCTGGTTAATTAACTATTAAATGAATATTACACAAATACGATAAGTGTTCCCAGACGACTTTGTACTACATACGGTTGCATTCATTGTATTGGGAAGTTGCATATATAGCTACTGCTTAAAACTTCCTTATCCAGACAGAATATCTTACGGTTTTTTTCAAAAGAAATTTAAATTTAAATGTTTCAAAAGAATAAGTTGAAAGCTTCTATACCTAATTTTCTTTATTATTATAATATTAAAGAGATTGAATTCAATTATTCTCGGAAACGTTTAATAAATCTTTAATAAATTCAAGTTATTTATTATATATGTGTAAGAGTCTTTTAATAAAATGGTTTGTGGGACGAACAAAACAAAAATATAAAATTTTATTCTTTGTTTAAATGGGACATGAAATCATAAAACAAAAGAATATATGGTATGTAGGAACTCTTTGGTTAATTTGTTTTTTTTTTTGAGCTCGCAAATATGTTTCTCGTTATATCTACCGCTTAAGACATACAAAGTGTAATATATCGTTACGTAAACTTCTCGTTTTGCTTACATGTATTCTTACCACTGGTCGGTCTGTAAATTTACAAAAGCGTACACTATCTGTGGATTGATACATTTCCTCATTTATGGAAAACGGGCCATGTAGTATCACCCCACAAGAGTAGTTATAGTAGCCAATGCATCGAGAATTATAGAGGCATTGCTAAAATCAGTGTACTATCAAAATTGATGAAGTGTCTTATTACTAGATGATACGTTCTGTCAGCTCAATGATTTCTCTATGTCAATATAAGTTTTTCAGCGGAAAGTCTACTTTACAAATCTCTTACAACTCTCTTGCCTTCTTTCTCTCCGCGTACAGTCAAGTCGGTTTTACATTCACGGATTTTTGAAAAGGACGGCTTAATTATGATCTTCTTATCTTTCGGATATGAAAAATCCTAATTTCCTAATTACTAAATCACATTGTTTCCATCGTATTTAATTAATAGCTCACACACACACAAACACACACGGACATTCTGAATTAATATCAGTGATCTCGACTTTAAGCCATTCCTGCCATATAAATAATATAGAATTCGTCCAAAATGGGTTTTCATATTCTTTGACTTAAAGCGGGATATAACTTTATTTGTTTCCCACTATGAAAACCACTTAAAATTAATTCATTTGCCTTCGCTTGAGAAAATAAATTACTAGAAAGAAAGCTTTGCTTAGTCAAGCATTGTTTAAAGTTCCCGTTTACTTTTCTCGGCATTATGATGTTTCAACTAAATTTCTTCAATGTTTGATTTGGTAACTCTTTCCATATAAAGTTAGTTTCATTACTTTTTCCTAAAAAAGATGCGAGATCTTTTTCCATGAATGGACATAAAAAAGTTAAATCATCACAGAGGGAACGACGAAAGAAGCGGGAAATGAATGTCGGTAGTTTAAACAATGAAGAACAGGTAAAATTTTGGTTCAATATATAAAATTGGATAAGAATTTATTAAAAATCTAGATTTATAGCAAAGTTTTTGCAACAAGAAAACATTCGGAAATTTATATTACAAACTAAAATCGTAACAACAGCGCAATTGCGCCGTTTTGGAAGATATTGTTACTTCATTTTTAATAACGTTAGAAATATTGTTCCCGTGTACACACTCATAAAATAGAGAAGCGATATGAATTTTTGACGTTAATAGGTCTCGTACGAAGAGAAGTTTTTGCTGAATTATGATAGCTATTAAGTGTTGTCTGAGTGCGTCTTTTATTAATGTAAATTTTAGGGGAAGAATTTTGCTTCGATTTCATACTCTTCCGAGATGCATGAGATATCTGATAATCCTTTGTGTTTTGGGTCCGAATCGGAATCCTCTTCAAGAAGATTATCTAATTCCGGGGAATCGACCATACACTGTAATATTAATTAAATATGTTCCCAAACAGATGTGTCACAACTGTTTGGCCAAAGAAATTATTTTTATTATTCGAAATTCGAAATAAAGATATCCATAGGGTTAGTCACTTCAAAGTCGAATTTTCGAATTGGGGAGGGAGTTTGGCAGCCACAAAGTGTATTGTTAATAGTAAGATTTTATATACAATACTGACAGACCGGAGGAGTATATTTCTTAAGGATCTTATTAGCGTGTTGCAATCGTTTGATGAAGGCGAGTTCTTACAAATGTTCTGATCTCGGTTTCCTTAACATTAGTTTGATGGAGAGTGATGACCCAAGAAGAAGAATCAACATTAGAATAGTGGTAATGGTAGTGTTGTCACTTTGTTTTGTCAATTTTCTTTTCAAATTTTTCTTTCAATATATCTTTTTAGACTCGTTCTGCCGTCACTTATTAATGTCGAGAAAACGATTAGACGATTTGCCAAGAAACCAATATGTTTCGATATTTGAGAAAGTTTAATCTTATCCCTGTAAGCGGCGATGGTATTTTCTACTTTTTCAATGATGTTTTATCTGAAATATAAAGGATTTCGTATAGCTTTTATTATCGGCAGACTATTTGTGCTGATAACAATGTTAAGTATGCTTTTGAGAGCACTCGTTGCTTAAAGAATATCTCCAACTTTGGATGTAAATGTTGATATTTAAATTTATTTAAATGCGATAATATGCGAATTTTGTTGGAGCACAAAACATGTGCTCTCGCCAAGTAATTATATAGTTAAATAAGCATGATTACACAGATTTAGAAATTAATGCCAAGTTTATCAGTGAAAAACACAAATTTTGTCTCAACTGCACTTGATGGTTATGGGCGGAGATCTAAAAAACAAATAGAGTATTTTCTTGCAAACGGAACGTTTTGTTTGTATGAGATTATTACTACATCTTGTCTCGGGAAGTAAAGAGAGTGAAAATTTGAATAATTTTTTCTGACAAGTTTTTACGGATTAATTCAGTTACAGATTAATAGTCAGATTACTTCATTTCTTGATGATCTACTCCTCAAGACATTTATTGAATTAATTCAATTATGATCATAGTTTGCTGGCGAATGAATTTGAGAACATCTGACCAAAAGATGTCGTTACACATTCACATATCGTTTAACTTATCGTATTTAATAATATTATGATAATTAGTAAATATTCGATATCGTATAGATGGATGCATTTTTCGTTTGGAGAAAATTCTCCCAAAAACGCAATGACGACGTTTTAATAAATTTATATTATCCTCATAAATGATGCACATCAAGTTTACAGTTACGCGCATGAGAAAAAGCAGTGAATTGTTTTATTAATCTATTAAACTGAACTGAACTCAAGAGAAATAGGGACACGATGATTTGCATGATTATGTTTTAATACACATTGCAAAATTTTGTATTGAACTTTGAAGATTATTTATAAGAATATCGTTCATCTTAGACGCAACTAATGCTAATAAAAATATTAGTTATCATAATAATAATAATAATTGATGACAATTATTGGTGTTAAAATTATAAAGTAAAATTGAAGTCTTTAGGTTTTCTTTTATAATTTATTTATTAAAATTTGTATCAAATTATGAATTTTTTTTTTTTTTTTGTTTGTATAATCAATCAAAAAATATTAAAAACATTTAGAGTAAATATATGTTTTTAAATAATATTTTATATATATAATCTAACTTTCTCTTTTCCTATTTATTCATTCAGGTGAAATAAAAAGTGCTTTTTTTTTTCTTTAATTGAAGTTAACCTAAGCTTAACTTTTAATTACTGTCCATTAATTCTACATAAACACTGGGATAATTTGGTTATTTTTGTCTTCCAACTCTCATGGACCAACGCTTTGAACTTTACTTTTATTTATGTCATGGGGTCTGCTTTGACAAAATAAGAAATAGGAATTGAAAGGAAGAGAGACAGATAGAGAAATGAGTGAGAGAGAGCGAAAGAGAAGGACAATAAGCAGAAAAGCGATTGTATTTAAAAAAACGGTGAGATACTAACTAAGCTGTTTTGTACAACACTTGCAGTTAAACCCTAATTACCTATATGTTGATTACTATATATATACATATATATATATGTATATGTATATACATATATATATATATATATGTATATGTATATATATATATGTATATATATATATATGTATGTATATATATATGTATATATATCTATGTATATGTATGTGTATGTATGTATGCATGTAAGCATTTGTTTGTATTTGCGTGTTTGTATATGTAGTACAACAGTAGTAGCAGCACAACCGTATCTTCCTTTCTATATTGCTGTTGCTCTCTTATAAATAATTTTAGTCATAATCTTTGTAACAGTGTTTGTTTATTTGTTTATTTTTTTTTTTTTTTTGCGAAGCACCAGGCAATACTTACTTGTTTTAACGGTGTGTTGTTGTGCATCGGTGATATGTGCTGAATTTTTATTTCAGCTCTTCAATTGTGAATGTGTTAAAGTTGTTTTTTTATATGTCCGCCTTGTCTATAATAATAAAAAAACATTAAAAAAAAAATTTGTTGCTACCAATGTTTTTTCGTTGATTTAATGTGGCTATTATTGTTGGTTTTTATACTATTACTAACTACTACTACTACTACTACTACTACTACTACTACTATTACTACTACTAGCTGCTGCTAATACTATAGCAAGTAGTAATACTGTTACCAATTCGATGGTGTTCCATCTGGTGTATTGACTTTGGCTGATTTTACCAAACAAACCGAAAGAAAAAAACAAAAAAACTGTAAACAAAAATTAAAAATAAAAACACACTAAAACCAAAGACTTTCTTCCTAACAATATAAAAGCAGCAAATTTCAGCAGCAATAATATTATTCCGCGGTGGAAAGTCATTTGGTTAACAACGTGTCTTGGATCAGCTTAATATTTTGATCTCCTTAAATATCAACGGTTTTCATTTGTGGTTTTTAAGTAGAAATTTTTTTTTTTTTTGCGTACCCATAATAAATAATAGTGAAATGGATCTTAAGGTGAGTCAGGCATTCAACAAACAAACAAAAAAAAAAGGATAAACAAATTTAAAACTAAGCGGAAAATATGATGAAAAGATGAGAGCAGAGTGTCCAGCTTAATGAAGAAAATAAATAAATAAATAAATAAAAAACAAAAGAAGGACTGAATATTAAAACTACATATTTTAGGTGATTTGAATAACAATTAAACAAAGATTAAAGTAATAACTTTCAAACACGTAAATAGGAAAAATTAAAAAATTTCAAAAGAAAATATGAAAAATTTTAAATCTTAACTCAAATAAAACAAAGTGTCATAGAGGATCAACGTAATATTTAGAAAATGCATAATGTAAACAATGTTTTATTACAATTCGGTAAGAACCGCCATTTTTAAGAAACGATCTTATCCCATTTTGACTTTTTTTCTTGATGAAGATAAGGATAGATCGCTTCAAACGCTTTGAAATATTGAAATAAAAAAAAAAAAAAAACTTTAAAAGTGATTATCGTGCAAAAAACTTAAGTAATTTATTTAAGTCAACTATACGAAGAAAAAAGAAAAGCAAAATGATGTATAAGTACTAAGAGGAGTAAAGAGGAGTAAAGAGGAGTGAAAAGCGTGCTAAAATTAATTCTACAAACTTTAGAACAAATGGAAAGACTTTCTCATTTACTTTTAGAGAATCATTTTTCAAATATAATATATCATAAGGATCTCTAATGCTTTTCTACAATAAATCCTAGAAAGATTTCAATTTAAAATAGAGCGGATTTACAATAAATATTAAGAGACGTCAAGGCCTCGTTTTGTTACGAATTGTTAATAACAACGTTTTCTATGCGTTGTTTTTTTTTCAGTTTATAATTTTGGCCTCAATGTTATCTTTAGCCTTGGCCTATCCTGGTCTCGAGCATCACTACTATGAAGGCGGTCATGAAAGTGGTTATGAGATAGCTGCTGGTGGACATGGTCATGAAATTGCTCTCTCAGAAGGACATGGCGGCGGACAAGAAGAACACTATGAAGATGAACATGTGGACTATTATGTATGATTTATATCGATATATTCTTATTCTTCTTTTCGTAAATTTCTCTACGGAACTTAGTAGGATTCGATCTTTTCTAATATATCATATCTGTGTATGTGTGTGTGTGTGTGTAATCATTTCAGGCTCCACCAAAATACGCTTTTAAATATGGTGTTAATGATTTCCATACTGGTGATGTTAAATCGCAGCATGAAACACGTGAAGGTGACAGTGTGAAAGGTAAGTAAATTTTATTGAATATAAAATAAAAAGTTCGCGTAAAAATTCAACGTATCAATATCTAAAAATTATATTGAAAAAGTCTGATGCCACGTTAATAAGAGGAATTATTTTTTCATTGATCTGCTTACATATATTTTTTGGGGAGTTCAGAAGAATAATTTTACTTAAGTTCTATTATTTACATTATGTACTTATAAGAACTATATATATTATTATATAAATTAAATTTACTTATATATATATTTGAAAATAACTTTTTCAAATTAACGGATTTATTAGATATCAAACCATCCACGAAACTTTTAATTGCTTACTAGGAGTAGAATTCTAAGAGTTTTAGTAAAAAAATGTTCAAAATATCCAATATTAGATGTGCAGAGAATATCTTACAGTATCGCTTAAATATTACAATCACAGTCGATATAAATTGATAAAAAAAAAAAAAAATAAATAAATAAATAAGAAAAAAAAACAATATTTTTGTAGAAGCAATTATTCGATGCTCATGAGCTCGAACCGTTTTTATAATAATTTGTGCTTCGATGTTGCATAATAGCGCGAAAAATGAAGTAATAATAAGAAATCAAGTAATAGGAAAGAAATTATAGTTTGTTTGCATGCATACATAACGTGCGTGAATAAACAAGTTGGCTTTTATAAGTTCACTATCTTCATAACTAATGTTATTACTATAAAAAGTGAAAATGTATATATATGCTCAAGCAGAGCCGACGTAAACATTGAAAATTATTGATTATTGTTATATAAATCCTTATTAATTATAAGAATTTTTGTATGGGAAGAATTCTTGCATTAAATAGACTTGAGTGAATCAAACTAGTATATTTATTTATACTAATCGTTTGTCTATTATATGAAAATTTATTTCCAAATCTTTGCTAAGAAACCAACAAATGGTTTCAATAGAAACGCAACACTCATTAATACGATAGTTTGAGGAACCGGGTGAATCCGGGTATATAAAACGATCAAGCGAAGTCGTTCTATTTTTACTAAAATCATAGAAAGCACCGTTCATTGTTTAAAAGAAGAGATTGAGAACGAGAGTGAGAGAGTGATAGATAGAGTGAGAGTTAATTGTTTTCTTAGGAAACTTTCTTAAAAAACTTTCTTAGGAAATATAAGTAATTCATGTTTACCCATTGTGTTTGGCTTTCGATAGACATCTAAAGTTTAAGAATAACAATAAAAGCCATTGAGTAGTCTGTTTTGATGATTACATCAGATATTTGTCGTCTACTAATATCCTTCAGGTAGAATGAATTGTTTTCAATACACGTCTTATAGAATACTTTAATAATTATGATATTGTCAGAATCAAAACAAGAGATGGTCAATAGGTCGATTAAGGGAAGATGACTATAACGCGAACTTTGAATAGAATTATTGACGGATCAATAAATGCAACAAAGTTGATATTAAAGAGTATTGTGAACATGCTTTTCTTCTCGCGTACCAATGCTTGATTAACAGGTTACCTATCATCGAACCATAAAATTGATATAACATATGGGATATAATGGAAAAATATCTGATCGATTCCAAATAGTCCGGATAGAGTGAGACATGAGACATGAAACAATCATGCAATTCTTGATGTTATAAAATATGATTTAAAATAATTTATTAAGAGACTCACGCATGATTAGTAATTTTTATTATTTTTAATTGTTAATATTTATTTAATATTTAAAACATAAAAATTTTAATTTTTATTGTAATCGTTATATTTCTTCTTTTTGTTTTGCTATAATTCCAGGCCAGTATTCATTGGTTGAACCGGATGGTTCTATACGTACAGTTGACTATACCGCCGATAAACATAATGGTTTTAATGCTGTTGTACATAAGACTGCTCCCGTGCATGGTCATGAAGAACACGAATATCATCATTAGATTGATTAGGAGACAATCTAAATGATTAGTAACCGAAACAAAAAAAAAAACAACAAAAAAACAAAACTGACTTGATAGCCATTCCATAGATATGAAATCGTAAAGCTAGTGAATTTGGAAATTTCTTTTTAAAATAAGGGAAAACAAAAAAAAAATGCAAAACAAAAAAAAATTTTATTTTTTTAAGCTATAATTTTTATTAACATCTACGAAAAAAGTATTTAGTTAAATTTAGAGATAAAAAATAAGGGACATTAGCAAGAGGGAATTTGCAAAGCTGCTATCAAATCCAAGGCCAAATAGTAAATGAAAAAGAAAAAAAAAAAAAAATACCAGAGGAATAAGAAAACATTAAGTCATTGTCTCAATGCAATGCTTGCATTAGTTATAAAATTTTTCGTCTTTATTTAAAAAAAAAAAAAAAAAAAAAAAAAAAAAAATTAATTAATTAAATATTTTAGCTTTGATTTATGTAGTATTTATGAATTTGTTTTCTTGATTATTTTCAAAACGATTTTATGTTTTCTGTGATAAGCTTTTGTTGTTGTTGTTATTCTGAATATTCTCCTCCCTCACGTAGCCTTCCACATCTAGCTAAAGTTTATTTTCCGTTTCCTTTTTTGAAATTTTTTTCTATAAATATATATGTAGTTAATAATTTTCTATTTTTTTAACTTTCTTGCATATGCTCGTTTCGAACATATGTTGATTATTTAACTTTGTTTTTGTTTATAACTATTTGCACAACTAATTTTGTTTTATAAATTTACTAATAAATGTTTTACAATTTTTTTTTCTTTTATTATGTAAAGCATTGCTGTAGATAATGGTTATGATAATGAATATGATTCCTTAATGTTATGTATCATAATAATTCCTATAACTAATAAAAAAAAATTAAAATATATATATATATACATATATATATTTGTATGTAAAAAATTAATATTAAATAATTTTTGGTTTTTTTCTATAAACTGTTCCTTCAGTTATTGGGATAGAGACTAACAGAAATCTTTATCGTAAGTTAAAGACGGTGTCTTTCGAAAAGTGCTTCTACTACGAGAAAGAATTTCTTAATTATTTCAATATCTGTACATACATACATCTATAAATAATTGGCTTTGAGACTTTAATTAGTCTGGTAAATATATGGAAACTTATCAACTAAATAATTTTTATTATTTGATTACATTTTTCCTTTTTGAGTTATATTGTGCTAATGATTTTATATCAATGCTTCTACTCGGTAGTGGCAGGGCCAGTACTTTACACGATTACAAAAGTTCTTGGTTTAACTTGATTTTAGAATTATATTCGATTGCTTGGTTTTTTTTTTAAATATTGGCTTATTGTCGAGGAGTAATTAGATTCATTATTAAACTTGCATAATAACTTATTGCAAATTGTGGTATGCTTCGCGAACATGGGCTCGTTATATGTAATAGAATTTCTTTATGGTGTTTTTGTTTGCTAGATCTAACACAGAGAACAGACCCATTTAAGATGAAAGCAGAGTCTGCAAAATTTCTAATGTTCAAAGCACGATTTGTAAGTACAAAAGGATAAAATTTTCATAACATAACAAAAAATTATGTAATTCTCAGATTTTATTTTATCTAAAACAAAATGAATTTATATCATAAGTAACAAAGAGTCTGCAAACGTTACCGCCGAAGTTTTATGGAATTTTTGACTGTTTTCTAAGTATATTGTTTATTATATCGCTTCAATCATCATTTCTATGACTTTCTTTCTGCACCTGTATTTCGAAAGTATCTTATTTAGACTGCCAACAGTAGAAAGTGTTTTAATCCATAAATCTTGAACTAAACTAAAGACTACATCTTAACCCATTTTAAACATTTTAGTATGTTGCCTGTTTCATATCAGTGGCATTACTTGCAAATAACTAAATTTTTTATTCTATTTTTAACAGGGATCCCCCATATGCTGTAAATAAACTTAAATAGATTTAAAGCCGACATACCTCTAACGTCTACTGCTAAACTCGCCCATATCATAGTATCTGAAGTAGAAAGCTGAATCCTAGCATATGTTGTTATCTTGGTACCAAATTCATTTTGCAAATGGAACTGACACGTCCAAAACTATTCTTATAATAGTCTATGAAGTATATAGCTGATATTAAACTAAAATTTATCAGGATCGTTAGAAACCTTTAAAAGATCATCAGTCTGTGTACAGTCGATATTTCCAGATACCATTCTACGGTATTTATGTATTTTGTTTGCTGTTGTTTAGTCACCAACTTATATAATCCCGCCAGAAATAATCCAAAGATATTAAATCACATCTCCTTGAAGGTTATTCAACATCGGAATTCCTTGAAACTATTGCATCATCAAACCTATTATATAATTAAGTAATAGTTTGACTTTTCTGTGTGACACATACTCCCATCTTGTTGGAACTAGATCAACATCTTCCAACTCAGGCCAGTATTTACTCTCCATTCTCATTTTTTGAAAGTAACAGCGATCTATAGTACCCGCCAGCTAAAAAACCACACAAAATATTCACCTTTATTATAAATTGAGGAGTAGTTTTGCATGCAATTTAAATTATTTGAGTTCTTCCATAGAAGTGCTTAATTTAAGAAAATGCTTAATGTCCCGCTTATGATATACAGAAATATAACTTAGAAACTTTCTTCAAGACATACATTTTAATTTGATATTTTCGCGCTATCTGCAGAAGACTATAAAGTTAAAATCGATTCTTTTACGTCTGTTCTGTCCAATTAAGTTTGAAATTTATCTAAATAGTTTTATGGCTTCTTTCCTAATTAACAAAAAACTGATAATATTCAATGTGCCTTGTATTGTTTGTCGGAAGGCCTTCATCTTGACAAATAATATATTTGTGTATGATGCAAGTAGTACGTATAATAATAGAAGTCTAATTTATGCCTCATAATTGTACCGTACAAAGGTTGTGTTATAGGGTATCTAATGTCCAGAAAGGGTTAAGATAGACTCATCTTCTTTTATATCGATCGATTAGAAAGATTTTCTGATCGTTCCTACGAAAAGTAAACCTTTATTTGGTAAAAAGATTCAATTTTTATACCCACCATCGATGGTGAAGGGTATATTTCATTTTGTCATTTGGTTTGTAACTATCAAAAGGAAACTTCGGAGACACCACAAAGTATATATATTCACGATCAGCATCAAATTTAGAATTGATCTAAGCATGTCCGTCCATTCGTTTGTCCGTTTGTATAATTTTTGCGGTAAACATTACCCTGGTCGCAAAAATTAAGGTATCGGCTACAAATTTGGCAGTAACATTGGAAGTTCTTTCGTTGTCACGCCCACCTATGAAAATTTAATTTTTTACCCTTTTTTATGATAAGGGTGATGGGTATAAAAGATTCGACACAACCGAATATAACTTTCTTATTTGTTAATATTTTTTGTGTGCTGCAAATGAGCCCCTAATAATAATTTCATATTAAAATTACTTGTACTGGAGTTGGACGGTAAATGTCTATTTTTTGCACGCAAATGCGTATAAAACATTCTCTTTAAAAAAAAAAAAATAATTTACATGGGAATAAAGTAAAATTTCTGAACACTTTTTAATAGAAATTGTTGAAGATTAAAACAATCTTTGATAGAAACATTTAATTTGCTAAAGATGGACCAGGTGAGTTTATGCTTTAGCCTTACTTCCATATAAGGGTTCCAGGAAAAGCTTGCTTGCTTTTTATATGAAAATAAGGTAGAATTTATAGTATTTCTTTCAAAAGGAAATGAAAATTTTTATTAAGCAACGTGGTATAAGGCACCTAATAGTCGGCTTTGCCCTACTATAAAATTTTAATTTGTTTTTCATTAATATATCTCAGGTCACTTTATATCCAGTAATATTTTGTAATTAAACGTTGTTTGTCCGTTTGTTCTAAAAGTACGTTGCATTCCAATTATAGAGAAAGTTGGAATATATTTTTGATTTTCAGCATTTCTCTTTTCTTTTAATAGGGAAAGTTTTTGTTGATTAAAAATTTTTTTTTGCAAAATTTTCAATTTAGAATTTAAATTATTGTTAACCCAATCGTGGACGTGATTTTTAATAATAAATTTGAATAATTTTTTAAACTGAATAAACTCTCGAAAAATCTGAAATAAATTTAAAAGAGTTAAAATGATACAAGAGAGGTTAGAAAAAGATTAGAATGGCGTTGAAATCAATATGACTGTATCATATCTATTATTTTCCTTATCGAATTATTAAATATTTTATTCAAATTCGCTTCACTAGTTAAAAATTGTCTGGTGAAGTTGTCTGGTTTGACAGTGATCGTTTTATTTTCCAAGCATAAGCGAGAAGGCACGGTCTGATATCTGAACATATCTTTTTATAACGATTTAATAACTAAATCGGGGTATTTAAGAGAAGCGACACAAGTGTCATTTTTGTTTATTTTGATGGTTGACCATATGCCTGATCTCTTTTTTTTTTTTGGGAGTACTTACTTGACTATAGTTTCCAAAATTTTTCTTGTAGTAGAAAATCAATAAAAACAGTTTTGTAAAAAATGGTGGGACGATTTTTTTTTTTAAATTTCTTTTTTCCTGGCGGGATAGACTAGTCTTTATATAATGCATATATAATCCATTTATTGCATTTTGTGTAACTTTTATTTTATATTCTTTTTTAATGAACTAAAGAAATAACTAAGCAACGTTAAAGGCTGTTAAAGTAATAATTGGTCCAGTGGTATTAACGTGTTGTCTATTTATGAAGTAAAATTATTTTGATGATTGTGACCATGTTTTGTGGTGTTATGTACGTGCGTGCGATGTTATGTATTCATACATATACACAAAAGCGCGCGCGCGCACACTCACACGCGATAATTAAAGTGTGTTTTCAAAAATTCAAAGACTAGCATTTTTTGGAGTTATTGTTTATTATTACTATTATTATAATTACTATTCTTGTTGCTTATGCTTATTGTTTTGTTTTTCATAAGCTGGCGATCGTTATTATTTTTAAAAAGAAGTAAATAATTTCTATATAACAAGTAATGATACAAAATAACATACGTACTAGTCGCTAACGTCTCTTGTGTTTTTTCTGATGGTTATTCAACTTTAATTCAAGCTTAAAAGTGCGTCGTATATGTCTTTTATAAGGTTTAAACTTCAACTGAAGTTCAATAATATGAATACATATGTCGCAACGTGAACATTGATTAACGCTTAAATTATATATATATTTTTTTTGTGCTTGTGTCTATTTGTACTTGTCAGCTTTGGGAGAAACAATAGCCAAGTTTTGTGTAAAACGTGTTTTATTTTATGTATACATAATTGACTTGGAAGAGACTTATGGATAAGGGAAAGAGGATGACAAGGAAAGCATTTAAACGTTTGATTTATTATCAAGCGCATATTTTAATTTATGCCCACTGTTAGAGATATTGTACAAATACGCCTCAAACATAAAATAAAAAACAAGGAAGAAAACCATATTCGACTGTGTCTAGTCCCTTATACGCAACCCCTTTATCTTTAGAAAATAGGTCGAAAAAACTAAACTTCGATACTCTATAATATTGGGAACGCGTAGCAGATTTTTTCATTTTTATGGAACACCGTGGAAATTTTGACTAGTGAGCAAAACATATCGATAGCAGAAGTCTTTTTAGCTTATACTATACTGTAGGTCGATTTTCCATACCGAGGTACGTGCATACGAGATCGGTGCTTTTGACAAATTTGATTCATAACTCTTAAGTTTTGTGAAGGGAATATGGTTATTGCAGACACTCCACAAGTAAGTAAACAGAGAAATGGGCAGAAAGACGGACAGACACGCCTGGATAAATTCTGAGTTTGATACTGACCAAAGCATTGTACAATTCATAGGATCTCTCAAGTTTCTTTTTTGGTGTGATAAACGTTTTCACAAAAAAAATTTCACTTTTATTTTATTTTTACATCGGGTGAGCGTGGTCGATCGTTTCTATTTTTTCATTGATACTACGGGATAGCTGGTGCAATATTTGTGGAAATTTTTTATAGATCTACCTGGTATGATTTATGAGTCATAGGCAAAAAACCCAATTTTTTTTGCTTTCGAAAACTGAGTTGTTCTGTTAGCGGTCATATCCTACGACCGTTTGGCCCATTTTCAATACTCATCAAAGGCTGAAATTTGCATTTTTGTGGAGAATGGAATAATGTTTACCACAAACATTACACAGATGAACAGACAGACGGATGGGCAGTCGGTCGAATGGATAAACGGACTGACGGATGGACAGACGGACAAACGAATGGACAGACGGACAGACGGACAGACGAATGGACAGACGGATGGACAGACGGACGGACAGACGGACGGACAGACGGACGGACAGACGGGCGGACAGACGGACGGACAGACGGGCGGACAGACGGACGGACGGACAGACAGACGGATGCACAGACGGACAGGTAGACGGACGTACTGTCGGGTGGACAGACGAACAGACCAGGGGACAGACGTAAGGACAGACGGACAGACGAATGGACAGACGGACAGACGAATGGACAGACGGATGGACGGACAGACAGACGGATGCACAGACGGACAGGTAGACGGACGTACAGACGAACAGACCAGGGGACAGACGGACATGCTTAAATCGACCCTAAATTTCCTGTTGATTAAGAATATTTTATTTTATATACTGAAGTTTCCTTTTAGACATTACAAACAAAATGACAAAATGAATATACCCCTTACTTTCGATGTTGGCTATAAAAATAGCAAAAATTAGTAAAAAGATCGTTATGAAAACTTCGACTTCCTCATTTTTTAAGTTAGATTAACCGGTATCATCATTTTATGTGTGTTAAGAGGAGAGTAATTTTTCTAAATTTATTTAAAAAAAATCGAATAAGTTGTTAATAGATCTGTGTTTACACGTGAAAGTAAAAAGTCTTAGCATCTTTTTTAAATCGTTTAAAAATCGGCCATATAATATTAATTTATCGAACAATTGCATGATGGTCATTCGAACTTTTATTCTAAAACTTTTATTAAAAACTTCAAAGTAACCGGATGATTTTTAAAGTTAGAGAAACTTGGTTTTGATGAAAAAAAGAACACGCACACACATATTCGAAGAAGTTATGAAGAAATGTTTGCTGAAATTATTAGCGTCGAGGTGTGGCAAGGTTATATTTAAAATAGCTTATATGTTCTGTAATTGATTTTTACACTTGACACTTGCCAAGTTACCCAGTGTACTCACAATATTTTTAATACGGTTGTGCTGCGGAAAAACAACATTTGGAATTTCGCCAAGATAATATTAGACCTTAAGTATCGTTTATGTATAGCTTTGTTAATTGAAATTTAATAATACATTTCTTTTTTATGTCTATCTACAAACGCAGTTATTTAACTAATTAAATTCAATATTTGAATATGAACGTTTAATAGGCAATGCCTGGTTTATATATGAACTATAAAGAAAAAATTTTCGCTTACATTCGTTTCGCTCTTTTATGCTGCCAGCTTTAGTTTTCTTCCAGCTTTTTTTATTATTATTTAAATGCTGAACGCGAATTAGATGGTATTTGACTTCCAGCCGGGCCGGAATCCAGGATTTAAGCAACTTAGCTTGCTCGTAAAGTTCAGAAAAATATATATTTATTAAGTGTTTACTTGTATTTAAATCAAAGAAACGAAAGACTTAAGTCTCAAACGCGCGTCTAGATTTATAGTTAACTCCTACAACTATGCTATAAAACATTTTCAACGTCCGAATTTTATGGTAAGCGATTAAATGTATTTTAAAACTTTTGTACGACTAAACAAATAACTTTCTCTTCTTGTCGTTCTAGTTCTCGTTCTCGTATCAGCTACAAGTGGCCTGGCAAAAAATTTACATATGTCGATGACAATACGTACATTGTATTGAATATTGAACTATATATGAGCTTTTTTATGAATTCTGATAGACTCATACTTGCTTACACATTCATTGTTTGGTCACTTCATTACGAATGCTGAATCAAATCTACTTAGAAATAATTATAACTTTTAGAAGCTGTGTTATTTTGGCTTAATGCTTTTTTACCAATATATAAATTTAATTTACAGCTTCTTCGTATTTCTTCTCAAGCGTAGTTTGTTAAAGGATATTAATATTAAATAACGACTAGAGTTATATCTACTATGATTACCTTATTAAAGTGACTTAATGTAATCTTTTTTTATGAATTTTATAACCGATGTTGGAGTTGAAGACTTTCAAATGTCTTGCATCGATACGCTGCAACAAATACGCTGCCACTGACATAGCAACAGTTCGTCTTCTACGCGCTCGATCGTTATGCACGATTGATAGAACAAGTATCGCCACTGCTTGTTCATCTGTCCGATATCTCTCCATGAATAATTGTGTTCAATTTACTGTTAGAAAGATTATCGAGATTATCTGATTAAATTTGGCTAATATATTTTGGTTCAAAGACGAATCCTATTGAAAATTAATTGAATCGAACATTTTTTACTACTACTCTCCATGGAACACCCTTTTTAGAAAAAGTCTTTAGATGAAAAAATTTCACATGTTTAATATTTTATCGTAATAAATATACAAAATTTGAATCGATTGAAATCAATTTTTAAATTCTTATATAAACATTCATATGAAAAGTTAAACTTTTATGGCAACGTTTTAATTTTTAGTATTTTATTATATGATAGAAATTGGAAACGATCCGATCTATAAAATCACTAAGGATTCTCACAAAAAATTGGCCTTAATAGAGCAACAAGTTACAAATCTTTGTTATCTTAAGATTGAAATAAATGAACATAACTTATCCTGCTATAAAGTTTCTTATGGTAAGCAAGCTTTTACATGGAAAAAAGATATTACTTGTTAGTATTTCATGAGAAAAATAATGAAGAATTGTGTAAGACGAAGTAGCGTAAAGGTAGGTCCAGCTCGACTATAATATTTTATCTTATTATTTTTGATTTCATAAATATGCTACTGATAATTTATCTCAAATCAATTCTCTTTAAATGAAATAAGAAAATTATACTCGACCGTCATCTAATCTTTTACATATCCGCTCCGCTTTCATCTTAAAAAAAAGATTGAATAAAATTAAATTTCGATACTCTACAATATTGAGTGAGCTGGACTGTTTTTCTTTTGTTTTAAAAAGTACACCCGGATATTTTTATCATCTATTTGTTTTGGCTTATGGGGTAATGAACATAGAGCCCAGAAGGCGTAGGTGATAGTCATGTCGTCCTGTAGACGTGTTATTTGACTGATTTGGGTGACTTTCAGTACTAACCTACGTACAAAAGGTTTAAATCTTAAATGCATATATTAATTTTTGCGATTGGTATAATCTTAAACATTAAACAGATAAGCATGCGGACGGACGCGTTCATGAAGATGTGTGCTATCTACTTGCTATACTCGCTCGCCATCGAAGTGTATTTCAAAGGTTTTAGCAATATAGACAAAAGACTGTTTAAAGTGGTGTTGACTCAGCTTTGTTCGACTTTCTATTGTCACCTATATTGTAAGCAGCCGATTTCTGAACAAAATCAATCGGAGGAAATCAACACAATATAAATTTGTCAACTTGAAAGCCACTGTCTATTTTCTGAAAATCAACTTGCCTTTATTGGCTTAAATAATCCCTCAAATAATCAAGAATACTATTAAGAAAAAAAAAACAAGAAGCAATCTGTGGGCGTGACAAAATTCTAAATGGTTCAAGAATTTGATTTTTCAAACATAATTAAAGAACATCTTAAATTAGATTGTTTAACGAGAATGACTCTGTTGTTGCCATTCTTTGAATTTCACAACAATATAAAGGGAGTTGTGCTGTGTGAAAAATTTTCTTTAAATAAATAAGCCTTCAAAATAAACTGTATTGAAAATAATAAGTTACACTAAGCATTCGAAATAGTAATTGAGGTAGACCGACTCAATTGAGATTTTGCATAAACTACTCTTAATAGTTCTTTGGCAAAAGTAATGCACTGGCAGTTACTCATAAAATGAATAAAACATAATAGCCACGAGTACAAATTTATCACAATAAATCTACATGTGAAACTAAATACTAAATACTGAAAATTAAATACCAAAGACAAGATCATGTGAACACTCCTTTTTTATAGGAAATTCTACTACTATGATGATAGAAAGGAAGACAAATTTAATTTCTTCTTTTTTAAATCTATTTATTACTCCAAATCTCACACAAACAACGCATAAGACTCAATTCCTTGCTATAAGTTTGGCCCAGTGGAAGAAATTTATAGGGCATAACACCACGATAATTGAAGAAAAGTGTTAACAACACTTTGATGTTTGATCGATATTCGCTCGATTGATCGGTTGTTTTCTTGGTTTGTTTTTCTCGTATGCGTAGATCTTAGTCTCATTGTCCGTGAAAACGTGTTTTCATGATCGATGAATAGTCAAAAAAACATCTCACGTTACACATTGTAAAAATCGCAAAAACACTTTTTGTGTCATACAAAATCAAGCATAGGTGAGACACTAATGACGTTCATGATGTGAAATTTCGCAATTAGATGTCTATCACAGTTCTACCAAATTCGAAAAAAAGGTATTTCGATATACCTGAGCAATTTAATTTTAATTAATCTTAGATTTTGTTTACAGTATGCGATGGGATTTAAAAATAGTTCGTCTTGTTTACCTGTATTTATTTTTTACCTGTAATAATTTGTTACCTGTAATTACTTATATTACCTGTAATTACTCATATATTTTTCATAAATTTTTGTATGATACATCAAAAAATGAAAATTTTTGTCATGTAAAGCATTTTAATAGAAAGTCGTCGCACGATTCAATCAATTTGGAAAGCGTTTTATTTTTGTTCGAAAACGTGTCAGTGTGCCAAAGATCATAAAAAATGCCTCAAAAATTACTACCTATAGATTGAGCCAAAAATTAAACGAACAGACATCAGATAGACAACGGGACCTAATCACTTAAATCGTAACAAAAGTGCAGATTTATTTTATGTATGTGTGGTTATTGCAAATAGTCCTTCAAATTTAATACATTCTTACCACAAGTGATTCACTATACAATACACAATTTAATATGCCGCATTTCTTTATAAGCTGACATTAAAAGCTTAGGAATATAAAACAGCAGTTTATATAGCAATTAAATAAACTAAACCTAATAGACCAAGTGTTACATAATTGACTTATGCATATTTAGACGGGAATGATTAGTCATAACTCTATATATATATATATATATATATATATGTATATATATGTGTGTGTTATATATATTCTTAACTCTATTTTCAACAACAAAGAAACTAATAAAAACAAATAAAAAAAAAACCACTGTTTATATCTAAAACAAATAAGAATAACGACAAAAATATAATCAGAAAAAGAGAAATATAGAGAAATCGCACCACACCAACATTTATTGTATGGGTCGTGAATTACGTGGCATGAGTGTTACAAATGTCCGCCTTTGTAAACGGTAATAAAAACGCTCACGTTTGCGGTTTTTCTTTTTTTTTTTTTTGTGGGAAAAAAGAATTGCTTGAGCGAGACTTAGACTTGTTTATACCTGCAATCATTAGTAAAGGTCGTTTATATTGGTGGCGGCAAAGTAGTTGACCGTTGATAACCTTGCTAGTTGTTACCAACAACAATATGAACAAAATTAAACAACACCAACTAACAGCAGCCACCGTAAGTAAATTGTTGGCAATTTTCATATAAAAAAAAAAAAGAGAAAAAAAAAACTTGAGTTAAAAAAAGATTCGATTTTTACGATACATTCACCAAGATTTTGATTCGTATATTTATATAAACATGAACTGACTAAATAAATGTTCTTAAGCTGAAATAGACAAAAATATACTAACAAGCCACACCTAAGTTACGAATTCATGTGTTTACATGTCCAAAGATATCATATATGATTCGTAATAAATTTGTGCACCTGTTTATTTATGTTTTTATTTTCTTTTTCTATCCGCCCCAAACATGACGAAATTTAAATACAAATATCGTCCCCAACAAAGAACCCTTATAGTTTTCAGAAAATACCGAAAGGCGTCTTTTAAAATTTCACATCATTTCGATGATTTGTTTTCAAGTTACCGTAAATTTAGTGACGTTCAAAGTAATCGAAAAACCTGAATCACGTGTTTTCTTTAAATATTACTTTTAGAGGGAAAAGAATACAGTTCAAATTCAATACTGATTTAAGAAATTCTATGGACAAGTCTTCTTTGTTGGAAAAATACTATTTTTGATGGTCTTAAACGAAATCACAAACAAAGAGATTACACCAGAAAATATAAAAAAAAAATTACGGAAAATTATTTTCGCTAATTGAAAATTAAAGTTTCAAGGGATAGTTAACATTCTAAAGACGCCAAAACGAAATCTATTCATCAATTCGTTGTTGTTTTTGGTCGATTGTGAGCTCGCACGGCATCCACTTTGCACAGAGCGTTCACATATCTAATTATTCATTTACGATATGTCCAACACGTTCCTTTGATATCCATAGGGTCTCAGCTATCTCAATCAACTTCACTTTACGGTTATCCGAAATTAGTTAGCGAACTTTTTTGATGTTTTCGTCGGTAACAGCTTCTTTGGGGCGTCCACTGCGTGCATCGATCTCGGTGCTCATTTCGCCTCGTTTAAATTTAGCAAACCACTTCTCTACGGTTAATTTTCTTGGTACAAAGTTCGAATAATGATTATCATGCCAAGCCTTGGCTTCAATAGTATTTTTTTCGCCAAAAAGCATTGCTTTATTAACACACGAAATCCCTTTTTATCTATTTTTTCAAACTAACAACAGTTGCTTCACTAAAAATGCTTTACCTCACATACTTTTAGTGCAACAGCTGTCAAATTTATAGACGTGTCTTTTGAAGGTTAAAGCTAACTAAAAAATCATATGGATTTAATACTAGTAGCGCCATCTATGTGTCAGCCTATGAGCTTTTTAGCCCACCTATTAAAAGTATTTAAGTTAAATAATGGGGCTATTGCGG
This sequence comes from Glossina brevipalpis, assembly GCA_000671755.1. Classification (NCBI taxonomy): domain Eukaryota; kingdom Metazoa; phylum Arthropoda; class Insecta; order Diptera; family Glossinidae; genus Glossina; species Glossina brevipalpis. Next base: position 1,632,049 of record KK351012.1, read on the forward strand.
AGACTGAAAACTGTATTTTGAGTGTCTTGAGAAATCCTTATATAAAAAATGGATCGAAATGATAGAGAAGTGTTGGACTGATTCTGTGTATGCAGTTCAAGTATGAGGTCTGAGCGTTAAAACTTTCGAAGACTTTTTTAAACACTATTATAATATTTTAAATTTCGTGGTGTTGCTGCCTTAATATTTAGTATAACAATTAATCAAATAGCCTGTATACGTACTATCAAATGTTTTGAAAATCTGAGTATAATTATTAGATTTCTAAATCTAAATATTATTATGTCGTTTACGAGTATTTCATGTTAATTATTTCATGCTTCAATTAAGGTGTATTATATACTATCATATAAGGCACACATTCTTCGGTTTTCTTTCTTTTTTTTTTTTTAATATTACAAAGTATTACTTTTACATTTCATTTTTTAATACGTTAATGCGTCCATGAAGAGATAATTTTCTTAAAGGTTTTTAGAGATGACATTTAATTACCAAAACGTACAAGTTCTTAATTGGGAAATAGTAAAGAACATGAAGTAAAATAAATAGTTTGGTGATATTTTTACTGTGAAGTGTCATAAAGTCGTTAACGAAAATTTCCAAATTAATTAAATTAAGTTTAGGACAAACTAAAATCATTCATTATTATTATTATTATTATTTAATATTATATTGATAAAAATATTTCCCCTATTCGCTCTTTCTGTGGTGTAGATGATAATTCGTTTAATCATCTATTGAATTTTTGTTCATGCTTACTTAAAAAAATAAATGAAATTTATAAAAACATGTAATTGAAACAAATGAATCTAATGATAATTGTACAATAGATGAAAGTGATAGCAGAATATAATATTTCACAAATGTTTTAGTAGAGAATACGGACTATAAGGACGAACACATAAATAACAGGTGAAATTATCAATAATTAAACGGATCATTAAATCGGACAAACATTTCCTTAATATAGAGATAACAATAGCGAAAGAAGCTTGAAATTTTATTATAAAAAGAGTTTCGATTACGTGTATATGTGGCCATCGTGACATTTACAAGTAGTTGATTGAACAAATGCCGTCACAAAAACTTAACTTCGACTACATGGCACTAAAAAAGCAATCAACTTTAATATCTTCAACTAGTGAATATGATTACAAACCAGTTCATCATCGCAAGAATATATGTACTTTAGAGTACGACGTATTATATGCACTTTGAAAAACAATCCAAACAATATTTAAAATGAGAAATCAAATGTTCTATAAAAAGTATTTTTCATGGAAAGCACTTTTTCGTTATTTTCTAACATATCTTCTTAGGGGATATTTTTAGGCCATTTGATGAAGTAACGACTCTTCTTAACGAAAAACTTTAAACTTAAATATCGTAGAGTGTGTATCGTAAAGATGAATTTTAGGAATTTAGAACAATCTATCACGTACATGATGTAAAAAAGCATGACCACAAATGTACAAAACATAGGTTGTATGTTATGACAAAAATGATTTTTTTTTATATTTTTTTTTTTTGCTTAGACCAGGTCAAGTATCAATTGGTTGCGAATAAATTTTATTTACAATTTTTAGAAGAAATAATTACAAATGAAATAATTTAAAGAAATTTATGTTTTAACTTTAATGCAAATGAAAAATCATAATTGTTGTACTTCCTGCATGTTAAGGCTGGTAATCCTTCCTTTGCTGAATTTCCCAATGTAGTTGTTAATCTCTTCTTGCATAAGAAGCATTTATATTATGACTGTATCGCGTAAAGCATTAGATACATAGATTACAGCAGTAGATTTCACTCAAATTTGTTTTATCACCATTTACAACATAACATTTCGTAACAATTTAATACGATATACGAGGAATGGATAATTGCTGTAAATCGAAATGAAATATTGTAAACAGTTTAATGGCGTGTAATCAAATATTCAGTCCAACCCCGTATTATTCTTTCTGGATTTTTTTTTATTGTTTTCTAGAGAATTATTCACCTTCTTTGTCATATCCATATGACTCAGTTGATATTGTGCGCAATTATCAAATCTATCGTGATCATTTATGATTTGTGCAAAAAGTTTGTTATTCATAATTATTTAAGTATGTTTCTATTTTTGTTTTATTTGTATTGACATATAGTTTGTGGAATTATTGATAAATTATAATTATACGATAACATTAATTTGAATCAAAGTTAATAATTAATTGATTAAAAGTTGATTTTCCCACGTCCATCTACTGGTTAAGTAATGATTGTTGATACCGCGAAACTTACTATTATGCATAAAAATAAGTAAAATATATGTATATGTGTCCGTAGTTTGATGAGAAAAAAATACAAAAAAGATATAATAATATTTTTTTAATGTAATAAAAATCACATATAACGAGTTAAATATATTTCTATACCTTTACATTGTACGCATTTCAAGACTCAATTTCTTAGCTTAAAGAATTGATTATGGTTTGGATAAAATGTTAGCCTCAAATGTAAAGGTGATTTGAGCAAGGTTGACTTTGAATTTTTGAATTATTTAGCGAAATCATCAATACTTTGTGATAATGTGAGTAATTCAAATTTAGATGGAAATTGCATGTGCAATTTTTGTAGTGTATAACAAAATTTTAGCTGAAATATTATCAATATGGACGCCAATGATGAGTTTGCAATTCAAAAATATTTCAATACTCTTCCGCTTTAATTTTACTTATCTATCTAAGAGTTAATTTAGTGCATGCTAGAAATACGTTAATTTTAGTTGGGAACGTATACAAGTCCGCATTTGTTATCAATGACTGCAGTGATTGTCAACAGAATCATAAAAAGTCAGAAAATTATATTCGGCTGTGCCTTTATCTTAAAAAAATTGGGAAAAACTAAATTGTAATATGTGGTCTTGGCTGTAAAAGAACTTCCAATGTTTCTGTTTACTCCAGGCATTATATAGTTAAGCAGTCACACAGATACACTGACGTACCGACGGATATGTTTAGGTGGATTCTGAATTTCATACTGATCAAGAATATATACATTCTATGTGGTTCCAAAAGCATCTTTCTTAATGTTACAAAGATTTTCATAAAAAGAATTAAATTTCAATATTCTATTACATCGAGTGAGTGGGGTTGATCGTTCCCATTTTTGCACAGAGAATACGGGCCGACTAGCACAACACTTTTGGAAATTTTTCTAATTCTATCTGCTATAGATTACGAGTAATGAGCATAAATCCACCTTTTTTTTGCTTCCAAAAACAGAGGTGTTCTTAGTCTACGTTGTGCTGTTGGCGCTTGCGTCAGTACAACATGCGTGACGTGCTAACATTGCAATTCCTTTTGTATGTAATGTTGCAAATTTGTTGATTAACAGTAACTTAACAGTATATATTCATTCGCATTGTATATGTTTACTTATCGTATATATATATATATATATATATGCTTATTGACCGGTTCTAAATTGCAAGTGAATTATTAAAAAAATGAAAAAAAGCAACAATCGTATATTGTGCGGATATTGCGTAAAGTTCAAGAAAACAAAGGCCTTGGCATTTAAAATAAATTTTAAAAATCTTTTGAATGGAAAGAAAACTTTGGATATTCTTTTTTTTTTGTAGATATATATTTATTTTATATAATCTATCTGAATGACAATAAGTAAATATTATAGAAAGATGAGGAAAATAGCAAAGTCTATTGTACCAAGTTTGATTACTTTGAAAAAATGGATAAAAAGTAATTTCGTGTGTTAATAAAGCATTGCTTTTTGGCGAAAAAAAAAATACTATTGAAGCCAAGGCTTCGCTTGATAAAGTTTATTCGGACTTTGCACCAGGAAAACCAACCGCAGAGAATTGGTTTGGTAAATTTAAACGAGACGAAATGAGCACCGAGATCGATGCACGCAGTGGATGTCCCAAAGAGTTTGTTACCGACGAAAACATCAAAGAAGTCCACAAAATAATATCGGATAACCGTAAAGTGAAGTTGATTGAGATAGCTGACACCCTATGGATATCAAAGGAACGTGTTAGACATATCGTGAATGAATATTTGGATACGCGAAAGCTCGGTTCAAAGTGATTGCCGCGCGATTTCACAATCGACCAAAAACAATAACGAATTGATGATTCTAAGCAGTGTTTAGAGCTGTTCAATCGTAATAAATACGAATTTTTGAGTCGATATGTGACAATGGATGAAACATGGCTCCATCAGTTCACACCGGAGTCCAATCGACAGTCAGCTGAGCGGACTGAAGCCTATTTTGAGGCTAAAGGCAAATCGTACTATAAAAATGGTAAGGAAAAATTGTATGACCGCTATAATCATTGTATCGCCCTCGGAGGAAACTATATTGAATAATAAAATCAAATTTTATCAAAAAAAAAGAATTTTTCTATGTTAGCCTACGAACTAATCAGCCCAGCTGGTAATGTGTTGTCATGTCTCATAGCACGATGCTTAATTGAATTTTTTCAGTAACTAGCTCAACAGACATTAAATGTAAATTAAAATTAAATATAAACAATTAGGAGAGCAAAAAAAAAAAAAAAAAAATGAAATAAATACGTGTTTGCCCACCGTTTATTAGGTATTTATCCGTTTATTATCAGTCATCAATAAGATGCCTGCCCAATATCAGGTGTGTATGTACGTCTTTCCCATCGGCATTCTCACCATTTCATTCTCATTTTTTTTTCTATAGGAATTTGTACCTCTGTAACTCTATTTTTGCAACAGAATTATAAGTATAGGGATAGACATGAATTTTCGATGGGTAAGCGAGAAGTGTAATGATATTACGAAACTCTAGCCGATTGGTATAATGGATAAGCAATCTATATTCGTTTGTATTTGCAGCCTACCTTTCCATGGCTTAGTTAATGGGCTTAGCTTTATAGTCAGCTTTGTCACAATCGTTTTACAAAATTTGTTGATGCAGTTAGAGGCAATAGGAAACTTGTTCGACTTTTGCTAGTATCATTCTTCATTGCAAATAGTGTTTTCATTATCAAAATTATTGGAGCGAAGTTGACCAACTATTTTATTTCGATGTTAATTTTTGATAATTCAAATCTTTTGCAATCTAAACGATTTTTATAACCCCAATTTCTAAAGTGCACATACCATCGCGTTTTTACTGGCTCTTTTTTAGGAGTTATGCACAAAGCGATAAATGAGCTCATAAAGTTAGATTTGGTTCGGTTCAAATCTTTGGTCTTCATCATTGCACATTAGAAATTGAAGGCTATGGGGATCAATTTGACTAACGATGACTTCGACGTTTGTGATGCTCTCTCCGTGGACAGCCACGTAGTCTATCTTGACTGGTTCGCGGCTGAAGCTTTCTCTAGAAGACGTCGTGCCACCTAGCGTGCTTTTCTGTTAGTTTTTGTGAGGGAAGTTGTTTCTTGGGAAGGTGGGGCGCCACTCCCCGAGCGATGATAGTACTATTGGCACATAGGCGACCAGTCCGAGATTGTATGGATCTAACTGGAAAGTCGTATCCTAGATTTTTAAATAAGTAGGGTACCACGGGGATCAGGATGCCTAGGATTCCTATCGCGTAGAATTGCTGGCTTCATTTATTACTGTTGCAAAATCTGCGTAGCGAATCTCCTTCCTAACGGCTGGGAAGGGCCCTTTGGGGAGTTTCGTGGTGACTGTGGTTGCTCTCGAAGATCGCAGGAGCATTAAATGTTTGAGGTGTTAGATAGGCCTCGTCCTGTCAGAGGGGAAGACATACCATACATATATCTTTACTCCGGAAATGCAGTGTTGTAAGGCATTCCCCTCCGGGGTTCTTACTACCTGGGGGGCGTGGGTGGCACTGTCCTACCCCGTGTGCCAACGGGCACCGTGGGATTAAGTCTTCACGGAACGAACCCACGTAAAATCCTTGACACATTTTTCTTCACCACTGCAATTATCGAGTATTTTTTCTTTTTTTTTTTGTTGTGCATGCACCTTAGCTGACTAATTAAAATTTTTTAACAATAACATCTTAATTAGGTCTAGGCAATATTTCTAATAGATTTTAATTACATATCTTCTACGCTTCTATTGGTGTATTTGCAGGCGGATCCAAGCCGTTTTTCTACTGACGTTTTAAATGAGAATGGAAATATAGTCGTTATAATTTTTGAATTGCCGTTTTCTACCCATTTTAAGTGTAGTAGTATAAGGTAGATATTACTTTCACTTACCGGCATTTATTGTATAGAATGCATATACTAAGCCTTAACTTTCTTTACCAATTTTTATCATTGAGAGCATTCCGGTGATAGACGCGGGATAGATGTTATTATTATTATTTCTATATTATAATGAATTTAATACTTAGACTAGATGTGCATTGAGCACTAGCAACATAGTTGGTGTATTTTGACGGATAGATAGACCAACGGGAAGACATACGGAAAGATGTACGTAAAGATAGACGCAGAAACGGACATAACTATATCCACTTCGGATCTTTTACTACTATTTTATGCGATATCGAGTGCGTATTTCTAGAGATTATAACCGCTGGAGGATACCACTAACATAATACATAGGGGAATATATTATTTCGCCGGTGGGCACGTATGAGTGAATTGTAACAAATGCTTATGGTAGCATGTATGTGGTACAGCGGCCTTGTCAATGTCGCTATCTGTGTATATACTTTAATATGTATAATATATATAAATATATATACATATATATATATATTTATTTATATTTATATGTTTTACTTCTCTGTAAGTATATTTTGTTATTTTTTATTAAGAAAACTTTGACAATATAAAAGCCAACATACATCTAAGTTTATTTGTTAGATATGTTGTAAAGTTTTAGAGAAAAAAAATAAGAAAAATTCAAAAAGAAACTGAAACAATGTATAATTTGTGAAAAAAAAAAAAAAAAAAAAACTAAAGTATGCCACACCTTATACTCCATGGAAATTGGTAATAGTTTTGTAAAATTATAGCAGCAACAGCGACTGCAATAGTAACAGCAACAGCAACAGTAACAGCAATAGCAGCAGCACTAGCAAGAGCAGTGCCAACAATAACAGTTGTCTTACGAAGGTAACGTAAACTAGTAGAAATTTTTACAAAGACAATGTATGTCGACGTAGAAAACAAAAAGTTTTTCGTATCATAACCTGACATAGTTGAAAATCAAGATGTTATAAAATTTAAGTATATATAACTGCATATACAGTCAATGAATGAAAGAATATATGACGATTGAATGAATGAATCCGCATGCACGACTATTGCCAAAGGCAGGTGTGAAGAAATTTTATATTAAATACAAAAAAGAAAAAAAAAGAAAAAGAAAAAAAGACTGAAAGAATATTTCATGAATGATATTTACGCGAGCTTGCGGTGTTTGTTTGCGCGAAACAAAAATTATTATCAAAAAAGATGAGAATATTTCTTTACTTATAATATAATTGAAAACCTTTGAGAACATTTTTATTTTGTTTTTATTTTACATATATTCATGTACGGTATAGTTGTTTGTGTGTACGATTTAAAATGTTCGTCCCGATATAGGCAGCTACATAATGTTTATAAAATTATTACCATATACACGTATGCATGTATATGTAAATGTAGTTTTGATTGTAATTGACATATGGTTAGTTGAGTTTTATTGCATATGAATGATAGTAATTATGGGTTCCCATGGTTGTAGAACTGTAAAGTATTAACTTTCAAGCGATTCAGTAATTGTTAAACAAACTATAAAAAAATGAAAGTGAAAAATTAATATCTATACATAACAGTATAAATGAATAATTATCCAAAAAAAAAAGATAAAAATAAAACAAAACTTATAAAAACAAATAAAAATTTATTTTCGTCTTAGAATCAATTTTCGATAGCTCTCTCGTAGCCAGTTAATCGACTGTATGTGAAAAACTCCAATGCTTGCGAACAATTTTTTTTATTAATAGCTTCTCTCGTGGAAATTCGTTTCCAATAGCTCAAATTCTTTCGCCAGTAATACAATCTATCACTAAGGGGGTGTCTTCTATTCTTGCAAACACGATGATGATTTGAAAGGATAACAAATATATCAGTAACAAAGGGGAACGAAGAGAATTGTTCTACAAATTGTCTAAGTGATCAAAGAAGAAATAATTTCAGTAGTGGATCGTGCGGTACACGGATAATCCCTGAAAAAATGGCTAAGAACGTTCAGTTTAGTCGTGGATCATGCGGTACACGCACAATCCCTGAAAAAGTGACTGAGAACGTTGGCAAAGCCGATTAGTTCTATTAATCGGCAGAAGAGTCCGCATTACGCAAACTTTAGAAAGGTCAAAATACTAAAAACACACTTTCTAATCAAGACCCGAAGACTCCCGGCCATACAAGTGAATTATACTGTATGTGGCAAGTTACGCTTTCTCATCGCCAAAGTATACACCTCATTTAATATGTTTCAAAAATGCACCACACCAACTTCGTAGTTCTAGACAATGTGACTTATCCTGCACGATGTTCTTTCGTGCTGTTCCAAGTCTTATTGGCTTCAGAGTGTTCTCAGCAGCCTTAGACCCATTCAAATTTTTTGACTAAACGTTCAATTAGTCGTTTTTCAAGACTATCTTGATCCTAATGGTTTCAAAATTATTACTACTATCATCTACTTTTGATTTAAAACCTTAGATGAGCTGTGGATTAGGTATTGCTAAAGTATATATCACTATATGATTATAATAAAAGGAGTTTGATTATCATTATCAGAATAATTATCAGCACGTATTTGCAGAAGAAACACACGAAAACTATGTATGAAATGTATATAAAAGAAAATATTGTGTACGATTATTTTTATAAAAAAAAAAAATGAAAATTTTCTTTTACTTAAATGACCACAAACTTGATAATTTATTCAAGTGACACGGTGAAATTATGAACGCATTCGCTCTACTCAATTTCTCTCGATCGTACATTCGCCTCTTGAAATATATCATAACATCCAATTGGCAAAATTTCAATACGAGAAAAAAAAAAATCACGTTTCTGCTTCTTGTGTGTTTCAGTTTTACTTTTTTTTTTTTTTGCCTCATTTTCTCCTTTTTTACGTAATAACTTTTATTGGTTTATCTATAAAGTGCTCTATTTTTTCTCGTTTGCTTTATTTTACACAATTATTATTTCATGTTCGCCTCTTAAGACAATTGTTTGCTTATAATAATTTACAAGTTAACTAAATCTTTGAAATGTTGCAAACTAATACAAAAAAAAAAAACTCTTGGTTGATCAATGGTATGCATGTCTGGCTAAGAAAATGTGTTCAGTCAATATAACCGCTTTTCATTCCATTTATATGAGTCTGGCTTAAGGTTTATTAACTGTTTATTTAATCGTATTCATTTGTAAATTACTTTATATTGATTCATATAACCACAAAGCTGTTAAATTGTTTCTTTGTTCCAATTTCGTTCTTTGCTTTAAACCACTAAATTGCGCTTAACATTGCATTCGGTTTGTATTGACATAGAAGAAAATGAAGAAAAACCGAAAACTCATTTGAAATTGTCTTATAGACATCATTAGATTAGGGAAACGAGCGAACAAGAAGTGCTCTCAGCATTTCATTTAAACTTTTATGAGATATTATTTTGAATTGTTTTGGGATATTAATGACAGAGGATATTTTGGTGTACTGTGTACTTTAGTGGGCTCCTGATATTAAAAAATTGGTTTACAAGAAATAGTAATAGTTTTTCAAATATTTTTCGTTGCATTCTTAAGAATTTTAGTTAGATTGCCTGCATTGCCTGCTATATTCACCTAAGCGATAGTTCAACGAGATTTCACGAGGCGCTAATATTCACGTCGCAGAGATTGCAACCAATTGGATTCAATATGAACCTACAACACTTTACTTAAGACGGCGTTCAGGTTTAGTACATAATGAGTAATGATTTTAAATGATCTCTGAACAAATAAGAATCAACATTTTATCACATGTGACACTATTTGTCTTAAAAGCTAATATTGCTTTGCCAGAGTTCTATTCCATGGAACCTTCGTTATTATTTAGAGAATATTCACGAATAGTTTTATTCTTATTTCGTGATTGTAAATTTTAGATGAAAATATATTTATGGTGTAATATATTACATATTTGCATATACATGTACATAGCCTATGGGATTAATTCCTTTAAAATACATTCACTAGCTTTGTGAGGTGGTAGTAATACTATCTACCGCTATCATACCAAACCACACCGTACCCACGTCAAACATCCAGAGTTAAAAGTAGGAAAATGAAAGATTATGCAAGAGCCGCAGCATAAATACACACATACCAATATACGTACACACACATTACAATAACATCAAACAGAAATGCAAAAAGAATGCCCCACAAAACAGTATATTGCAAATCGATACGAACTCATAACGAATGTGAAAGGTTTCATATGAAATGTTGAATGGAGCCACTGCACTATGTAACAAAAATGTATGAAAAAAAAAAAAACAAAATTTGCTATTAAACTCAAATTAATTTAAAGAATAAGTTTTGCTTTTAAAAAAAAATTTTTAAATTTTCAAAACAAATGTTTTGCAGTTCGCTTGTGTACTTTTAAACGTTTTTCTTCTCCTTTAGCCCCAAGTTACTTTTTAGTTAAAAAAAAAAGCACACACAACGCAAAAAAAAATTGTTACATAAAACCATTAAATACTTTAAGGTGTTGACCACACATTTTTTGTGTTTTTGTTGGCTATTACTAATGCTGCTCTTACTGTTATTATTATTATCATTATTATTATTATTATTATTATTATTATAATTATTATCATAATTATTATTATTATTATTAAGATTATTATTATTATTATTATTATTATTATTATTATTATTATTAACATTATTATTATTATTATTACTATTATCATAATTATTATTATTGTTATTATTATTATCATAATTATTATTATAATTATTATTATTATTATTATCATAATTATTATTATTATTATTATTATTATTATNATTATTATTATTATTATTATCATAATTATTATTATTATTATTATTATTATTATCATTATTATTTTTATTATTATGATTATTATTATTAGTATAATTACTATTATCATAATTATTATTATTGTTGTTATTATTATTATTATTATTATTATTATTATTATTATTATTATAATTATTATTATTGTTATTATTATTATTATTAGTATTATAATTATTATCATAATTATTATTATTATTATTATTATTTCACCATTTCTTTCTTAATTTGCCTGAAATATTGATCCAGAAGAATGTTTTCAAATTATTAAAATATCTGGATCAAATCTAGCACAAGTATTCAAAGTTTTTTCTTTCAAAATACGCGCCTACAATATAACATATGCTTCGTTCACTACTTATAAATTACATATTAAAAATTTTTGCCGTATTCCATAAGAATGGAAAAAATCTACCACGCCTACAAAATGCTATGGAGTATCGAAATTTATATTTTTCGATCTTTTTTTAGATTAAGGTGGTGGGTATAAAAGCTTCAGTTAGACGAAATATTGAATGTTATAAATACAACGCTCGCCTGACTGGTGTTCAGTTTAACTAACTTTGAAAACGTAAAAACAAAGTAAATTAGAGCAGTGGGTATTGAGGTGATTGTAAGCAAATATTTAATGGTTCATTGCCACGACTTACACAAAACCTTTCTTTAGTAAAATTTTTTTTCAAAAAAGAAAATCGTTGCATATAAATCTTTTGTGAATTTTGTAAAAATGTTACGTGATTGCGAAAAAAAAAAATGTTTTTTATTAGCTTGGAGATTCTGCAAAATGTTGAAAACATTCATTACCAGGAACAAATTTTTTCTTTGAAATTTCTGGCTTTTCCTAAAGCACTTCAGAAAGATTGCCTGTAAACAATTATAAACAAAAAACCCTGCTGGAAGGTTATAGCCTAATCCCTCGCCTATGGATTTCTAATTTATCTAGTATACTAACAGATGTCTTCAGAGATTTTTTATGATCATTTCAAAGCATTTCTAACTAAAATATGCTGAGAGTCGTTTGAACGAATGTGAGTAGTAGGTATATTTAGTAAAAGCGGCACTTTCGAGTATAGAATATTTAATGAAAGAGAATGAAGAGAAATGTTTGTATACGAAAGGGCAGCTTTATGATCATACAATTGCCGGCTAATGAGCAAATATTATAAAAAATTAATAGATTCTATGTAAAAAAGACACACAGAACTGATAGGGAAAAGATTAAATATTAAAATATATTTTGCTGGTTGCAACGTAGTTGCAATCCTTTCCATTACATTGCACACATTTATTAGGAAGTAATTAGAGTATGGTCTTCAACTCTCTACAGAAGTTTTCATTTTATTTTCTTAATTCGAAAAGGAGATTTTAGTTTCAATAGCTAGAAATAGTCAGAGTTAATGGCCAATATACAATTATTAGAATTAGTCGTTATTTCTTTCGTTTTGGGCGAAAAATGAAATCAATTCATAACGGCTTTTGTCCGATCACTTCTTACAAATGAATGCCTATAATAAGCAAAAGCCGAAAAGGATAAAGAAATTATCCTGTAGTTATCTTTAATATCGAACATTTTAGTGAAAATACGATGAGGGTGACGGATGAGCTAAATGAACTTACGTAACTTTTTCTTTTTTTTTTCTTTCTTTGAAAAATAGACGTAAACGCTGTTAACCAAAATTTTTTTTTTTTTTTTGTAAGTATGCTCGATCCGAACTGTGTACCTCAAAACGATGATTTTAATTTTGTAAGGGAAAAAAGACAAACATATCCGTTTTAGTTGATTGGGGGGTTTATTTCGACGCGTTTATTGACTCAATGTGGTCAAAAAGTCTTGTAAAAATTGACTTTGTGTGATAGTAAATTAGTAGACGGCCAGAATAAAGTAAACTAATTATCACTATTCGAGCTACTTTGAATCTTTTGTATCATTTATAAACCTGTTTTTTGACATAAACGAATTTACTGTAGGTGTTTTGCAACATTTTTAATAATTCGGTATACGAAATTTAAGGCAAACACTTTGTTTAACAAATTTTTTGTTTGCAAAAACTGCAAAGCTCTCAAAAGTATGATTAACAGAAATATTAATATTAAACATAGCGAGTGACCTACCGTTAGTAGAAAGAACAACAATTACGAACTATATTATTTTTATTTACTGTATCATTACAAACACTTTTGTAGTACTGTATTAATTGTGATATAAATATCTAGCTGGTTGATTTTATATATTCATTCGTTTTTCTTAAAAAAAAAAAAAGAAAAAAAAATAACTATTTGTTAAAGAAAAACTGTGATCACATATACTTCGAGCGTCTTCAGAATGAGAAATGCCGAGAAAAAAGTATACCAACTGGATATGTGTCCAAATTGAATTCTAATGCACGCTAATCAAATGTCATGAATAGAGCCAATATATTATGCTTCGAGAGAGCATATAAAATATTTACATAAAACCCTCCTGGAGAGCAATATTTGAACGCATGTTATTTGATATATCAACGCATTTCCAGATCGAATCTCCCTGTAGTTATATATCTTTTAATTCGAAATATTGAGCAAGATATTCTAAATTTAAATCTAATCGTACTTTTGCAAGGTGTTTTTTTACTTTCAATTACCGGATTTAATTTATTCAAAAAGCAAAAATAGCATAATTTAAGTACTAAAAATGAGTTAAAAATTAGTCTAATTTTTAGGCTGCGATTGCATCGTGCTATGGTTAGTTGATAAATTTTGATTTGACCTTGAATAGAAATAAATTTACTTAGGTTGCTCTCATTTTTATTACTGTTATCCATCATTATATCATTATGGAAATAGATTAATTTTGTCATTTTGCGTGACAGTATGATAAGAATATATTTTTTTTTTTTTGCTTTTATTGATCTTAACGTTTCAATTTACATCACCTTTGAGTAGCAGAAGTAAATAATGATAACTTCATTTTAAATATTTATTGAAAAGTCTTTATAGCAAAAGATTCGAAAACGATTTTTACAATTTTTGATTACTATGGCATTTTGAGTCAGTTTTTCCATAATACCCTATATAAGCATGATATTTTAATCCTGTTCATCTGATCGATTATTGTCTTCTTTTACAGCCAAACCCTATTAGATAAGATGAAATGGATGAAGTTCGCTTGAAAACTCACACATTTGTTCCTTTATTTATCTGATTTCTCATATTAGACAATATAGGATAAACAACCACTGAATAATATGGATGCACCATATCCGTTATACCGTTTGTAACAATCAGTTGAGGGATCGTATCGGGGATTCCATGAAGTATATATATTCTTTCTCAGCCTAAAGTTCAAATCGGCAAATTGCCTAGAGCTTCATATCTTCATTTGCTTTCTTCTCATCGCTTGTTGCATTACTTACAATCACATCCATTGAGATATCGAGCCGCAACGTAATATGTACGTACATACTAATGAGCCATAAATCAAACTTGAGTAAGGGCGGGAGGCACAAAATTATATATTATCAATGATGACAAACATTGATTATACACACACACACGGTACGAATATTAGCAAATATTGATTTAAAATTTAAATCAAAAAAAGGCGTGGTCAATCTCTTAACATTCCGATGATAAACAAAGAACTGCCACTGCCTATGCCACCTATAAGATATGTTCTCTAAAAACCGAGTACAAATGATGTTGTGTGATCAGTTAAATGAATCGGATCAACTGTTATAACTTTCTTATTTGATCTTTTTTTTTTTAATTTGAAATTAATTTAATTTGTTTTTTTTACTGAAATTTCAGATGAAATTATGTCTTTGTTGCACGTAATGATGATTGAGGTCAAGGCTTTGCAAATAATAGTTCCGTTGCTTTGACTTATCATACAAAACTCATATACAAAAAGTGTTTGCTTGTTTGCTTGTATTAGTTTAAACTTTGACTTGGTGAATAAACTCGAACAATTCAAAAAGAAGTTAAATTATGGTTTGGAAAACTTTAAAACTATTGGTATTGTTTTGGCAATTTATTATATCATTGTATCAAGTTATTGTTCTGATTGGTTAATTTATTATTATATCAGATCCTGGGAATAGTAGACAGGGAGAAATAATACTAAAACAGAAAAAAAAAAATAAAGTTACGTTAAAATTTTATAAAAAGCTTTAAGCAACATTTATCCGGTATCGCTGCTAATATTATTTAAATATTAGGGAGTTACCTGATCAATCAAAAAAAAAAAAAAAAAAAATATTCTAATAAAAAATTTTTTCTGAAAATAATTCTTTTTTAAATATTTAATAATATTTTTCGGGGAAAAAAAATTCTTTTTACAATTTTTGTGAAACAATTTTGTATAGTAAACAAGCAAACCATTGCAGTCCTACGTATTATAATAACATTAATTCGATTGTACTCGATTAAAATATAAAAATTATCTTGCTAATCGTGTTAATAACATTTCTCTAAGCCTGTTAATTATTTACAGCAGTCGTTCTATTAATTATAATTTAATATATTATCTACGCCTATTATAACGTTCTTAATTATTGTTGACTTAATTTTATTAAAAAGAATACGAATTAAAAATGAAAATAATTATTCGTTTGTACGAAACAACAACAACAACAACCAACCAACCAACCAACAAATAACATTTGATAATTTTAATAAATTAATTCACACCATGTGCACGCAAAATTTGCATAGATTGAGATTTAGAAAAGTAAACTAAGCCGCCAACAAGCCATAGTTAGTCAAAACAATTCGTACACAAGATTTAGCAACAATGGTGGTCAATGCACAGCTTAAAAGAGTAAAATAGGAAATCTTAATAAAAATGCAACCACCTTTGACTGGTTATATATGAATTATATTAAAACGAATTTTACAAAGTTACATTCACCTTAAGGCAAATCATTGATACTCACTTTACTAATACATGAAAATTGTAAAGCGTTTTGTTATTTATAGGTATGTCAATTACCCTATCAGGACCTTTGTTCTGTATATCTGGAAAATATTTGTAAGCAAAATTTTCCATAAATATCCATTGCGTCGCAACTTAGCGATTCCTTAACTATATTATGGGCAACGTTTATAGCGCACTGAATCTGCATAGACGACTAAATAAGAAGCGAGATTATTAAGTCGTACTGTAGAGCAAACCTTAAGACTACGTCAAGTACAGTAAATGCTTAACTGACGAAAGGTATTATAGATCGGGCATACATCTGTTAGACAGCGGGCACATCTTATCTCTTTCTCGTCAATACATTCGCTCTAACCGTCAGCATTTTTATACACGTATAGAAGATATCTTCAGTAATGAGTCATATTAGAAAGAAAAAGTAAGAAAAAAATAAAAAAAACACACATACACACATAGTGCTGGTAAATGTTTGCATTAAGTTGTATTTGGATCTAGAATCATAAATTAAAACTACTTTGCAGGTCCCAGGATGAAATGATTAAATCAATCTCATGCTGAAGTCCATTTCTGGCTATTCCAAATATGTATGAGTTAGTTGCTCTAGATTTATAAAATTATTCAATTTGTTTTGTTTTTTAGTTTTACAAGGATCACTCCCGGCTTAATCATAATATAATAAATCAATAATAAGTCAATTACAATATTTGTTTTAGCATCAATATTTAATATTCATAAATTTAGATTTAATAGAAGACGTAAAAGTACGATCAATTTGTAGACTAATAGTTATGGCGTGGTTTTGGATGATCATTTTCCAAGCATTTCCGATAAACAATAGAACGGAATAGAGTGCATTCAGAATTCCATCATAGGCGACAGACAAGTAGATGGTTCAAAAGAATAAATGATCAATTGGCGCAGATTCAATGTGTTATACATACTTCCTGGATTCGCTAATGAATATTTATTAATGTTACAAACGTAAGGAGAAATATAGTATGCTTTCATTGTTCGATGTTGGGTGTGGAAATTTAAATATTTATATATATAATTATTTTGGGACAAATACAAATATTTGTGGTACGAAACTCTTTTATGCCTTCCAACGAAATATAAGTGTAGATTTTATTACTCTGATCGTAATATCAAGAAACATGCTTTCAGTATGTAAGTATTTGACGAGCTTTTCTTTTTTCAGTTCGTTTAGCAAACGTTGTCTGTCTATTCTTTTGTTATTCTAATTCGTAGGGATATAAAATATACGATTATTTGTCATTCTAAAGATTAAATCTGTAAATTAGCACAAATCAAATATAAATGGTCGACGGTAGTACCAAAAGACTAAAATAATTTCAAAAAAAAAAAAAAAAAAATTGAAAACTTTAACATAAATTTTTGAATAATTTACAAGCTACGCAGCAGGCATCGTTCTACAAATGTAGTCGATATATCTCAAATTTTGTTGTTAGAAAGGTCCGTGTTTAAACAAACTTTAAGTGGCCTATTAAATGCGACCAGCTAATAAAATAAGCTACCAGAAAAGACGGGTGTGCAAAATTCGTCCTGAGGCCTTAACTAGAAAACATTTTTCGTATTTAATGGTAGACAGTTTTTAGTTAATCATTCATCGTCATAATTTATTTTCTTTTTTTTTTTTTTTACTTTAGATTACGTGTCATATTTTAATAAAATTTTCCTGGAAATAGTTTAGGTTAAAAAAATAGTGAATAAATTTAATAATTTCGACTCTTTACGTTACATTACATGCTTCATTTGTTCTTTTATGCATGCATCAAAAAGCGCATTTAAAAGCAGTTTGTGTGTAATAATTCCGCTTAACATAATGATTAATAATTTAATTTTGTGGTATTTGGGGTTTTTAGTTTTGCATTTTTTTCTCTTTTTCTCTTTTCTTATTTTTTATTTTTATTTTTTTTTTTTTTTTGTATTATATTTTTTACCTTTTTTTTTCTATCTAATCTACTCCGCATAGCATCTGCGATCGTTGGCATTTTTCATTTTCCAACGTTTATTTGTTAACCATTTCAATACATTAATGTAGTGTAGAATAGGTTTCTGGTCTCTACAATTTATAATTAAATTCATGCAATCATATCAAGGTTATCACGACATGTTGCGGATCAATAGTAAATATAAAATTAAAATAAAAAAAAAAAAAAAATAGATAAAATAAGTAAGAAAGTTGTGTTCGCCTTGTTGCGAACCGTTAAGATCCACAATCTTAAACTATCAATTCAAGCGTTTGAAATAACCCGTCCAGACAATTTTTCAACCTAAAATCTGTTAAATAATTAAGATCTTGGTACGCAGTTTCTGGCGAATATCTGCTGTGGATTGTATGTTAGGATATTTTGCTAATTACTAGTAAGCTTAATAATGCGCCACGATGACCATTTCGATACTGAATCTTTAGATTATATTAAAAAAAGTAACGCTGCAACTGTGGTTGAACTGTTAAGAAGCGCCTCTAGCAAGTCAGTACACATGGATTCAAATCTCATTGCGGTAGAGCTTTTTCATAAATGAAAAAACACCAACGGGCAGATAGCCTAAGCTGCTAGGGCTCTCATCTCTCTAGTCTAAGAATTAATTTCATTAGTCTAGAGTATAATATATAAAAATAACTACAAAAAAAAGTATTTGTATCAAGTTTATGCTCTTTTGCTCGCTACTGGCGTGATTGTCGACGTATCAAGTTCATTCTCAAGAGAGATATTTGACGGTCAATGCGAAGTACTCAAATCAAGTTAAATGGATAGACAAAATAATCTACAGACAGACGGACTAAATCGAAGCAGAATTGTACGTTGATGAACAATGAAATCTTTAGCAAATATTATATATCTATCCGTCACGAACGGAAGGGAGAACCTACTAAAGCCTTGTCGTTGGATAGCGCGAATATAAAATCAGTCCTTACAGGAATTTAAAAATTGTTACAATAATTAGTGGAAATGATATATAATTTTTCCTTATATTTGAAACAGACGATGTTGACATGATTTAATAAAAGGATATAGCCCTGCTTTCATCCCTTTATATAGGGGACGGTAAACAAAATATATGCTACTAATCCTCTAAAACACTTTAGTTCCTTGTTTTTTTTTTTTGTAGCTCTTTAGTAAATGTATTTCTAGACCAATGAAAATGAACGATGTTCTTAGAGAGGTTTGTTGAGTTGCTGAAAGATCTGTACTGAATTTTTCGTGATGAAGTCTCGAAGACTTAGCGCAGTATTCGAAATCGTCCTTTAAGGTAAATTCTACCGCATCACATAAAATTTATGTGATATTGACAAAGTCTTTAATTGTCAATGAACAAGTATTGAACATCAAATCCTGAACTTTGTTGACTTGGTGTACATCTGTAAGGATCAGGATCTTTATCGTCATCAGCTTACTCTGTACTGTCTTTGAACAACTTACTGCAGCCCGCTGCAGACTGCACATTGTCGCCTTCCTGATTTTTCTTAACATTTCGGTATTCATTTTTGAACCAAAATTTCTTTCGAATTCTTTATTGGATTATTTCACTCATTATTAAAAATCAAAAAATTCACTTTTTTTAGAATATATTAGACGAACATATCTTACATTAACTACTAAAGATATATACATGAATTTTGAGTGTTCAGTTATGATGCTGCACGCTAAAAACGGTCTACTCGTTTAAATAAATCCGAGCGATTTAAATGAAAACGCTTTACTAATATTTTAATACAGTAGTGCCTATAAAATAGATGAATTACTTATCGTTTAGATATGTTAGATCCTTATGTGCCAAAAACAATGTTTTAACAAACCTGATAAATGGGTTTTCATTTGTTGTCACAGTAAACGATGAAGTATACGATGTAATGTAATAATATTTCTGGTCTTTACAAAATCTACTTATTAAATAGAATTCGTCATTTATTCCTTCATTTTGCTTATGATAAATGAAGCAAATTTTCATATTTAGAAATTAAAATTTATATCATATTTCTTAAACGTAACTCACTTCATTACTAGCTATACATTCAAGGATTATCTCAGTTTTAATCTCCTATCTCTGATGATCATACGACAATAACAAATGAGTTTACCTTTTATTATATTTAAATGAATGCTAGTTTGTATGCTTTGAAAATTTACAATTTCCTGTTCGACGAGAAAACGTAATAGAAGTGAAATTAAAAATGCTTGTAATGCCCTGATATTGGTCTGTGATAAGTGGCATATATAGTGTGGAGTTATAAAAATCATTGTCAATTAAAATATATCAACAAGTCAATCAGAACGTTGGTACGATCTCTGGAGTAATTTATAAATATTTATAAAATGACAGACGAAATAATACAAAAAAAAAACAAGTAAGAAAATTTTACTCGACTGTGCCGAATCTTTTATACCCACCACGTTTATCTTAAAAAAATGGATAGAAACTAAATTTTAATAGGTAGGCGTGAAAGAACTTGCAATGTTTCTGTCAAATTCAAAGCCGATATGTTCATTTTTGCGACCAAGAGAATGTTTACCACGGACATTACACAGACGGACGGGCATACAGACAGACGGACTTGAGGACAGACGGATTTGAAGACAGACGGAAAGGCGAACAGGCGGACATACGAACAGGCGGACAGACGGACAGACGGACAGACGGACAGTGGACAGGTGGACATACGAACAGGCGGACAAGTGGACAGACGGACATACATACAGACGGATGGACAGGCGGACAGGCGGACAGACGGACAGACGGACAGTGGACAGGTGGACATACGAATAGACGGACAAGTGGACAAACGGACATACGAACAGACGGACGGACGGACAGGTGGACATACGAACAGGCGGACAAGTAGACAGACGGACATACGGACAGACGGACAGACGGACGGACGGACATGCTTAAATCGATTCTAAGCTTGATGCTGATCGAGAATATATATACTTTTTGGGGTCTCCGAAATTTCCTTTTGGTAGTCACAAATCAAGTGATAAAATAAAATATACCCTTCAGCTTCGGTGCTGGGTATAAAAATATATTAAAATCTTTAGTTTGACTTTATTATCAATTCTCGGTATTTTAAAGTTCATCAATCGATGCCGTCGAAAATGACGTCAATTAAGATTTTTTAATGAAACTTTTTGCATTAAATTATCGTCAATGTTTGCGTATTATTGTTTTTATTTCTTGCGAAAAGAACAAGTATAAGATGCATGTTGATGAGCCAATCAAGACCATTATTACACTAAACTTGCAGTTTTAGATCTATTTCTACTACATTATAGATAGTAAGTTATAGTTTCGTGGGGCCATTGTGGAGGGGAACATCTATTCAACAACAGAGAGAGACAAACGAACGGGTGGATAGACGGAAATGGCTAAACTGACTTACAATGTATTTTATGTCTTTGGATGTCGAGAAAGGCACAAAGGACTGACTTGATGTATCCTACACTCTCTTCTCCCGTTATTTTTCATTGATTGATGTAGTTATACCATATACTGCTTTTTCATTGCTTATTAAGTCAGGACACTTAGTTAAGAGATGTTAGACGACAATAGACCAATAGTTAACCTCATCAAAATATTATATAAGCGATCATATTTTGTAATTTATTATTGTCCTGATGAAAAAAAACTATTGAATTTATTGAAGTACATTTTCAATTTTTTCAAAGACAGGAACTTAGATACTTAGATATATAGTCTGTGGATGTATTTCCTTTACATGTATATATCTATACGAAAAATTATGTGTTTCGTAGGGACATAACGATTAAAGGTACCAAAAATTTATTTAATTTTTTTTTCTTAGAATTTGAATAAATTGAATTAAGCAGATCGTTTTTTATGGTTTATTTTACTTTAAAGAAATCAAAAAAAAAAAAAAAAAAAAAAAAAGAAATACTGGAAAATATAACTTTTACTAAATATTTTATTTATCTTTTATTACTGTATTTGTGTTCGTGCACATACACACATGTGCATGTTACTTTGGTTCATGTTTGGCTCATAACATTGTGTTTATAAATATGTATGCGTTGTGTGTTTTGGTGGTAGTTAGTGGTAGTAAAGTTATTATTATTGTTATTATTGGCTTTGTGCATATATACGTGTGTAGACGTCAGTTAATGTTAAAAATTTTCACAGTTTTGAACATACATCACACGGGTGGAGTCTGTATTATATGCGCATAATTCACTGAGTATGTTTGTGTGTGTTTGTGTTGCTGCGTGTATATGAGCACGCGGGAGTGTGTGCGAGTATGCGGGTGTATATAGATATATACATATATCTTTATATATATATATATATGTATCTATGTATGTATATGTGTGTGTTTGCGTATGTATGTGTTTAAGAGCATGTTGCTATGTGTGCAAGTGCAAGCGAATGTGCTTGCTATGGTTTTTTTCGCTATAGATGTATCGCCCGCCACTTTGTCAGCAATGGATTGTAATGCTTTGTGTGTATATAAAAGCAGTTATTTCTTGGTTCTAGTTAACAGTTGTTTAAAATACTTTAAGACGTTTAGACGTTTACTCAACTCCGTAAAAGTTTACAAATTGTAAATACATAAAAAATATTAATAAAATAATAATAATAATAATAATAATGGCTTTCTTCAAAGTGAGTGTTTACATTAGACATTAAATAAATTATATTATGTGTTTGTATTTGTGCATGTGGGCCTTTATTAAAAAAAAAAAAACATGCAAATAAAACTAAATGTTATCATAGTTCATTTAAAACCCATTTTTCAGTGCTGTTGTTAATGAGTTCCTTTTTTTTTGTTTTGTTTTATTTGTTTGTGTGTTTTCGCTTATAGTCCTTAATCTGCTTGGCTGCGGTTGGTGTTGCTACTGCTGGTGTTTTACATGGTGCTCATGGTCCTGCTTATTATGCAGCTGCTCCAGCTTTATATGCTGGTCATGCTGGCGCTCATGCTGCTGCAGCTGCTCATGATGAAGGATTGGATTATTTTGTAAGTAAAGGATATAAAGAATTTTGTTTGGTTTTTTTTTTTTTTTTTTAGTCCAATTTAATTAGTTTAAGGTCCTACGTAGTCGAATTTGGACAAATATGTAAGAATTTCAGAATTTTTTATTTACATGGTCTGGGGCTACGTATAAAATTTAGGGGTTTTTTTTTTCAGAAATATCCTTTACAATGTTTATCAGAAATTCGAGAATAATTTTTCTAATTTATTCGGACTAAATAAGAAAGAATATAAACGTTAGCTATATCTATTATCTATTACGAAATAGAAAAAAGATTCATTATATCAGCTTCAATAAATCACATTCGTTAAATAAAAATGTCTCCCTAATCAACTGTTATTTGGATACATATCGGACAGACTGAAAAATTATATTGTTTAAGAATATACTTTCGATTTAAGGTTGTCCTTAAAGGTTGTCATTTACAATTAAAAATAAACAGAAAGATTTATTAGTTATTCAAGGCACGTAAAGAGTAATACATATTGTCTTCCATCCTTTTATCATATTCGAAACTTAAACCTGTTGCGATTAGAGTCAATTACTCTAATGCTCGTTGTCTGCTTCAGAAAACTTAAGTCAATTCAGTTACATAACGGACACAACGCGATTTTTATTTAAAATTTCTTTGTAAAAGTCTTAATATTTTTATTGATTCGAAAGAAATCGAATATAAGTTCCTTCGCTAAATACTCCTTTATAGTTTGCGTTGAAAGTAAAAAATTAACTTTTGCCACAAATTTATAAATTTTTTTTTTTTTTTCGACTTAATGATAAGTGCATTATTCATTAATTTATATTAAAATCCAATGAGAACAGGGTTTCACTATTTTAGTTACTTTGTTGCTTCGTTTGTCAAAAATGTAAGAAATGCGCTTTAGAGATTCGTTAAAGTAAATGCACTTTCAGTGAGAATGAGGTTTCAAGTTGTATTGATCGACTACGTCTGTCCGCCAATCTTTTGTTGCTACTCCATAGAAACGAAAAAGATGAAAAGAGAAAACTGAAACTGCATATATACATACCTAGGGTTAAAATAGTATATATATATATGTACAATATAACAATTAAGCTTAAAAACAAATATTGAAAATTTTAATTTTTAAACCGTTAAAACCTGATGTACACATCATTACGATTACTTAGCTAATAGAAAATGGAACAAAATCGGGATCATAAGAAACTATTTCCAATAAATAATGATATATTTTTTCTTGAATAATTCACGAACTAAATATAAAATTTGAATTAAATTTAACAACAAACTTTACTACAATATTCAAGATCACTTTCCTATAAAAGAAAAAGATTTTTCTAATAAATTTTCTTCTCATAACTAACAAAGCAAAGTAGTATAAAACTTTTTTTGTATGTAGTTTATTATGCATAAATATTACTTTTTTGTTTTTTTTATTTTAATTTTGCATACAATTTTATTTTAAAAGATATCATAATCAAATTCTTTCTTGAAAAAAATCTCTTCTTAAATTATAATATTTCGTTAGTATTAAGGTAAAAAACATTCATTACATAGACTAGATAAGAGTTTCTTTCATATTCGTTTGTTTGTTTTATTTTTTATTTAGTTTTTTTTTGTTTTGTTTTTTTTTTTCATTATTTGTTGAAAAGCGTCTATCGCGTATTAAAGCATTATACTTGACAGGTATACCCCCAACCCGTTGTACGTACGTATGCAAACGCAGGTTAATTACATCCGTTACAATTAAAATTTAGCCATAAATCAAAAATGTTGAAAGCAACAAATTATAGAATATTGCGAATATTTGTGAAACTAAGCACTTTTGAAGCATGAAGTACTTTAATAAAATTTAATAGTCTTTGTCTTTGCAGATAATTGAGAATTTTGTATTATAATAAAGCTAAAAAAAAAAAAAAAACAAACTGTAAAACTATGTTTTACCTTACAACATAACAACAACGATTATGGCTAGTATAAAACTGTCTAAAGTCATGTTAGCATAATAATTTGTTAGACATTAGAAGGAAACAAAAAAAAAAAAAAAAAAAAAAAAAAAAAAAAAGACAAAAACCATGCCAAATAATTATAGTTGTTCGAAAGCAAAAAAAAAAGCAGAAAGAGATCAGTAAGCATATAAATTCACAATACTACGTAGGCTACTGCAACAACAGCACCAACAACAGCAACATAAAGATAAACATATTAAGATAACAAAGTAATAAACAAATTGCTTGAGATACCAAATAATTATAGTTAGAAGTAGTTTAATTGCTACCTCTAATACCGCTATACTATGTTTGAAAGCTTTGTCCGTTCGTTCGGTCGTTCGTTCATTCGTTCATTCGTTCATTCGTTCATTCGTTTGTCATTAAACTGCAGTCAATAGGAAAAGGTATAAAAAGTAACGAATACTTAACACAAAAATTTACGCGAGATGTACTATATATGATAATATTGCGACTACATTTTAAACATTAAATACATTCACACACATACGCATACATACACACACGCATGCATACACAATCCATTATTTTTACTTCAGAAATTGCAATTTTTTCGTTTACATATATATATATATATATATGTCTTTTTTTTATTATTATTTTCTGAAAGAGAAACAATTTTTTTTTTTTTTTTTTTTTTTTTTTATAAATTAACCACAATACGTGTTGGTTACTACATAAAACATCAAGTCACGTTATTTAAATCTGAGCACACACACACACACACACACACACACATACATCTATATGTGCATGCAGTTACATATTTTATTGATAAGCAAGTGCAACTGTTATGATATAATTTCACTAAAACACAATAACAATAATAATAATAAAAACTAGGTTAGCTTACATAAAATGATACGATTTTCTTTGACTTCATTCATTTCTTATATTTTTTACATGATTGACATACTTTTCAAATTGAGATGATGAGTTAAAAACCAAACTCAATTTCCTTAATCAATTGCCACGGGTATAACCATCTATCTATCTTTTGATGTTACTTTTGACTTTGATGGCTGACTGGCTGTACAATCAGTTGACGATCATTTAAAAACCATTTTACCATTTCGAGTTAAAAATAATTAAAAATATAAATAATTCTTATATTGTTTGATCAAATTCAATATAATACAAATTAAAGTATTGAGAAAGCTTTAGTAAACTGCATAAAAAGCCTAATTTCTCTATCACTCTTTCTTTCTCCCATTAAATCCTTTGTCCGTTTCCTTATTCAAATCGATTTGATGGCATGTTACGCTCTATCATATTTCGTTTATCTTTTAAGTAATCATACAGATCATACAGACAACGTGGCGCGACAATCTTTTCCATTCATGGTTAATGGCATTGTAAGACAACTCTTTCGAGGTGAACGGTTCAGATGTTGTAGTTCTCAATTCTTTTGCGTATAAACTCGCTAAGACTTTTGCATTACAATCTATTATTACTATCAAGTGAAAAAAAATTTGATAAATTAAAAAAGTTGTTTTCACAATTTGAATTTCATTCGATTCGAGTATAATGTTACGCTTAAAATCTTCACTTTTCTCTTCTAAAGAACAAATACTTAAGGTGTTGTCTTTTTTTTTATTTAAAAAAAAAAATCCTTTCTCTTCGTAATTTCTATTAAAAGAGAAGAAAAAAAAAATGTATTGATAAAACACTCAAGCAACGGACTAATCATTGATTTCCTCAACACTGTAAGATTGTTCATATGAATTATTGCAAAATTAATTTATCAACAAAAAGTTGTACACGCAAAATTACAAACAAAAAAAAAAAAAAGATTGTTGCAAAACAATTTCCCTTCTCAATCATGCGAAAGTTAGTTATTAAATAAATTTTTACAGATATTTGTGGTATTTTCGTCTTTGTTTTTTATTATTTTTTTTTTTTTTTTGTTTTTTCGATTCATAAGCACACAGTATTGTATTGTGTGTGCTGATGTCTCTGTTATAATTATTAATTTTTTATTCAAGTCTATTACAACATTTTTTTTTTTTTTTTTTTTGACTTATGCTACACGGACGGCAAGAGAAATAATTAAGAAAAAGAATACGTCAAAGAATATTACGAATAAAAAAAAAAATTTTATCGTTGAATTGAAGTTTTTGTTAAAACAATTTAAGTTGAATGAATGTTAACTTTGATATGCAAATTTAAGGCAAAAAGATTTCAATGGTAATCAAGTTCATCTAAATTGTTTTGACTTTTTGATCTTTTAAGTCTCTAAATAGCTAATGTTATCTAGCGTTAAAAGAGTGAAGGTTAAATAAGACGCGTTAATTTCATACATTTGAAAGCATCATATATACTTTAGATTATTTAATTTTATATAATAAGCGGCAAGTACTTAAGCGTATAGTAGAGTAAATGAATTAATTTCTCTTTATTATTTTCAAGCATCAATGCCAAGATATTTAAATTTTTTTTTTTTTTTTTTTTTTTAAATAAAAACCTAATGTGATGCTTTTAAATAATGGACACACACACATATAATAATACATAGACATTTGATATATAATTTTTTTTTTTTTGTATTTTTGTTGTTATTATCTAGGCTTACCCCAAATACAATTATAATTATGGTGTTGCTGATTCACATACCGGTGATGTTAAGTCGCAACACGAAGTACGCGATGGTGATGTCGTGAAGGGTTCTTATTCCTTAGTAGAACCTGATGGTTCAGTGCGTACTGTTGATTATACTGCCGATGATCATCATGGTTTTAATGCTGTTGTTCATAAAACTGCACCCACTGTACATGCTGTGGCTCATGCTGCTCCCGCTGTGGTGGCTCATGCTGCACCGGCTGTTGTAGCCCATGCTGCTCCGGTGGCTGTAGCTCATCATGTTGCTGCTGGTCCTGCTGTTAATTACGCTTCTGTAGCGCATCATGTTGCTGCCGGTCCGGCTCACGGTTACGGCGGTTATGCCGGTTACGCTGGTCATGGTGGTGCTCATGGTCACTATTAAACAGAATCTCTCTCTTTAAGATAAAAAGAAAACCGCGAATACTCTGTCTCACTCTTATAAGAAGTAACTGTAAATTATTTTCGTAGTTTTTTTTTCTTTTTTCTTTTTTTAAAATAAGTTTAAAGCAAAACACACAAAACTCATTGATAATCACTACCACCATATAGTGTAAACGATATGAAAATGGGCATTTAATTGTTAAAAAAAAAAAAAAAAAAAAAAAAAAAAAAAAAAAAAAAAAAAAAAAAAAAAA